>BPLQ01011436.1:0-356844 GCA_021605075.1 Caerostris darwini
CACAATGATGCTGTTCAGTCCACATTAAAACCAGAAGTCGCGAGGAGCCATTGCAATGGCCCATTTAAACTCGTCCCTCTGTGATATATTATAGATCTCTTCGAATGGCACATTCATCTTTTTACACCTAAAAATGGACACAATTTAAATTATTCATTCAAAAATTACTCATGGAACCGAAATTTACTACACTTAAATATAAAAAGACAAATTAATTCAAACTGCAGTTTTTTTTTTTTAAATGAATAATTTAAAAATATACTGAAACATTAAATACAGCAAAACAATTTATAAAAAAATATTAACAAACACTCAAAACAAATATTCCATAAAATAAATAAAATACATAAAGCATGCAAGCAGCAATAATAAAAAACTTTTAGAATTCACAAAATAATTTAAACATTTTTTTCCTCTAAACCAAACATTTTAAAACAGAATTTACAAGATAATTGTTCATTACGGCTTAAAACAATTAAATTTCAAAAGTTTTATCTACAATTAACTAAAGAAAAAGACACACCAGGCAACGGTAATCCTTGGGTCAAGATAAGTTAGCTCGGATGTTTCCTCGGAATTTTGTTTAATTTCTTGCTTGGCATCAATCTGTCTTGTCAATTCTTTCAGCTTCTGCTGCTGCAGCTGAGCGAGCTGCTGCTGCTTTTTCCTCTGCTCAGGCACTCTGCACAAAGAACAGATTTAAAAGGGGTATAAGGCTACATAGTGGAAGACTCATAGATTAAAATCATTAAAAATCTCAAGAAAAGTGTTTTTTAGAAATAATGTAATACTTTTTTTATCATAAAATTAGGATGAAATTTTTGAATGAAAATTGTGCTGAAAAATTGGATATTTCAAAAGTGTTACAATTTTTTTTTTTAATCTACTTTAATTTTTTTTTTACTTTTCAGGGTGTTGTACAGTATAAAATACTAAAAATTTAACTAAAACTGCTGAAATGTTACTAAAATTATTAAGAAATTTTTAAGATTTAAATATGAAGAACTTTATAATTGTTTAAGGGAAGTACTTTTAATTTCAAATAAGATAAATGTATTCAGAGAGGAATATTTTTTCTTGTTAGAATACTTCGAGTGCTATTTTCAAGTTTATTAAATAAATGCATTCCTGCCGACATCTATTTTTGGAAATGCATAAAATGTACCATGAGAATAAACAAGAAGTGATTAAAAATCTAGATTTGATACACCATTATTTTACAATTAAAAGGGTTAAACTAATTAATGATAGAACAAATATGATTAATAATTTTACCTATTAATCATTTTAATTTTATGATCCCCATCCAATTGTTTTTCTGAACTTTAGTACAGCATACATTTTTTTAATGAAATAAATTTGTATAACTTATTGCAATTAACAAAAGGAGTGAAATTAAAATACATAATAAAAAAAAGAGAGAAAAGAGAAGATTGGAAGGAAAACAAAATAATAAAATTTTAAATATTATTTTTAATAAAATTCTTACTTTATGCGTCCTTTTTTTGCAGCTTCAACTTCTTTCTCCAACGCTGATATCTGTAGCTTTAAGCCATTCATCTATAAAAGAGAAAAAAGTTTTTTTAAATGTGGCCAGATAGTCTTTAAATAAGTTAATTGAATATACCAAAAGATGGGAATAATCTACCTTAGTTTCCAGAGTATCCATGCTTTTGTTAAAACTTTCAGAAAATGTCCCTTGATGGTTACACAGACGAGCAGCATTCACTTTAGCACGATAGTAGACCGAAACCTTTTGAGCAACACTCATTCGATCTAAAGAATTTTCAATATATTTTGAAAACCATCAAGAAGAAAATTGAAAACAAATTTTAAAATCCAGTCAAAACAACTATACTGAAAAATATTTATAAAATGGTTTTGGAAAAATTGGTCAAATATATTACATTTGGTAAGACGAGTTAGCTCATCTTCCAGAGTTTGGGATGAATTGTATGTCCGGAAGACCTTGGCAGTGAGGCCTTCCATAAGATCGTTCAGATATTTATTTAAGAATGATGTCTGCAATAAAAAACAGCAGTTAAATATAAAATGCATCATTATAAGTTAGAATATTAAAAACGTTTAAAATTTAATCTTCATATATATTTTAAAAATTTAATATTTCACAACATTTTCAAAGTATTTAGTTAAATATTATGAAACATTTAACAGATTCTTCATTATTTTTTCAACATATCTTCTCTTTACTATGATTCAGACCAAATATTTTTGTTTATTGATTTATTTTCTTACTTATTAAAATCTAATTATGACTTTTCAATTTAAATTGTTATATTAAGTCTATATAGTTGTGTAAGAAACTCGAAATTGCCGACTAGCTAACTAAATTTATTATTTTTAGTGTTATTTTTATTATTATTATTTTAACGTTTTGCAATTTGATTCCTATTCGGTACTTTCGTTTTCTGTTATTCTTACATGTGTCTATAATTGTTATTCATTTCTATTATTTTTATATTTCAATTATGTTATTCTATAGTTTTAAAGGTATTCCATTTTAATTACTTCTGCAATTGAGACATTGATTTTATACTTTATGAAGGCAGTATTTTACCTAAAAAATATCATTTACCTAAAATTGTGTTAAAAAAAAAACTATTTACCTAAAATAAGGTACCAAACGTTTAAATAATCAAAATATAATCAGAAATTATGGCATTCAACTGCTTTTATGCTTTTCTTTATAAAATAAAACTTATTTCTGCCTTTATTTTCTATGTAAAATGAAAAAATAAATTTTTATAGTATTATTTTAAAGTACAAATGAATATTTGCAAGATAGAAATCATTCATGTAGTATTCCGTCATGCTAATATATCTTATCAACTTAACATAGATATACAAGCAATTTGTACGATAATATGAAAAGGTTAATAAAAATTTCATTAAAATAAAGGTCATACATTGAGTTTGTCAAAGAGGTCAATCCCAGGTTCTTTTCCCTCCATGAATTCCTTCAGATTATTAAAGACTTCTTCAACCACTGCCACAGAGTTCTTATATCGGATGGAATCTTTACCCAGGAAGTCAAAATTGACTACCCATTTCAAGCGACCCTTTACTTCTTTCAAAGAGATGTGCTTCACCCTCAAGGAGCAGCAACCCACGGTATCAGCAGTGTCTTCTTCTTCATTGCCTACACTGAAAGCAAGCTGCAAGAAAAAAAAATTCAAAGATCAGCGCATATTAAGATCCTAACAAAATTTTTGCCTCTGAAATTACATTTCTTTCAATAATATAAGGATAAAACTCGCGTATTTCGGTGGTATAACTCAGTAAACTATCTTTGTTACTTCACAAAAGTAATGAAAACCTCTAGAAATTAATAGCACATCTACCAAAAAATGAGCTTACTTTATCTATAAAATACAGAGCGACAGCTCTCTGTCGTACTTGCATATCGTCGGATTTGAAGTCTTGTGTGTACTGATCCCTTATACGGCCAACATGGGCTTTCAATTTTCTAGCAATCTCGAATTTCTGGCAATCTTTCTCGCCCTATCAAATGAATATCTAACATTAGCAACGTTGTTTGTATTTAAAAGGCCCACACACAAAAAAAAGAAGCTTAAAACATTATGCAAACCTTTACCTTATAGCTTGGATTTATCTTCATGTATTTGGTGGAACTAAAAATGCTCTCAGTCCATTTAGCTAACCAAGATACAGTGTTGTCATGACGAACTTCTTTCCACATATGACCAAGAGGAGGTGGAGGTACTTTGGTTTCCCTGAAGAAATTGAATAGAATAAATAAATCAAAAATGAAGTAATATTTTCAGGAAACAAATTAGTAGTCATCACAAGAAGACTAGAATATACAAGTTTCATTATTAGAGCAAAAATATTTTAGTACTTTCCTACTATATTGGAACTTAGAATTTAGAAGGAAATATTTGATGCCAAATTTGGTGAATATTGAATGCTAGGGGTTAAAATATTTTAGGATTACATCCTTTTTTTCTTGCATTATAAATAACCATTTCTTACATTATATTATGTATATACTTGAAACCTGCACATTTTTATGTATGTGTTTCAGATTTTTTACATTCTGATATTAAAAATAAAACACTCAAAAGATGAAGATAAAATTTTGTTTTTCAAAGGAAAGTTTACTATCAGCATCAAGAGTTTAAAATATTTATAGAGGGACTGATTCAGAATTATTTTCATAAACGTAATTAAAACTGAACAATTTATATTGCATGCATAAAACAAAAACTAAAAAGACTTGAACTTTGCATACCCACCTCCGTTAATATAAAATTTGTCTAAGGTTTCAAGTTGAAGCCCACTTTTCATTTAATATTAAAACATATCCTCAATCAATATAAATTTTAATCCCATTTTTCATTTGTTTTAGCAATTGAGGAGAAATTATTTTAGAAAGATACGAGAGATTTTCAAAATAAGTAACAACAAAATATCTGAAGTATTGAAATTTTCTGAACACAATCACCCCTAGAGAAAATGTAATAACTTTAATTATATGTCAATCATTTTATTTTTAAATAAACAGTATATAAAAGTTCATTATGAAGGGGAAAAAAACATACTTTCCAATATTAATTACAACATCTTCGGCTTCAATCCTTTTTCTTAATTTTCCCATCTTGGGATGATCACGAAGCCCTACGAAAAGACCTGGGGGCTCCAATTCGAAGTTGCTAATTTTTTGCTTGTGGCCATCAATCATGCAATAACCATACTTCTCAATCAGATCTTGCTTTTGCCTTTTAAGTCTCTATGTATTGAATAGGAATTGTAAGTTATTTGCATTTTTAAAATTTTAAAAATTAAATAAATTAACTAAATTAAATTAGAGAACTCCTAAATATTTTTGCATAATTAAAATAAATGTTTTGGAAATGGCAACTTACCAATTTTTCTTGTAATTTTTCTTCCGTACTTAATACTCTCTGTCCTACTTTCACATTGTAATATATATCAAATTCTTGGAAGTTGCATTTTTTGAAATCTTTAATGACCCTTTTTTCTTTATCAGTCATAACCTAAAACAAACAAATACAAACTCTTCAAAATGTCTTCAACAGTTTACCAGTAATATAAAAAATATAGGAATATTTTTTTCACTTTTAAAAATAAATGCTAATTGATGCAAAATAAAAAAGAAAGTGAATATGCCATTGGTATTGAAAACTGAATGTCTTTATATGTTTAGTATATGTTTTTGCAGTTAACTACTGGTTGACTCTTTATATGTTTAGTATATGTTTTTGCAGTTAACTACTGGTTGATGTGAAAAAAATTTAATTAAAAATTAATTTTCCTAGTTTACTCAGCCAGTTGCACTGACTTTTAACAAGAATAGCTTTTAACCTATTTAACGAATTGTTTTTCATATTTATTTTAACTTACTGCTCTCCAATCATTAAAGAAATTCTCCTGGAATAGTGGTTGTGATGTGTATTCATTATCCAACATCCGACCGTAAAATCCTGCCTTTTCTTCAGCTTCGTCACTCAAACGCATGGGCTTTCCTACACAATAAATAAAACAATGTAGTTTAATAACGATTCAGTGCATATTTTTCTTTAGTTTTACCATTTTTATTGATTAAGCTGTGAAACAATTAATTTCAATTTTATTTATCTTTCAAATCATTAAAAATTAATTTACATGGATTTATTTTACAAATATAAAATAGATGTTATTAGTAAAATTACTTTACAATCTTAAAAGCTAATGACAAGGTTAAGCATTAATAAGCACCATTAATAAGAGCGTTAAACAATATAAAAAGCTGTAACAATATAAACAATATAAATATATATTATCTGGACATTATATAGAATTTATTCCTTCTTTTATATTTGAGAAAATGCATACTACACTGGAACGAAAGACTTTCTTTAGCAATAATAGAAGCTATATCGAAAATTCATTTCTTTTTAGCCTGACTTGCCGAAGAACGCATATTGCAGCCGTTGAGGGATAATATCCCAAGTATTAAACGAAAAAAATATTTTTGGTGATATTTATAAATTTTTATTAGAAGGAGGAAATACATTTTTTAGAATATCGTTAAATCTCACCTTGCGACATTCATCGGTAGAAAGAAATGTATACATGAATTCAAATTCAATTCGATGGATTACAAATCACACACGTTGTTTTACGCCTATTTGGAATAAACATCTCGAAGCGTCGAATTTGGGGCTTTGCTCTAAACTCTAGATCAGGGGTCTCCAAACTTTTCAGCCTTAGGGCTATACTGTTTACTCCAGTAAGTACCAAGGACCAAAACAGTTTTAATTTTTTCTGCCATTATCTATAATTTCTAGACTAGTCGCCGAGTACGCATTCTGAGCAAGCAGGTTTATGTTTGATTCAGGATATATACATTCCAAACATCGATATGCATACATATGCGATACTCTTAGGATTTGGCCCGCGGGCCGTAGTTTGGAGAGCCCTGCTCTAGATAAGCAAGTGGAATTTTTGTTCTGTACGCTAGAGGATTACGTTCAGCCTAACTTTCATTTTTGACATTAAGATTATTGTAACAAAAATATGCACAATAATTTTGTAAAGGCACAATAATTTTTGTTTCTGAGTAAGATATAAATATTGCATCCTTTTATAGAAGATGTATTTATTTAATGAAGTAATTTCTTTTATTTGGGCGTAATGATATTTATAAAAAATTTATTTCCGAGAAAAAAGGTTTTTAACAATTTAAATTTATTTTTCAGCACCTGAAAAAATATGGATAGCATTTTATTGCCATCACAGTGCAAAGACAAATATATTTTCATGCCCTCAGAAAGAGATGATTTTGACAGAGTTGCTCGCAGAGAAGGTGGCAAATGGTTGTTATACACTGAAGACGGCAACCACGACTCACATTGGGAAGCATTACTGCCTCTCTACCATGACGGCTTGATACTAGCTCTGAGGGCGAATACACCAGAAATTACTGATATACAAAGGAAAACTAATGCACTGAACAAAGTAATATGGTGTTTCGCAGATGATGCTGATGATTTAGAAAACGTGAGAAGAGTTGCGAATGCCATCCGTTCAGCAACGAATCATGGACGGATAATGTACTACAAAACTAATGCCGCGTCTGTGAATCGTCTGTTTCACGAAAACACAACGGCTATTTGCAAATACATGCATTCTGTCAAAGGACAATTGTTCAGAAGAGATAAATATAAAAGATGGGAAATGGTTTAGTTTTTATATCAGTATAATCGTATTAATTAAAGTAGGCCAAATTTATTTGGACTTCCATTAACATTATCATTCTAAATAGAAGAATGAAGTAGAATGAAGTTACTCGTCAGTAAACTCTAAATTTTATCAACATTCAAGTAAATGCAATTAGCTTTCACATTTAATTCAAATTATTTTTAATATAAAATTTTATTCTATGTATGTTGAGAATTAACGAAAAAAATAATATTGATGCTGTAAAGTGGCAATTTTTTTAAAATTTTCTTTCACCAGTTTCTGTAATGGACCTATGGACAAAGCCCGAGCCAATTTAAGTGACTTTTAAGTGACCAATAAAATTTATTAGCATCTCATTGAAAAATGTTTAAATGAGTTTCTTTTGTAAAAATGTTTTAATGCTACAAAATCAGAAATTATTATGTATGTTAATATTATGTTGTAATGTATTATATGCAATACATTATTATGTATTGTTGGGTATGCAATATGTATGTTTTATATTTTTATATTGATATTTATCAAATCTAAATTAGAAATGTCTATCTGAAATAATTATATTACATGAAAGAAAGAAACATCTTTAAAAAATATCTCAAAATTGATAGTGTCTTAATACTTGAAAATACTGCAAAAACTGATATACTGATGTAGAAGCGTTATTTCGGGCACATAAGTAAGAAAATTATTACGAAGCATTTCGAAACATGATATTAAAAACTTTTAATTGTTTTTGGCGTTCTCTCAGTTAGTTTCTCATGCACAGTAAATAACCATTGGTTATAACAGATCATCTAACCTTTTATCGAACTGGAAAAATAACCAAAGATTAAAAAAGGACAGCCCTTTGGGTTTAATATGGAAGCAGGGATTGACAGATATTGAAGTCGAGCCCAGTGTTCCTTTTAATCTACTGACACCTACTACTGTACTTAGTAATGTAATTTTTAATAAAGACTTGAAAGTGAAATTTATCAAACACGAAGAACACCCGGAGTTGCTGCGTCAGTTGGCTCTCGAGATCATCAATAATATTTCTCTTCGGGCCCTGGTTATTTACACTGACGGAAGCAAATCTGACTCTGGAAGAACAGGTAGAGGAATTTTTATGAAGATAAGTACAGGAGTATTTAGATATCTTTTTAGAAACCCGGACCACAGCTCAGTATTCCGCTCAGAATTAACTGCTATAAGCGAAGCTCTGAGCCTAGCTTTAGACATTAAAGTACCTGATGTTTGAATTTTGACTTATAGTAAGAGCTCAATACAGTATTTGAAAGATTGGCCCAGCATCCAGGACTAATTCGGGCAAGAAATACTTTCTAAACTAGCTGTTTTGGACCAGATCGGATCGGTGTGCCCGCAGTGGATTCCCTCCCATGTGGGCATCTACGGAAATGAAATTGCTGATCTGCTCGCTAGGGAAGGTTGCGAACTTCCCAAAGCTTCTTCTTCCAATCTGTTAGCTACAGAGGTTCCTTCCATGACTTTATCCAGAGTGAATACCGCTTGGAGGTCGCCACTAATCCATGCATGGTACGCCGCTAAATATCCTGGTATGTCCTTGCAGTGCACCTGTCCTAGATCTGCTCAAACGGCTTTAGCTAGAATAAGAACTGGCCACACTAAGAGTTTGACCTTCAATGGAGACGAGAAGACATATATCCTTTGTCGTTGTTCGGCCATTGCGTCTCTCTCTCATCTCATTGATTGTATTGGTGCCTCTGTGAGGCAACTGTTGAATGAGGGGAGGACTGTTTACGATCTATTGATGCAGCATGATCTACTGGACTTGGTTTAGGATTCTAAATCAAGGGGATAAGCAACAACAACAGAACCATTGGGGTAATCAAAATCCGGATAATCCTGTTTTGCAAATTCCGATTAGAAATTTTTCTGGTCACTTTAAAAAATAAAGTGAAAATAATATTTTCCAAAAATTGATGTTGTGGTATTTGTCTCAATATTCAATCGCGCTGTCTCTTTAGAGTCTTTATATATATGTGTACATAAATTATTAATATTTGGTGATAATTTTTAATATTTTAAATTAATAAATTCATAATGTTTCCAAATTAATTTTTCTGCACGTATTTTTCTTCCTTTTCAAAGAAGCTATTAAAAGCCTGTAAGTGTTTTTTTTTTTTAAATTTGTCAGTCGGCAGTTGTGGTATTATGTAGAATATCAAGAAAAATGTTCAATATTTAAAAATATTCTAATTACGAGGCCCTCTTTTGTAGCAACCTGATAATAAAATGTATTTTTAAATGCTGCAAAAGATTACATTACAATGATGTGAAAATTTATGTTAATTATTATGTCTGCCTACTTGTGTTAAAGGGACGTTAGGCACCGAAACGCAATTTTTTTTTTTAAATTGTGTTTCACAAATGTACATTTTTTAACAGATTTCTTTATTTTAAATTTAAATTTTATGTTAAGACATATTATTTTAACTTTACACTATGCTCATAGGTCAGAAAACCTTTCTTATTTACTTAATCAAAGTAATTTTGCAGGTAAACTTAAAGATCTTATAATTTACAATTTTGTGTATTAAAATACATGTAACAGGTGGACTGAAAATTCCGTACGCTGACACATGATGGCCCTACTAGTATTAAATCCATATAATTTTTAGTTAGCCCTAACCTTCAAAAGACACGTGTATAAATTTGACAGATGTTGCACTATTAGTATGTGAGTTATAGCATTTTTAGTGAAGTTATAGAATTTTTAGTGTTCATCACGTGCAGTCCACTCGGCTGACTGTCGATTGGACTCCGGTGTGAAATGATGGAGCCATGTGTCATCCATTGTAAGAGAGAGAAGAGAAAAGTAACTTATGATATCTTCTTTCGCATTGAAGTGAATTTTTATACATGCAACTCTAACTTTAAATTAAATTAAAAATTTTAAAAAAACGTAAAAAATTCTTAATATTAACTTAAAAAAATTAAAACGTTCCATAATATTTACCCTCTTTTTAATATATAACTTAACAGTTGGGCTGACATGTTCGTAGACTGACACATAGATGGCGCTACTAGTATTAAATCCATATGAATTTTAGTTAGCCCTAACCTTCAAAAGACATGTGTATAAATTTAACAGCTGTTGCACTATTAGTATGCGGGTTATAACATTTTTAGTGAAGCAACTTTTGTTAGTTTGAAAAAATGGATAAAAAGGAATTTCGTGTTTTGTATAAAGCATTGCTTTTTGGCGACACAAAATACTCGGCTTGATAAACATTATTCGGACTTTGCACCAGGAAAATCAACCGTAGAGATGTGGTTTGCTAAATTTAAACAAGGCGAAATGAGCACCGAGGACGATGCACGCAGTGGACGCCCCAAAGAGGCTGTTACCGACGAAAACATAAAAAAAGTCATCAAAATAATTTCTGATAACCGTAAAGTGAAGTTGATTGAGATAGCTGACACCCTAAAGATATCAAAAGAACGTGTTGGACATATCGTGAATGAATATTTGGATATGCGAAAGCTGGGTTCAATCGTAATAAACCCGAATTTTTGCGTCGATATGTGACAATGGATGACACATGGCACCATCATTTCACACCGGAGTCCAATCGACAGTCAGCCGAGTGGACTGCACGTGATGAACACTAAAAATTCTATAACTTCACTAAAAATGCTATAACTCACATACTAATAGTGCAACAGCTGTCAAATTTATACACGTGTCTTTTGAAGGTTAGGGCTAACTAAAAATTATATGGATTTAATACTAGTAGGGCCATCATGTGTCAGCGTACGGAATTTTCAGTCCACCTGTTACATGTATTTTAATACACAAAATTGTAAATTATAAATTACAAATTGATTATGAAGCGATATTCATTAAGGAATATTATAATTAATGAGTAATACGATATCAAAAATATTGTGGTATTTTATAAATAGATTAGAATCCGATGTATGATAAATCACCTCATGAGAAAGAACATATCGGTCTACTCGTAGCGTCTTTAAGCTTATCTGAAAAATTACTTTTAATAAGTAAATAAGAATGGCTTATTGATATATGAACATAGTGTATTGAAAAGGCAATGACAGTTTGCCGAAAAGCACCACATTTATATTTCTTTAAAAATCTGAATTAAAATAATTTTTTAATTAGTGACCAATTTTTGCTACCCTTTTCGATATTTTTCAAAATATATCTGTGAAGTGATAAAAGTAATTAGTTATCTTCAGTAGTTAAATTATAAAGTGATATTTTTGGTTATTTATGTGAAAATGTATATAATTATGTATATGTATATAATTCGAAAACGAAGAAACGTATAAATGTATGCATATTTAATCTTTATATTTTTACTAACAAAGTGGTATTTAGGAAAATATATTTTTTTAATTATTAGTTATTTGTACATGGGGACTAAATGGCCGAGTGGCTAGCGCTCTGGAGCTCGGTACCCCAGGTTTCGGGTGTGAATCCCGGCGGTGCCATGGATGTTTGTAGTGGTTCGGAATCCACTTTAAATCGTAGGTCCCGGTCCTAATAGGATCGTAGCGCGTTGCGGGGGCATTGTTACCCGCGTTCGTGGCTTATCTTAAATTGATACACATGTCTTTTGAAGGCTAAGGCTAACTAAAAATTATATAGATTTAAAACTAGTAGTGCCATCTATATATCAGCCTACGGACTTTTCAGTCCAAATGTTATACCCGGGTGAGCAGCAGATGAGATTTATGATTGGTTGACTACCTGCGTCTTGCCATCTTTGCGACTGAAGAAAATCTAAATTTAAAGAAAATTCGGATTATCTGAAATCGATATTTTGAAAATTTGGTGAATTAAAACTGCTTTGAATTTTAATCCTGTAATAGTTGAATACAAAATAAAATGTTTCTTAAGTCAACTTCTCTTTAGAGAATCGATAATTTCAAAATTTTATTTAAATTAATTTGTACGTGAGGAAATAAAAAAGCACTTCGAAAGCAAAAAGTAAACCTAAGCTTATTTGTAAAAGTATGATGCTACACTCATGTCCATAAATTAAGGATAATTCAGAATCACACAGAAATTGAACTCTAAAATAAAAATTTCACCTGTAGAATTATCACACACATCTCGAAGAAGAATATGCAAATTACAGGAAACCACCAGATACGGATAGCGCGGATAGTACATCACAATGACGAGAGTGTAAGAGAGGGGTATATAAGGAATGGCGGCAAAGAAGTAAAATTGTTCACAAGCGCTTTAAAAGCCTTTCAGTGCAATAACCGCATAGTTATGGCACAAAGGAAGCATTTGGATGATTTTTTACGTGGTAGAATTATCGGACGACTGGAATATGGACGTACCCAGCTGGAAGTATCCGAGGAACTTGGAATCGCCCAGAGTGTCATCTCCAGGCTTTGGCAACGATTCCAAGATGATGGTAATGTGAGTAGATGTTACAGCACACGTCGCCCGCGAGTTACAACGCCGAATGAGGACCGGTATTTAGCAGTTACTGCCAAAAGAAACAGACGGAGCACAGCATCAGACCTGTCTCGTCAGCTCTCTTCAGCTACCGGTACGACAGTTTCAAGGCAGACCGTGTACAGACGCGTATCCTTGGCGTCCACCATAGGAATCCTGCTACCCTGTACCAATATTTAAATGCCATTTATGAACAACACTGCAAAGGACAAGTGTGAAATTCCTCTCTGTCATAGCGTTCTATTCGTCCACCATAGGGATCCTACTTCCCTGCACCAATATTTAAAAGCCATTTATGAACAACACTACGAAGGACAAGTTTGAAAATCCTTTCTCTCATAGCGTTCTAGTCGTCCACCATAGGGATCCTGCTACCCTGCACCAATATTTAAAATCCATTTATGAACAACACCTCGAAGGACAAGTTTGAAATTCCTTTCTCTCATCGCTTCCTTGATGTCCACCATAGGGAACCTGCTACCATGCACCAATATTTAAATGGCATTTATGAACAACACTGTAATGGAAAGTTTTGAAATTCCTTTCTCTCTTCACGTCTTTGGCCCCCGCCATAAGGATCCTGCCACCCTGTACCGATATTTAAATGCCATTTATGAACAACACTGTAAAGGACAAGTTTGAAATTCCTTTCTCTCATCGCGTCCTTGTCGTCCGCCATAGGGATCCTTTACCTTGCACCAATATTTAAATGTAATTTATGAACAACACTGTAATAGAAAGTTTTGAAATTCCTTTCTCTATTTACGTCTTTTGCTCCCACCATAAGGATCTTGCTGCCCTGCACCTATTTTTAAATGCCGTTTAGGCACAACACAAGTTTGAAATTCCTTTCTCTCATCGCGTCCTTGTCATCCATCATAGGGATCCTGCTACCCTGCACTGATATTTAAATGCCATTTATGAACAACAATGCGAAGGACAAGTGTGAAATTCCTATCTCTCATAGCGTTCTAGTCGTCCACCATAGGGAACCTGCTACCCTGCACCAATATTTAAATGCCCTTTATGAACAACACTGTGAAGGACGAATGTGAAATTCCTTTCTCTCATCGCGTCCTTGGCGTCCAAATAATTTCAACATTTATTAGGTAGTTGTCATTAACATGCCCTCAAACCATGATGGTGGCGGCAAATGATGGCTGTACGGAAAATCAAGATATAAGATATAAAGAAATATATTAAATAAATCAGTTAATCGTGTACAGAAAGATGCCAGAAAAGTTATAGCCATCGTGTTACACTAAAAGTTGAAATTTATAGATAGTGGTTCAACAGCTGATCTTATATGGTATGGAGTGATATCTTGCACACGTAGAGTAATGAAGTCTTTCAATTAGGCCACCTCTACAATGAAGAATATAAGTAGGCCTATAACCGGAAATAATTCGAAAATTCAGTGTCTGGTGAAAGCAAGGATATAGATTACTAAAGCAGAGACCAACCAAGGAGACGTTCATTCATGAATTTTTGAACGAAAATCATTTAGAGACCATGCAATAATAATGAAAATGTCCCAACATTTCATTACGGACCATCTTTCATGAAAATGGTCGATGTAAGATACTGACTTTGTTGTAAAGGCGACACTATAAACTTCTGCAAACTGTCATGGTACCGACAAGCGTCCTAGAATAAGTCACAACACTAAGGACCACTAGCAGTCTTTCCTCACCGCTAGAAGTCATTTTCTGAAAGAAAATAACCCAAGGATGAGTGTAACCGTGAACCTAATAAGCTCATTCATGGAGATTGTAGGCGAATTTTGCAGTACAATCACAATTATTCGTCCGGACAAATGCGGCGATTTTGTGTATAATTGAACCATTAAGACAGGAGAAAGTCTCATTGCTCCATTGGGCATTTCACGATCATAACAGATCAACAGTCATTCTATTGAGAAAGAGTAACAGGAATGTAAGCCTCTACGTCATAACGCCTAGCTGAATTTTTTTCGTTCATTGATCCATCTGATCCAAATTCTATGAACAATGGACACATATAAGCGCATTTCAGCAGCAATATGACGGTAAGAACAATCAGAAGTTCGTAAGCCTTCAAATAGACTCCTCGTAAAATCGCCAGATTGCCAAAACTATCCTCGGTGTCTTCGTCCAGGCATCTCTTAATCTACACTTGTATACTGAATCGTAAAACATCTCGAAATTCTCGATTCCGTAGGAGACAGAATGTAGCGATTATTGGTTCATATACCATTTCCTTCCCTTACATCTCAAGCTATAATTGACCAACTTAAATTTTCAGATTATGTACATAACTTGTTCAACTGTGTATTTTCCAAAATTTGTATATTTATAAGACCGAATCGTAATGGTGGAGCATTATTCCTTCCAGTATATTCATGAATGGAACATAGAGTTACTTATTTGGAAACAAAGACCGATTTGAATAATCAAATTTAATTATAGTTGTAGTTTAGCATAATAGTTCAAACTGATGAATGATGTTGTATAGATTAGTTGACATTTGTATAGCATAATTTTTTAAGCTGTATCGGGCAGAATAGTTTGTCATTTTAAACGATGTTTAAGTTTCAACTTTTCTGTGGAAAACTTCATCAACAATTGCTTCGCCCCTAACATTCTTGTGTTAGTCAAAGATACTATTTTAATATTCCCTAACATTCTTACGATAGTCAAAGAATTAATTGCAGTAAAGTTAATTAAGATAAAAAAACAATGCAAAAGATAAAATATTGTGTTTAAAAGCTTATTTTCTGATTTGGAAGACAAAAAATGAAGCTGAATCATAAGTTTCAGAATCAATGCTAGAGTGGACGACTTAAATCTTTGGAATCAAAGACTTCGTGAAATCTTTGACTAGACCGAAGAGGTCGAGATAAGAGTACGAACATGCCAGCAGGATCTGCTGTAGGACCTTTGCATCAAATTATTGTAGAAAAATGGGTATTCAGTACTGCTGAACTCCCGTGATCTAATAAAACTGATTCTGCTACTTACTTATCTACTGTCATACTTGCAAATGATAAATATTTCAATATTGCAAATTCAATAAGGGTCAACACACGATTCAAGACTGTTAAGTTTTGGTTGAAAGATATCTTTCTATTATCGTCACTGTACATTTATCGTTTTTATGAAACACTACCCTTCATAAAAACCCTTGTTCCCCTCACTTTTTATGCGTGTATTAGGATTGCTTTTATTTTTTCTTATTAATCATTTTAAGTTAATTATTTGTATTTATTAATCAAATTATATTAAAGAAAGTTAAATAATTTATTCTAATGTTATGAAAACACATGCCAGAATATTTTTAATTAAAAGTAACTGATATCATTAAAAAAAAAATTAAGTTTATTGAAACTAAGTTTTTAAAGATCTAAGAAATTTCTAACACGCTTGTCAATTAAATTATGGTTTGGTTATTTTGTATATATATATATATATATACATAAATATAAACTACGATTACTATTTGATTATTAAGAAATAATAAGCTATTATTATTATCTACTATAATATTTAAACTTAATGAAAATTATACTGTAGGGACAATGAATCTTATGTTATTCATAGTGTCACAGCACCAAGTTCACAAACATTCAAGAGGAGTAGAATATGCATATATCACTTGGAATCACGTAGCAAGACTGGGTCGGAAATGATTTCCTATCACGGTAGACGATGTTGCTCTGCCGTTGGGATTTCGGACGTTTCCGCAGATAATCTTCTTTTACATACGACGCATCGGTAGTAGACAGCAGATGATCTAACAACTATGAGCCAGATTTACAGGACTGCGGAGTATAATGGATGAGCAGCACAGTGTGCTTGTACGCGGTACTTTATACGATAAGATTGTAACATTTGTAATCACTTAGATGTCCCATTTGGCCCACAATGGATAGGGATGTTGGGGTGCATTGGCGACGCGATCATTAGCAATGTGCTATGTGATCAATGTGTCATTGTGATCACCAGAAATGTGCACATCATAGACCTTTCTCTATCACCTTGACTAGCTGGGAAGTCTGAGAAATGATAGGAATGTTCTAGAATGTTCAGAGCTTCATGTACGAGTTTTGATGTGATTCTTACATTATTAGCTCGTGAACGACATTTCAAACACATTATTTGATGCATATTACATTTGTTTATGTACATTTGCTATTAAATCGCAAATTTACTAACTCTGCGTACTTTCGTTTTTGTTTTCTGCGCACAGTAACGCTGGAAATCATTTGATGTCGAGATACTTTGCTTTTTTATAAACATATAGAATGTAAACCTCTTGAAATAATGATTTATGTTCTACAACAAATGAATGAAGTTCATTTTATTTTGTTGTACATTGGATAATAATAATAATGGGTTTTTGCGATACTTTCTTGAAAGCGTTTATTCCTCTAATTATTCATGAATAATGCTATTGATATTATAAATAAATAATTTTTCTCCAGGACAGTTAAGTTTTGAAAATGAATGAAAAAAATGAAAAACATTTGAAAATGTATTGTTGAAAATATATGGCAAATTTATTTTCAACCATTTTAAACATTTTATCAAAGCTTTTTTTGAAAATCTGTTACTTTTTCCTTAAGATTTTCTTATATTTCAAAATATTTTCGAATTCTTGCTAATTCATTAACATTCTAATGCATTGATATTAGTATAATGCATTAACATTATTCTCGTTTGATTTTAAATTCTTGTGTTTCAGAAGCATTTATCCTTTAGAAATATTAAAAATTATTTTGCTGTTTACATTTTTATTAAATTAATTTTAATATATTTAATTTACGAACATTAAAATCATCAGGAATTTGTAACGATTGGTTAAATGTATTTTTGGCAACACTCACACAATTCTCATGATACTCAATGAGCTCACTCGTGGTTCTGTGGTAATGCACGCGAATTAGGGTGGGCACTGACGATGGTTTGATATTCTGAAATTGCTGACTTGGCAACGTACCGAAATATGACGTTTCAAAAGGGGATTATGGGATGGCAGATGAGCTTCCTGTGATCCAATCTGCCTTTAACTGATAGAAGATGTTCCTCACAACCTATCGCGTGTCTTCTTTTTGTAAAATATAGAGGGAATTTAAAAGAATTTGTTTAAAGTTTACATAGCCCTCTTATAAGGAAAATTGCAGTGTTTTATGATAATCTTTAAAAATCCATTTTACCATTAAAAATTTAAATAAAAAATATTTAACCTTTCAGCGGTAGCTCGTATGTAAGAGATACACTAGAGATGATTTTAGTTATGTATTTTTAAACCAGTTGGTGCTACGAATACTCAAAATTTGCTATTCCTCCCGCTCACTTATTACTTTTAGTCATAATTTGAATTTTGAGGTATTAATAGATCTTTGCAGATCCCTCATTTGTATTTAACCGATACGCGCGACTTTAATGTAAGTTTCTATAGTATCTGTTTTTTAGTTACAAGAAATATTTACTATCTTAATCTTAAAACTATTTGTTTTGATACAAATTTTGTACTTTAATTGCTTTCTATGTAGGAATAGAGCCACTGTTCGAATTCCTAATGAGTTCCAACTGATGAAAATGTGTGAGCCCAATATTATTCTATTCGGTTTTAGAAAAGATATGTCTCTTCTTTCGTGTGTGCCAAGGTGAAATAAAAAGACTAAAATAATTTAATAAAAGGTTAATTTTTAAAGTTGAAAAGTTAATTTTTAAAAATAATAAAAGTTAGATTAATTTCAAAACTTTATGATCACGCAGCTATGGAAGAAGATGCCAGTGACTTAAATTAACACATCCCCAAATTAACACATACAACAACCTTATTAAGTGAACAAACATTGTGTTACTTTTGTTGTCGCCAGAAACATTACACATTGACTTCAAGTGCTTTCTCTTTGTTGAAGGCAGTTGCAATTAATAGCTACATAATTCATTCAACCAACAATAGAAAAAAAATTCTTTGAAGAATCTACCGGAGACAGTTTGAAATGTCCTTGTAAAACAAAACAGAGCGAAGAGCACTTACTTATCTTCAAATTGATCCAAAAATGAAAGTGTTAAGAAGAAAAACAGAACTAGGTATTGAACTAGGAGGAGCGACATCAGGGAAAAGCAGATGCGAGCCTTGCCAAAATGTGGAGCACATTAGAATCATAAGACTTAACTGTGAAATTTGCCAGAAATTTATATGTCTGGAGCATTCCCAGCACATTTGCTCAGAATGCAACGTTGCGATTCAATAACTATGAAGACTGGTCTATTCCTTTTTATCTTTAAAGTTGTTAATGTTCATTTCTTTATTATATTTTACTGAAATGTAAATAACTCATTAACCGTATCGACAATTACATTCCTTTGATTTTCACTTCATTTATAAAATTCTTCGGACATTTTTAATTGTTTTAATGCCTTTAACCAGTAATAGGGGACGTGTGGTCTCACAGACCGCTCACATTACTCCTTGTTTAGTCCAACTTAATGGATTCTTTTCTAGTCTTTTTTTGAGACGAACATTACCCCTTCTTATCACAATGTTTTAACACTTGCAACTAGTTGAAAGTCCATCCCCTTCTTAAAGAGCGGTCTGTGAGACCTCATCTCCCTCTCAGTGTTACAGTTTTTGGCAGTAAGTACACGTAGCTCTGAAGTTAGGTCTGAGGATATTTATTCGTCCATTCGTTCTGCAATATGTCGAAAAGCTATAAAAGATTCTAGACGAAGTTGGAAATGATTTTTGTAGAGAAGATGACTGAGGAGAAGATTTTGTCTGTGAAAGTTCCCATTCAACAGACTCTGAAATTCCTTCAGATGATAATGATTTCACTGATTCAGAAGCAGCTGTAAAAATTTACAAAAGAATCCCAGGTAGTGATGACAAATGCCTGTTCATTTATGCAGCAGGAGGACAACGCGTTGGCTATGACTCTTTTCTGCAGGTTAGTAAATATGAGCACTGTTCATTTTGTTCTAAGATTGTTCTCAAAATCCTGTTATGACTAGGATGGTGTTTTTGAAAACATTTACGAGAGATTTACTCCTACCACTATTACACAAAACAGTTAAAAAAAAAAACCAAGAATAAATTGAGAATTGCGCCTGAAGGAATAAAGGATATTAGGAAAAGAAGCAGAGACTCAGAATATGGAGCAGTGCGCAAAAGAAAGAAAATTAAATTAAAAAAACACCTCATTTGTGTCACCCAAAGAAGAAAAAGACACCATTTGTTTGGAATGCAAGCAGAATTATACACTGTATGTGCTAAAGAAGACGAGGACTTTATTGTTTGCTTCTAGGAAACCTGTGAGATACTGATATTTCTGTAAACATTTTTCTGTATTATGCTATAATTCTTTTCTCATTGTAATTGGTTTTACATATTAAATTAACAAATTACAATTAATTTAATTAAAGCATAACAGTTTCGTTTTTATAATCAATTTTATAAAATTTACCGCAGCATATTAATTTCATTTATAAGTTCTGGTAAAAGTTTCTTAGAAAAGTTTTATTTCACATTAAAATGTTAAAATGGATTTTTTTTCTGACAATAAAAAACTCAAACAATATCTAAGTGAAATACCAGAAAGATAATTTAATTAAATAATTTTTAAAAATTTATATTGATGCCTGATCTCTGATACCACACGTCTCCTGTTATGGCGCGGCCTGAGGGCCAATTGACTAGTGCTCTGGTCGTTGGTACCACAGGCTTCAGGTTCGATTCCACGTTCAGGTTCGTAATCCACGTTAAACTGTAGGTCCCAGTCCAATTAGCCTAAAGTGTGCACAAAATGACTGTAGAGCGACAAACCAAAACGAAACCAAGACCGTTATGTTCTACTCGCTTACTTCTCTTGTTGTGGATTAAATGTTCATTATTTATATTATATATTAAATAAAGATATAGTTTAGAAATTTTAATAAAGATATATTATAGAAATTTTAATAAAGTTATATTATAGAAATTTGAATAAAGATATAACATAGAAATTTCTTTAAATAAATCATGTTTATTATTTAAAGCATAACTTCAATAAATACATTCTTTACAATTTTGATTTAAACATTTAATTTTACATTTTAAAAAATAGTGTATCTAAGAAATACCCGCCACCTTTTACGTCGGTAATCAACTGGAAGGTTAAAAGTATCCTAAAACAAATGCCATTATGTCAACTTAATATCGTTGTGTTATCTCATTACATTTTTTGTACCCAGAATATAAGACATTGTTATAATGTCTGAAATTTTTTTTTGATAAAATTTAATACATGAATTGTTAATAAAAAAAAACACCATGCTTATTACCATTTATTTTGTTGAGGATACTTCAAAATAAAGAATTTTTGAAACAATTTTTTAAAAACCGAATGCAATATGTGAGTATCTCTTTCAAAATGAAACTGAATTCATTATTCTCTTCAAATATTACTACTTAGTAAACAATAATGATATGTTTCTATACATCGAATAAAAAGGATACAGTTGAAGCAGAAAATTCGACGAAGATAAAATATAATTTGAAGAACAAAAGAAAAAGTCTAATTATTATAACTTTCTCCTTGATTCTAATTCTTAGATTTAAAGAAGGCTAGAAAGGTTTTTTCCTCTACAATTATTTTTCCAAAATTTGTTCAAAGATAATTTGATAGTCATTAGAACAATGCAAGTCTTTGGTTTAATAAGTATGATCCATTTTCTCATTAAATTGTTTGGTTTAGAACTTAATTCATGAATATTAATTAGAACCAAAATCAGAAAAATACTTCAACGCTTTCATTGATCAGACAACGCTAAATTAAAAACAAATATTTAAGTAATTAAATACTGAAGTTTATAGTTATATTTTTGTAATGAATCTTTCGTCAATTATTTAACAAATCATTTTTATTCCTTGAAATATTCTTTTAAAATGTATTTTTTAAAATGTATTTTGCTCGTTAACTAGTTAAAAATGTGAAATAGTCTTGTTGTGTCTGCTTAGCTTCAATTGGAATAAAAAGAATCATTAGAAATCTGTTGGCATTTTATTTATTGTGAAATGCACGTTTTTAACTAGCTTATTCTATTAAAAATTAAGGGTTTTGGGTGTTTCAAATATATTTTTTAACATATGGTTAATTATTGAATGCATTTTAAATATGCTGCAATTGTAATGATTAATTATATCGAGTTCATATAATTCACATAAATAAAGTAGTATGTTTTAAATTTATAAAAAGAACCCCAACAGAAATCAAACAAGCATTATGGTATAATGTATGGAAAAGCAATAACAAATGCTATTGGAAATCTTTACTTAGTGATAAAATATTTTTTCTTTATTATTGTGATATATACTTAAATTTTGGTTAATTTAATGACAATGCATTGCAAACTGTGATGACATCCCGAAGCCAATGTCATAGACAAGTTTTATTTCGAAGTCCTATTGTGTTGTCGCCATTATATCACGTTTAACTCATTTGAACATTTTTTTATGAGAACATTTGGATAAATTATTATCTCAAACTCTACATGCCTACAAAAGAAAACATAGTTGTTCGTCTCCAAATTGCCTTCAATTTTGTATTCATTATGTTTGTTTCATATTAAACATTTGAAGAATCTCAAACTCTACGTATTGTAAAAACGAAACGTAGTTGTTCATATCCATATTGCTTTCAATTTTGTAACCATAATGTTTGTTTCAAAATGGACATTTGAAGAAATTGGTATCTCAAACTCTACATACTACAAAACAAGAATAGTTGTTCGTCTCCATATTGCCTTCAATTTTGCAATTATAATGTTTGTTTCATAATGGGCATTTGTAGAAATTGGTATCTCAAACTCTACATACTGCACAACAAGACATAATTGTTTATTTCTATATTGCCTTCAATTTTGTAATCATAATGGACATTTGGAGAAATTGGTACCTCAAACTCTACATACTACAAAACAAGAATAGTTGTTCGTCTCCATATTGCCTTCAATTTTGCAATTATAATGTTTGTTTCATAATGGGCATTTGTAGAAATTGGTATCTCAAACTCTACATACTGCAAAACAAGACATAATTGTTTATTTCCATATTGCCTTCAATTTTGTAATCATAATGGACATTTGGAGAAATTGGTATCTCAAACTCTACATACTACAAAAAATCATAATGTTGTTGTATCATATACACCGCCAATGTACGGTGTGTGCATGAATGCCACCAAATTATGAACACTTTAATATATAAAAAATTAAGAAAGTCATATTAGTCATATCATATTCAATTACTGCTGTTTCTATTTTTATTAAAGCTCATTTTCCGCTGAGAGGATGTGACTTGATACTTTTAATTTCGTGTTTTGGTTTAAAATTATGCATTGTAGGTATGATTCCTCAGGCAATATTTATTTATTCCAACCGAAGCTACTCGCCGTACAAAGTTTATTCGGTATTGACAGAATACCCTGTAAAATAAATTGAAATTTAGCATTAATTAAATTGCAAAATAATTAATTACAATATTTGTCATTGTTATTTTATTCAATTAAAATGGGAAATTAAACAATCCTTATTATTTAATTGAATCGAATAATAAGACTGTAATTAAAAAGTATCTAGCCAGAAAAGTGTACAGTGCCACCAGATATGTATTAAAATAAATTAATTAACTACACAATATTTACCAGAAGTCTCATGTTCTTGCTGTATCAAATGATTAAACCTAAAATAATAATTAAATATTCAACAAAAGTTGCTGTTAACTCGGTTTATATTAATCTCTTATCAATTTATGTTTGCAATGATTAACATCAAATAAAACAAGCAGTTGTTCGAATTTAAAATTAGATTATATGATCATTCTCTTATTAAAATATATCAAGACTTACCACATAATAAATTAAAACAGTGTTATTTTATGTGAGTCAGTAATTCGAAAGCATCATGTTACTCATTTAATTATTTTATACAAATTTTTAGCCTGACTTTTCTAATATTTCTCATTATTCAAAGCCTTCGCTATCTTTCTTGAACACTCAAAATAATGCCATTTAATCTTTCCCGGCCGATGCTTTTAATAAAAGCACCATTAAGACCCATTAAATGGGGAGGAAAAACTTACGAAAGGAGATTTGGTAATATTTCGCGTGGGATTTAAGATAGCTTTTCATTTCATAAATTATTGGAAGTTTGCTTTTAAAAGTGAACTAGAATCAGTTATTTAATAAATCAGATTGATATTGAATTTTATCGATTATTGTTCAAATAGTTTATTTGTTAATAAAACTTATAAAGTGCAGTAAGTGTTTTATTATTTGCAAGTAAACGGATACTGATAATAGTAATAGCACTATTAAAGATTTAAGCCGTTCAAGATTTTATAAAGTTCCATTGAAAAGTTTATGAACATAATAGTGACTGGATTGATTACAAAAGTTGGGCAACCAGGTTCGAGCCAAATAGAAAATTCCAGTGTTTATGCCAGGAATGGGCAGGATAAATCTAAACACCAAAATACCCTAACATTGAATTTGATTGATGTTCTGCGGTCATTTTGTGCACACTTTAAGATAATTAGACCAGGACCTACAGTTTAACGTGGTTTTTGAACCATTAACAAACATCTATGCCACCGCCAGGATTTGAACCTGAAGACTGTGGTACAAAAGATCTGAGCTTTAGCTAATAATTGGACACCAGGCAGCTAATGAATTTGAGGGAGAGGTGTGAGGGGTGGGGAAGTTGAGAACTACCAGATGCCTCTCTGGAAATGTTCGTTCCAAATTGTCGTGGCAAAATGTTGTTAATTGACTAACGTTGATTTTCTACATATTCGTTAATTTAGCGGCGATTTATAATACATGTACGTTAATTTCTTCACATATACAAACAAATTATTCAAGTGTTTATTGCTTTGCTATTTAACTTTTTAATATGGTTTGCAGATATAATTCATAGTAATAATCAAGTCAAGTTATTCTGATAACATGCGGAATATTTTAAATATCAGAATCTTCATTTTTTGGATAAAAATAAATAATTTAATTTAAGTTAAAAATTAAATATTTAGTTTTAATAATGATTAATAAAATTCGGAAGTTATATATAAAAGCATGTATCTGGAGATAAAATTTTTCTTCTTTTTCATTGTTGCAACAGTCCCATGGCTGGCCAAGGTCGTCTTCCTACTGGTAGATTTTGAGAGGAGGTGTTTTCTTTTTTACGGGATAAGGTTGAATACGCCTAAGCCCAAACTAATAGATATACATCTGACTTATTGAGAGGTAGAGTGTGATGAGTGAGATGCACAGAGGTTGTATTTGCAACGATATCCGAGGAAGAATATTCCAGCTACATCTTCTTTGAGGCCTGTCTTGAGGGTTATTTGAGAGAAGTTCTTTGTGAAAATGGTACGAACTTCAGATTCTTTTCAAACCACTTAAATTGTTTATATTGTAATAATACTTGCTTTTACGGTATCGGACTCAAATAAACTACTGATATGTTAATAATTTTACAAGGAAAATTGATGTGCCAACATTTTTCTTTGCAATAACATTCTGCTTTGCTTTATCATAATACTGTCTTGGAAGATTTTCGTGAGAAAAATGGCAATTCATATAAGAACATTATATGAAAAAAAAAATATCTGAAAAAATTTATCAATCTCCAGGGATATTTGTCGCAATTTCCACCGAATCTACTCTTGTTCGAAGCCAGTAAATGCAATGCTTATACTAAGAAACCATCGTATATACCATATATAAACTATATATATACTTGCAATTATGAAGAGAAAATTATATTATTTAAAAGAATATAAATTCTATAAACTTTATGTAATACATTTTGAATACATTAGCGTTTACCCTGCATAAACGTAGAAAACAAAATAAGAATTAAATTTATTAACTGTTACTCATATGCCATAACTTCAAATGTGATGAAATACTTTTGTTACCGAAAGATAAACGTTTATAAAAATGATATTATTAGAAGGTTACAAAGATTAAACAAAATTTAATTAATTATATATACATAAGTAATAGAATAAATATATTTAATATATTTAATTTCTCTTCATAGTTTTTAGTTTTAACTGAAAATAGAAACCAAATGAAAAATGTTAAAGAAATAAAATATGATTCAGCTCAAATTAGACTAATCTTGTCGTTTGAAACTAACGATTAATGTTTAAACGATAAAGAAATTATTAATATTTACAAAATATATGAGGGGAATGTATGAAAGGAATATAATGTATTATTAATTGATTAAAGAGAAATTCAAAAATTCAATTAAAATTATTTTAATAATTTTCTATTTTCTTAATCATACATTACGCATTGAAGTTTAAAGTGACTTATAAAGTTCAAGAATCTCAAAACGATGATAATATTACTGTTTAATAAAAATGATTAAAGACAAAAAATGAAATTTCATAAAATAAGCCCATTTAAAAATCTAGAAATATTTCTGATTAAGATTAAATGACTAGATATATTTGTGCAAAGCAGCACATATTAATTTAATGTATTAGATACCATTATGATTCAAATATGATCTGAACTCTTAATTATTAAATCTTGTTTTAAGCAATGAATATCTGAAGTGGAAGGTATTTTCGAACACATGTGCTGAGAGCCATTCAAAGAACTGTTCCAGATGAGACCGATTTTCGTAAACGCCATTGATTGCTAAGTTTGAGAAACGCTTGGATAAGTATTAATGGATGCTTTATGTCCTTAACGAATGCCATCTGAAGTTTGTTGTTCCCACCCGGAAGTTTAGTCCTAAGTCTGCTGCCGAAGTATTTGACAGCAAAGTATTTAAAATTGCCCCAATGAGGCTGCTTAATCAGTAATTGCACGATGCTCATTATAATTCATTTTAAATAACAGATCTTTCTGCAGTAAAGGGGAAGAATAAAAGAGAGGCAAAAGATAGGAAAATGTACAATCATGGAAAATTCATCGTTAGTTTTCAAGCGACATTTTATACAACGTAAGTTAAATTAGTGAATGGTCTTTTTTCGCATCGAAATATCAACAAGAAAATGACTTGAATTTAATACAAAAAAATAAATTATTGCAAAAAATAAAAAAATCGTTGCTGGCTTTGGTATATTAATAATAAATTTTCATCATTTGTAGAAACTATATTTTACTCTTTTCCTATTTTATTCTTTGTATTTTTAAAAGAAAAAGTAGGCATTTGAGACGAATTGAGGCTGCTTAATCAGTAATTGCACGATGCTCATTATAATCCATTTTAAATAACATATCTTTCTAAAGAATAAAAGAGTAAACGGAAAGTAAATGGAAAGAATAAAAGAGAGGCAAAAGATTGTACAATCATGGAAAATTTATCATTAGTTGGGAAGCGACATTCATTCACTTCTAACATGCAAAGATGGCAAAGTGTCTTCAATTATAAGCAGGGTAAAATGCCAATTCTCCTTCTCCAATTATACACACGCAAAAAATGGCTATGCTGTTTCATTCAATTATATGCGAAAATGACAATGTTGTTTCATTCAATTATGCAAATACAAAAATGGCAATGAAGCGCAATTTTAATGCTTCAAATTTAAGTAATCTATGCAATAATGTTTGTAATAATTAGCATATTCGTTCATGAGCAACTTGAATATAGAATCAATCTGTATGAATGATTCATGCAAATATTAAAACACCCAATGTATTAAAATATAAACAAATGTATTATTAATATGATTAATTAATGTATTAATCCTCATTTAATTAATTATGGATTAATATATTAATATATTACATTAATGTATTATGTATTGAACTGTATGTATTGTATGTATTAGTATATACTAATATATTAGTGTATTAATCCCAAAAATTTCTTTAATGTTATTCATCCATTTAAAAATCCAAAGCAATAATTTATAAAGTTTCAAGAATAGTCAAATTTGCTAATTTTTCGAACAGCGAACGCGTTTTAATCGCATCGAAAGCTTTGTAATTTCAAGCACGATTTAATTAAATGTATTCTAATAAATAATCTCAATATCAATTTCAACAAGTTGTCAATGTTACAATAGGATTGTTGTACTCTTTATAAATCATGTTTAACTCTGAATTGTGTTATTGGAGAAAGATGAATGGATTCAGTCTTCCCTTGTATTGTCAATAGAAAGACAGTTCTGCCTTGCAATCAGAGTTTTGTGAAGCCTACATAGATTAGTTGACTGCATTGTTGTTTTAATTGGATTTTTCTGGATGGTGTGAGCTTGAAAGATTGCAAATGGGAAAGTTTTCTTATTTTAAGTAAAGAAGATGCATGGGAAATAGGATCAATACCAAGAAGAACGTTTAAAACTTGTTTTAGAAATATTAGATTCCATTTTGATCAGATATCTTTTTATAAAGTTAACAGTTTTTCTGTAGGTTTTGCAATTTTATTTAGGTGTATATTCAATTGTGAATATTTTAAAGTAAGGAAAATGAATTTTTAATTGCAGAAATTTGTAATTAAATATTTATGTAAAAGTAAAAGAAAAGATTGAATAGTTGAAAATTCCCTACTATTCCTGTATTATTTCTTTTGATTTTTACAACTATGGAAGCAGTTGAATCTTTTATTTAAGAAATTTAAATCAAAATTATGCACAACAATATTACAACATAATAATATTTATATCATAAAGACTTAAAAATATTATAACATGGTTAATATATCGTCTATTTTGAATCCATAAATTATGTATTTTTCAATTTTCATATTGTTAAACAAAATATAATTTTTTAAATTGAATTCTTAATATATATATATATATATATATATTAAGAATTCGATTTAAAAAATTATCTTTTGCATGTATATGAATATTGTTATGTATGTATACATACATTTATATACATATATATATATATATATATATATATATATATATAGATAGATATGTACATATACAAGCAGTATATAATATATATATATATATACTCATGTTTGTGAAAATTGCAACACCATGAAGGAATCGTCATAATTGAATGAAATTTAATACACAGTTGAGTGGTAATAGTACAAATAAATGATGAAATGTTCAAAGCAAACAAACAATAACAAGAGATCGGAATCAGTATTTTGTGTAGCCACCACGCTCCGCAATAAGTCCTGCTACACGACGTGGCATGGAGTCAAACAAATTTTGAATGTCTGCCTGAGGAAGAGCATTCCATATCGTTTGTATACACACCCAATGTTCGTCTGCAGAAGCAACAGGACGAGGATCACGAGCGAGACGCCGACCAACGAAATCCCACACATGTTCAATCGGCGACATATCCGGGGAATATGCAGGCCAAGGAAGAAGCTGTACCTGCCGCTTTGCAAAGAAGGATTGAACAGTCCTAGCGATATGAGGGCGGGCATTGTCCTGTTGAAATACAGCGCCTGGCAAGCTTTGAAGGAAGGGAAGAGCTTGGGGCTGTAGAACTTCACTGATGTACCGGTTGCTGTTCAGATTACCCACAATTCTTAGCAATTGAGATCGTCCATGATATGCTATGGCACCCCAGACCATAACTCCGGGTGTTCGTCCACTGTGGCGTTCGATAATGGACTCCGGAAGGTGGCGTTCACCGGCATAGCGTCTGACACGAATGCGGCCATCAAACACAAACTAAAAGCAGCATTCGTCAGAAAACACGACATGCTGCCAATCAGCACGCCAGTCTCTATGCTGAGTGGCCCGTTGTAGCCCGTTGTTTTATTTAACAAATCCATTTATTCATATTTAGAATTTTTAAATTTCTTAGCAACTTGTTGCTGTTAGGGACTTATTAATAAATTATTAATCAGAATAGTTTTAAATTGTTAGAATTAATTAATTTAAATAGTTAAAGTAATTGTACAAAATTAATTATTAATTATTATTGTTTTCTGATCCCAATTGATCAAGAACAGTCTATAGACTTATTAGTATAATAAATATTATAAAATTGCGTTTACATTTTTTTTTGTATATTTAAAATATGAAGAAAAAGATATACGCTCAACACTATTCGTACAATAAAAATTTAAACAAATTTATTTATTTAAAAAACACACTTTCCAAGTAATTTAGCAGTTTTATTTATTTTTAAAAGACCAAAACGATATTTAATGACTATTTTAAAGTAACGCCATCCATTGTTTAGTACGGGAGAAAAACATAAAATTCTCACAGGTTTTTCATTACCGAAAATTTATTACGAATTTATAATTAAACTTACTGAACTTCTGAAGCTTTAAAGTTTTTCTTCTCCATTATCAAGAATAATCTATAGACTTCTTAATTAAATACATATTATAAAAATTAAGTTTACATTCAATTTTTTGCACTATATTTAAATGTGAAGAAAAGATATAAACTCAACACCATTCTTACAGTAAAAATTTAAACAAATTTATTTATTCATAAAACACACACACCCAGTAATTTAGCAGTTTTATTTATTTTTAAAAAGCCAAAAATAAATTTAACGACTATTTTAAAGTAACACCATCAATTGTTTAGAGCAAGAGAAAAACATAAAATTCTCATAGGTTTTTCATTACCGAAAATTTATTACGGATTTATAATTAAAATTACTGAACTTCTGAACTCTTAGCTTTTTTTCTCCATTATCAATAACATTATTTTTATATTATTTAAATAAATATTATAAAAATTAAATTTTCGTTTAATTTTTTGTATATTTAAAATGCGAAGAAAAGATGTAAACTCAACACTATTCGTACGATAAAAATGTAAATAAATTTGTTTACTTATAAAACACACTCTATAAGTAATTTAACAGTTTTATTTATTTTTAAAAGACAAAAAAGAATTTTAACGACTATTTTAAAGTAACACCATCATTTGTTTAGAGGAAGAGAAAAACATAAAATTCTCACAGGTTTTTCATTACCGAGAATTTATTACGGATTTATAATTAAAATTACTGAACTTCTCTGAAGCTTTTAGCTTTTTCTTCTCCATTAAAGGAACTAAGTAGATTGAAAAAGACAGATTTTCTCAACTCTTCATTAATTTGGAGTGCGAAAAGAGAAGCAAGCGTAATTCCCGCGGTTTTCGCCAGAGGGATAAGAGAAGCTCAAGATCAGTGGGAGCGTTAGAGGCAGACGGCTTTCGGTAACGCTGAACGGAAGTACTGCGTTCCTGCATCAAGCTCTTTCCAGTCGCACGAGTTTGGACTTTTGTTGTTTGCAAAAGTTAGTGATCGAGCTGCGCGTGATTTTGGATACTTATCATTGCAGTTTGTAAACGTGAGTTAAATTTTTTTTTTAAAATTGTTTTCTTAACTTTATCTTACTTTGTTATTTCATTTTTGTATTTTGTTTTAATTAAAATATAAAGAAGTTTTCGAATTTCACAGCTCAGCGCCATGTTTATAGAATTTAGAGCCAATTATTTTTGTGTGGTTCTGATATTAAAAATTGATGGATAGTTTTAATGGAATTTTTTTTTATACGTGTGTATAAAAAGCATAATATATTTATAGCATGTATATTATTTGGATTATTTAAAAGTTTTAAAAATTAAGATAGTGAAATTGGAGATATTTATAATTATTTGATTTAACGTTTTTAGTAAATCAATCTTTTTTTTTCATTGCAGTTTGCAAAAGTGAGTTAAATTTTTTTAAAGATTGTTTTCTTAACTTTATTTTACTTTGTTATTAAAATTTGTGTTCTGTTTTAATTAAAATGTAAAAAAGTTTTCGAATTTCACACATCTGCGCCATGTTTGTAGAATTTAGAGCCAATATTTGTGTTGGCGTGTAGTTAGTTTTTTAAATTATTTTCTTAACTTTATCCCACTTTGTATTCTGTTTTAATTCAAATATAAAAAAGTTTTGAATTAACAGCTCAGCGCCATGTTAGTTAATTGAGTGAGTGAGTTACATTTTTTAAAAACTATGTATTATCTTACTTAGTTATTTCACTTTGTATTCTGTTTTAATTAAAATATAAAGTAGTTTTCGAATTAATAACTCTGCGCCATGTTTATAGAATTTAGAGTCAATATTTGTGTTGGCGTGTAGTTAGTTTTTTAAATTATTTTCTTAACTTTATTTTACTTTGTATTCTGTTTTAATTATAATATAAAGAAGCTTTTGAATTTAACGACTCCGCGCCATGTTTATAGAGTTTAGAATCAATTATGTTTGTGTTGGCGTGTAGTTAGATTTTAAAACTATTTTTTTAACTTTATCTTACTTTGTATTCTGTTTTAATTCAAATATAAAGAAGTTTTGAATTAACAGTTCAGCGCCATGTTTATAAAATTTAGAGCCAATTATATTTGTGTTCGGAGTGTAACTAGTTTTTTAAATTATTTTCTTAACTTATCTTACTTTGTATTCTGTTTTAATTAAAATATAAGAAGTTTGAATTAACAGTTCAGCGTCATGTTTATAGAATTTAGCCAGTTATATTTGTGTTGGCGTATAGTTAGTTTTTAAAATTATTTTTTTAACTTTATCTTACTTTGTATTCTGTTTTAATTAAAATATAAAAAAGATTTTGAATTTCACGGCTCAGCGTCATGTTTATAGAATTTGGAGATAATTATGTTTGTGTGGGTATGCAGTGTTTTTAGTAAATCAATCTTTTTAAAAAGTTTTTCATTGTAGTTTGCAAAAGTGAGTTAAATAAAAAAAAATTGGTTTCTTAACTTTATCTTACTTTGCTATTTCACTTTGTACTCTTTTTTAAATTAAAATATAAAGAAGTTTTCGAATTAACAGCTCTGCGCCATGTTTAGAGAATGTAGAGCCCATTATGTTTTTGTGGGCGTGTAGTTTAGTTATGATATTAAAAATTTAATGCATAGTTTTAATGGATTTTTTTATATGTTATGTATATGATATTTGGATTATATAAAAGTTTTAAGAATTAAGAATAGTGAAAGTGGAGCATGAGTAAATAATTATATTTGTTATGCAATATATAGTTTATTTTTTCCTATGTGTAAATAATTATGTTTGTTATCTAATCTGTAATTTATTTTTTCATTATTGCACGGACGATTTGTGGTATTTGTGAAGAAAAATTATTAAAGGGATTATTTTTTCAAAAATAGAAGAAAGATTGTACTGTTGAGTTCGAAATATCTTTGAAATTCGTAGTTTGTATTTTGGTTAGCAAAAAAGGTGAAAATAAAAATATCAGTGTTAAAAATATTTATAAGTATAAAGATGAAAATATGGTATTAAGTTGAAAAATATTTACGGTTATTTGATTTAATGTTTTTAGTAAATCAATCTTATTTAAGTTTGTTCGTGAAAATTTCTACTTCTTTTTTTTTTTTTTTTTTTTTTTTTTTTTTTTTTTTTTTTTTGTTGTTTTGTAAACAAATTCCCTTTCTAATATCTTTCTAACAATGTTTTTAAAATTGATACAAATATTTTTTGTTCACGTATATCTTTCTCATTTTTCTCTTTTTTAAAATTCAGCAGTCTATTTTGTAGTTAAAAATTGTAAAATCTTTCACTTTTGAAAATTTTTTTAAGTTTGATGCGTAAGTTGCGTTTTGTATTTCCTACCGAATATTTTCTTATGTAATAAAATATTGTGCGTGATATTATCTCCTGTTATGCATGCCTGCTTATTTGAAACATAAATAACAGTAATTTTAAATGATTATTTAGCTATTGTTGAGCCTTTCGTAAATATAAATAATTAAGAACGGTTGTAATTTATATATTTATTGGTTTTATGTAATGTGATTTACTGTTTCTTCCGTTATAAACCTTTTCTAAAATTTGGAAACACATTTTAAATATAGGTGCTGTATTATATTTTTTTTCCTTTTTAAAGATTTTTATTTTAATAAATTATAAAGAGCCAAAAAAATTATTTATTTTTGTTAAAAACAATATTATAATTCATTATTAAACGGTAAATTATTTTATTTAATGAAATATATTATAAATTTTAATATTTCGAAAAATACTTTAAATATTTTAATTAAATTTAAATGTTGTTATGTTTTGATTTAATATTTAAAATGAATTTTTTTTTTTTATCTTTAAGCGCAATATTTTTATTTTTTCGATTTAAAAGTTCTTATTTCAAAATGACAATGGTATAGCTATCAAAATTTTACAGAATTAACAGTTCAGTATTAATGAATAAGATTTTTAATTGTTTTTAATAGTGTAAAACAAAATGACTTCATATAAAGCTAACTATTTGTGTGCCCCGTGGCATTAATAATTATCTGAACCAGCCTAATTACCAGATTTATTTGGAAATTTATTATAATTTATGTATTAATGATTCTCTGTCACTGAGAATATTACATTAACAGCTGGGCTGCCTGTTTGAATTTTTTGTTTTTCCAATATAACACGCAACGTTTGGCAATTGAACTGAAAAATTTTTTCGCCCTTCCTCTATCTCAAGAGATAACGTTGACACATTGAATTTTATTATGAGGTATTATATAAGTTACCTTATGAGGTTAATGAAACGTCTATGTGTTACTGATAAAAATGTTAACAACTTGGAGGATTTAACCCCTTAAATGATAATATTTTTTATGTACGTTTTTTTATATATAAGTTACGACAATTAATTTGAAAGTTTTTCATTTCCTGTTCCCTGTCAGAAGGGATAATGTTGGTACATTGAAGTTGTATTCATTATCTCATGACGTTAATATAACGTCCATGTGTTACTAATAAAAATGTTAACAACTTAGACGATTTAACATCTTAAATGATAATATTTTTTTATGAAATGAAATTTTTGTTTACTAAAATTGAAAATATGCATCGTTAAAATTATGATCAATAAGTTTTTGTCTTGTTGTACTTATTTTTTACTATTCAAATGTAAATATTAATTCAGCAGTTCGTATTATAAATTAGAATCAGAACTAAAATCCTCTGATTCATCGGCAGAACTTTCTGTATTACTATATGATACATTGCTGATATTATCACTAAATTGTTTCTTCGCTTCTACAATTTTTGAAGAAACAATAAAAAGTCAATATATATGACAAACAATAAATAATACGCTTCTTTTCTCCAATGTTTTAGACATTGATGTCAATATATGTTTAACAGTTTACACCAATTGTTTTAGACATGTAAACTATGTCTAAACTGTTAGCGGGTGTACAATATACGATCGGACTTGCTTTTGCCTTAGAATAATGCAAAATACCATAAAGAATTCGCTTAATCCTGAATTAAAGGTAAATTGTCACACAAGCCAATTTGTAGTTTTCTGAAATGATACAGATATGAGATATAAGTATGTTAAGGATAATTCATTAATGTGTTAAAAGTCATATATTGAAATTACAAACGCCTATCTAAAAAAACGCTAAAAACATAAAAATAACTACGCTAAAAAAATTTCCTTCAAAATGACAGTAATGATATCGTGATTATGTATACTTTTTTGTTATGATTCCACCTTTTAATATTTGTTTGAAACGTGACCATATATTCACGTTTCTCCCAAAAGAATATTCATATATACTTATTTCCGAAAATTGTGCAGCAATAAGAAAATTTGTTATTGTGTAAATTCTATTCACTGGTGTGTAATGAAATTTGGCAAACACACTAATCAAACAGTGATTCACAAACTAGGCACAAAAGAATAACATTATGCGTTTATACAAAAAAAAAAGCATTGTATTTAAGTTCAATGTGTAATAATAGCCATAAAGGCATCGCAATGATGTTCCATGCTGAAACGACAGTTTTTATTAACTCAGTTGGCAGCAACATAATTGTTGTGCTCAATGGCTCACCATTATATTTCTTCAAATAAAAGATGAATTTTTCAAATCAGTGAAATGATCGAGTACGTATATTTTCTATATATACATCAGTTTTTCGGAGTTTCAACGTGTAGTTTCTGCAATTCAATGTGCAAAAACTTCAGATGCTTGTTTTCGGTCACGCATGCAATGATATTGAATCTGAGCAGCTTCTCTAATGTGCATATCATATTCACATTGCAGTATGACGGGGTAATTTAAAAAAAAACAACTATCACATATATTTGGCAGTGTAATTGCAGTTTTTCTTATTTTTCTTTAATTTCTAGAAACCCTTGCATAACTTTTTGCTATTCCAATATTCTATATGTAATTAGTAAATGTAAAGTTATAATTTAAAAGTTTGATAATTTTTGTAACTCAAGTAATCTCTTAAGTTGATCATAGCCTATCGATTAGAGCGTTGAAAAAATCTATTTTAGGAAGATCTTGGCTTTTTGATTCTTGTAAGCCAAACACAGTCAATTTAAAAAGGACAAGCGATCCTGAAGTTTAGCGGTTTTCGTTTTCAAAGATATGGTTGTGAGATTGGCTTTTCCAAGCGCAACACAATTAACATATTAACTGTTAATTGTTATTCAGTACTCTTAGACGTTCATGGATTTGTATTAATATTTCCTTTTAAGGGAGTGTGTCAAACCTCCAGTGGTACTTTATGGGTAATTAAAAATCTGCATTAAAATACCTTTGTCAACTGAACTTGTGGACGTATAAATAGCAAAATTATTTTTGGGGGAATATATTGACTAATATATCTGAATCTTTTTAGCTGTATTACAAAACTAAACGTATTAATTTATGTAGTACATTCAAATTATTGTTGATTTGTTAAACTATATGAGCAAAAGGAAAAGTTTAACAGACTGTATGAAAATGACTGACTTAATATAATTTTTTAATTGATTATATATTCTCTGATTTCGTCGTCTTTCTCAATGATGAGAGCTAATTATTATTTGTTATTAAGGAGAGATGTTTGCATTCTTAATTAAAATTTAACCAATTTATGCTTTCTTAGGAAAGAGCAGTTTAAAAGAAATTCGTTTGAGACCAATGATTAGTGATGGTTTAATTAGCAAATCAGTGAAGATGCATGTAAACTAAAACCAGTTAAGTCTCCACCAATGGTAATTTATGTATTATTCTTGCTGATTAAATTGCAGCTATAATGAGTAAAAGAGCATCTCATATGAATATAAACAAGAGAAAGAGCTGTTTATCATTTGAGTAATGGAAGCTGAATCTGCATGTGTTCTTTATAAACTGCTTAATACTGTTGTTCTAATGCAGCTGGAAATACAGAGACAATTAATCTTTTTGCCATAAGCAAGAGTTGCACTGCTGTTACTCATTTAGCACTACCTAAGGGGCACACGTGGCTTCAAAATATGCTACGGACGCGACTAACATTACACCTAAAATGTCTACGATCATATTAGACCAGGACCTATGGTTTCAAGGGGATTCCGAACCACTACAAACATGGCACAACCGAGACCCTAACCTGAAACCTGTGATACCGAGAGATAGACACTCGGCCATCAGGCCCAACTGCTTAATACTGACAACACTTGCTTGCTTACCGCAATGAACGACAAAATATTGTCCATGGTAAAGATAACTTATAAATACCTAATAAGATACCTAATAACTTTGTAGATAAGCAATGTGACGGTTTAAAAGTACAGCTTTACACAAATAATTAATCAATTTTCTTTTCAAAAAGCAATTATATTTTAAATTTGACGGAGAATCACAAGTATCAAGGTACGATATTGAAAAAAATAGCTTTATGTATTTACCAAGAATTTAATCAAAATTAAAAATGTGATTTTCTCTTAAATAATACAACCTACTACATCGATATTTAACTATAATGAAATAAACAAACATGAACTAAATAATCAGAAACATATTTTATAAGACAAGGACTTATAGTTAAAAATTTTATACTTTGGTTATCTTTGAATTGGTTAACTAAACTTCTGTTTTTTTACCATAAGCATAACGTTTAGTTAAAATTTATTTAAAAATAATTTAATGTTTAATCTTTCGCTCGCTAAAATAAAATTGTAAATACATTATGAGAAGGAAAATTATATACATACTCTAAAATTTAAAAATAGTTAAAATTCAGATTTCAACAAATACCAAAATTAAAAAACTTCCAAATAATTAAAAAGCATATTTTTGGAAGGGAAATAATCATGTATAATGTTTCATTTCTTAAAAAAAATTTTGGTTTCCCAAATAACCTGAATATTTCACCATAATCCCTAGTCAAACAATTAATTAATCCTCATTAACAACCACCGTGGCTGATTCTTTATATCATAAGCATTGTATTAAAGAATACCCTTTTACTCAAAATGGTATAGATTAGTGGCATCTTATAGATATTTCCAGAGCTGCTGTTTGATTCTCACATTCTTAGTGAGGATATAGGATTTCTGATAAAAGTTTCCTGAAAGTTTTTTCTCTCTTTGTTGTGAGGAAAATATAGTATTATTTACTTAAAAGGCAAACAAAATCTGTTTTCTTTAGATTTTATTGCTTAATTATATTAAAGTTGTTACAGAATAATTTTATATTTGTATACGCTATTTATTCATCAGTGGAAAAAATATGTTGTTGATTATATTAAAAATTGAACTGAGAAAAATGATATACATATAATCTGTAATACCAATTGTTATACTTATTAACAATTGCTATTACGAATTATAAGTACTATGCATATAAAGTAAAACCAATTATTTTTTTTTCAAAAACTCTTTATTTATTCTTCCAAATTTATTTCATCCCCTTAAAGTAATCCCTCCAGACACAATGCACTTATGCTAACTTTTTTTCCAATCCTCAATGCATGCTAAAAAGCCATCGGCAAGGATGGCCTTCAAAGCACGCGGCGATTCACGTTGAATATCTTCAATCGACTTAAAACGGTGTCCCCGAAGTGCTCTTTTGAGTTGAGAGAATAGCCAGAAGACGCACGGTATGAATATGGTGGTTGTGGAAGGTTTCAATTTTGGCGAAAAAGAAACGAAGAATCAATGTAGTGTGAGCTGGCGCATTCTGTATTTTCGTTACCGATCAAGATTTGACGCGTTTGAGGCCGAAAATGGAATTGACCGATCCTTTTCCATTGAATTGACTGATTCCAACATCATCAACAATTTCAATTATTTTTTTTCTAATGCAGCTGGGAAACACTGAAACAGTTGTCTTTGATGCATTAAGGCAAGCGCTGCACTGACGTTACTAACTTAGCACTATCCAGGAAGTGCGTGTAGCTTGAAAATAAGCTACCGACGCTGAATAATAATACCCCTGTAACGCTCTACGATCATGTTAAACGGGGACCTACGGTTTAAAGTGAATTCCGAACCATTACAAACATCCATGGCATCGCCGGGACTCGAACCCGAAACCTGTGCTATTAGGAATTATAAGTATATAATTTTTCTCAGTATGGATCATGTGGGGTGACCTCCTATTATTATATTTTGCCCAAAATGTTCGTGGCAATTAAATGCTGCCTCCTGAGTTTTGAGTATTTTCCAGAAACTTAGAGAAAAATATATGAGACAAAACCACACATTTTACAAATCTTGTCACTGGATTATATTTTAGGTCTTCATGTTTTTTTTTATTATACGCATTTACTGTATTTTAATATATTTAAGCGTTAAACATTATGTGTTTAAACAAAATAAATAAATAAATTGAGCAATTTAAAGAAAATTGATTACTAAGTTAAAAGAAATAAAAGATCTACATATTTATGTAGGATTACTTAACATTTTTAACTTGATGTGTAAAAACTTATGAAAAACATAAACAGACTAAATTAAATTAATCATGTATTATAACCTTAATTGTATTACCTGTTTATTAAATTAAAAACAGTTATGTCAAAGAAGCCTTTCCCAGCATCGTTGTTTAAAATATTCCTGGGAATTTGATTATTCCTACCGAGGGAAAAGCGGTTGTGAATTTTAGCCCCAGCTTCATTTAACTGATGCCTTTAAAATGACAGATTGACATGTGCTTTTAAAAGCACTTCAGCGTTAGTAATAAGGGGGAAGGAAGTCCATAAATTATTTTTTCGTCTCTCTTAAATGTGAAATAACTATAGTACTTCTTAAGTTAACCTAATTGAAGGAAATTTCCCATATTCCTTTTTATGGGTGCACTATATAACATGCACAGTAATGGGCCGGAAGGAGAAATTAAATATTAAAATGAATGAATTATTTTTGTTTTTTATTTAAATAAATCTTAATCTGAAAATAAATAAAATGATGAAAGAAAAAAAAATCTTAGATCCTTAACAGTATATATAATATAGATATATACATATACTACTGTGCCCAAAAAGTATGATCAATTTTTTTTTCAAAAACTCTTTATTTATTCTTCCAAATTTATTTCATCCCCTTCAAAGTAATCCCTCCGGACACAATGCACTTATGCTAACTTTTTTTCCAATCCTCAATGCATGCTAAAAAGCCATCGGCAAGGATGGCCTTCAAAGCACGCGGCGATTCACGTTGAATATCTTCAATCGACTTAAAACGGTGTCCCCGAAGTGCTCTTTTGAGTTGAGAGAATAGCCAGAAGACGCACGGTATGAATATGGTGGTTGTGGAAGGTTTCAATTTTGGCGAAAAAGAAACGAAGAATCAATGCAGTGTGAGCTGGCGCATTCTGTGTTTTCGTTACCAATCGAGATTTGACGCGTTTGAGGTCCAAAAGGGAATTGACCGATCCTTTCCCATTGAATTGACCGATCCTTTTCCATTGAATTGACCGATTCCAACATCATCAACAAGGTCAATTATTTTTTTTCTAATGCAGCTGGGAAACACTGAAACAGTTGTCTTTGATGCATTAAGGCAAGCGCTGCACTGACGTTACTAACTTAGCACTACCCAGGAAGTGCGTGTAGCTTGAAGATAAGCTACGGACGCTGAGTAACAATACCCCCGTAACGCTCTACGATCATGTTAGACCGGGACCTACGGTTTAAAGTGAATTCCGAACCACTACAAACATCCATGGCATCGCCGGGACTCGAACCCGAAACCTGTGCTATTAGGAATTATAAGTATATCATTTTTCTCAGTATGGATCATGTGGAGTGACCTCCTGTTATTATATTTTCCCCAAACTGTTCGCGGCAATTAAATGCAGCCTCCTGAGTTTTACGTATTTTCCAGAAACTTCGAGAAAAATATATGAGACAAAATCACACATTTTGCAAATCTTGTCACTGGATTATATTTTAGGTCTTTATGTATTTTTTATTATACGCATTTACTGTATTTTAATATATTTAAGCGTTAAACATTATGTGTTTAAACAAAATAAATAAATAAATTGAGCAATTTAGAGAAAAATGATTACTAAGTTAAATGAAATAAAAGATCTACATATTTATGTAGGATTACTTAACATTTTTAACTTGATGTGTAAAAACTTATGAAAAACATAAACAGACTAAATTAAATTAATCATGTATTATAACCATAATTGTATTACCTGTTTATTAAATTAAGAAAAGTTATGTCAAAGAAGCCTTTCCCAGCATCGTTGTTTAAAATATTCCTGGGAATTTGATTATTCCTACCGAGGGAAAAGCGGTTGTGAATTTTAGCCCCAGCTTCATTTAACTGATGCCTTTAAAATGACAGATTGACATGTGCTTTTAAAAGCACTTCAGCGTTAGTAATAAGGGGGAAGGAAGTCCATAAATTATTTTTTCGTCTCTCTTAAATGTGAAATAACTATAGTACTTCTTAAGTTAACCTAATTGAAGGAAATTTCCCATATTCCTTTTTATGGGTGCACTATATAACATGCACCTTTCACAGTAATGGGCCGGAAGGAGAAATTAAATATTAAAATGAATGAGTTATTTTTGTTTTTTATTTAAATAAATCTTAATCTGAAAATAAATAAAATGATGAAAGAAAAAAAAATCTTAGATCCTTAACAGTATATATAATATAGATATATACATATACTACTGTGCCCAAAAAGTATGATCAATTTTTTTTTCAAAAACTCTTTATTTATTCTTCCAAATTTATTTCATCGCTTTCAAAGTAATCCTCTCCGGACACAATGCACTTACGCCAACTTTTTTCCAATCTTCAATGCATGCTAAATAGTCATCGGCAGGAATGGCTTTCTGAGCGCGCGGCGATTCACATTCAATCTCTTCAATCGCCTCAAAACGGTGTTACGGGACTGGTCTTTTGAGTTTAAGGAATAGCCAGAAGTAGCGCGGTGTGAATACGTTGGTTGTGGAACGATATGGGTTTCAGTTCTGGCGAAAGAGTCACGAAGAATCAATGCAGTGTGAGCTGGCGTATTCAGTGTTTTCGATACCAATCGAGATTTGACGTGTTTGATACCCAAAATTTAATTGACCGATCTTTTTGAAATTCCAACATAATCAGCAAGATCTCTAATTGTAAAGTGACGGTTTGCAAGTACCAAATCTTTAATTTTTTGGACATGAGCGATATAGGAAAGCTCAACGAATACCTTCTGCAACATTGTATTCGTTTCCGAAAACAAAATTTAATGCAAGTTCTTTGCTCAATTAATTCAGACATTTCAAAAATCGCCGGAATCAGTTTTAGCGTCTCACAAAGCCAAGCCTAACTCAAACACTAATGAATATTTTGACGTCAAATTCCACACAAATGTCAAGGACAGTGCCAGCAACCTAAAAAAGAAAAAAAAAATTTTTAATTCCATAAGCCCTGGGAATTTTAAATTGAAAATCGTTCTTACTTTCTGGACACAGTCGTATATTAAAAATTTGGATAGAGTATTTTGAAAATCAACTTCAAATACCTAGTAGTACTTTATTAATATATTTCGAACTTTACAGCAATTTATCGAGGAAAAGTCTAATTTTCTTTAAAAAAAGTAATTGGGCAAAAATTTATGAACTTTTGTAATGAAGATAAACAGGATTTTAAAGAATTTAAATAAATTTGAAAAATATTAAATCAGAAAACTGTGTTTCCTTAAAACGTATCTGCAATAAACTTAACTAAGACAGTGGTTGATTATGTTATCCCATCAGACTAAATCTTAGCTGAAAAGAGGAAGTATATTCATATGACACAATGAAGTATATGACTAATATCAGTCATGCTTAAATTTACATTAGATAATAATTTATTGAGGTTTAAATTAAAAAAATGAATCCTAAGTTTATATGCCCAAATATTTCAATTATACTATTTTATTTGTGATTTCTTTTATTTGACGAATAATAAGAATAAATCTAAAATAATGCTGCTTAGCTAGTTAGTAATTTTAAATTTTGTATTTGTAGAAGAGTGTAAGATAAAATTTCAGACAATTGTGTATAAGAACTTATACAAACAGTTAGAAAAGTATTTTGTATTCGATGATTACATAAAAATTGGAAAATGTTATTAAGAATATATAGTTAAATATGTAATGTTTGTTCATTAATGCATTATATAATGTTAAGATTTATTTAAAGTTTATTTATACTGATAATATAAAAAGTTGCATGACGTTTAAGTCTAGACAAATGGTTGCAATAAATGATATTAAATCTGTTATACATATCACAAGTAGCTAGCGCTCTAGCGCTTGATACTGCCGGTTTCGGGTTCGAGTCCTGGCGGTGCCATGGATGCTTGTAGGGATTCGCAATCCACTTTAAACCGTAGGTATCTGTCTAACATGATCGTAGAGCGTTGCGGGGTAGTGTTACACCGTGCCCGTAGCTTTTCTTCAAGTTACACGCACCTCCTGGGTAATGCTAAATGAGTAATGTCGATGCAGCGCTTGCCTTAAGACATCAAAGACAACTGTATAAGTGCTTGCCAGCTGAATCAGAAAAAAATCATAAATATATTTTATTGGGTTTTACAAATAATTTAATCTTTAAATGTTCAAAAATTGTAGGCTTTTCAGATATTTTGTGTATTACATGCAAATAAATTTAGCTTGAAAACATAAAAACACGCGAAATAATGCAACTTTAATTTCGTTTTTCATTGGTAGGATCGAATTTTATTTTTTTTATATTCCGAAAAAAGAGAAATCCTAAATTCTGTTTACTATTTTAGAATGCGATCAATAAGAAGTTGCTATTGTAATGTGGATATTTGAGATACTACATAAAAACACTCCGATATCAAAGTCCCGTGTAAACTTTCCTTCATCTAGAGAAAATCCTATTTTCAGTCCCATTGAAAGTTCCAAGTCCTGTTCTAGAATTTCCGAAGCTCTTGTCGAAAGTGCTCTGTTTTCCGCCAGTCACTTTTTCTTGTATTTCGCAAACTTCTAGTCTTTTATTTCATTTTAAAGTAAAAGGCAGTTGAAAACGGTTTGATAAACAGTTCTGTATTGTACAGAAACGATTTTGATTTAAACATATAAAACTGTTGTTTTAACTGTTGTCTCCTTTAAATAATTATGTTTAACTGATTTTCACACACTTGTAAAACAACATTTTATGTTATAGACAAACGTATTTATTTATAGATTTGAGAAAATTAAATTTTTATCTGTATTTTGTAAAAAATACTTATAAATAAATGTACTATGATTATCTGTTTTAGAGTAAAAGGCCCTTTCATTTCCTTTCAGGCCCTTTTTTCCCTTTCATTTATTATTGGAACTCTATTTTCCTTCACTTTATTGCATTCATTGTAAATGCTAATAAGTACATTGGTGATTTTTACTTTTATTCGCACAAGGGTTCTTGGACTTGGCCTAGATGTTGCTATCTGCCAACTGGGATAAAAAACAACAACTTTTTTTTTGGGGGGCGTAATGGTCGGGTGACTAGCACTCTGTCATGCGATGCCACAGGAATTGAGTTTGTAGTGGTTCGGAATCCACTTTAAGCCATAGGTCCCGGTCTAATTTGACTGTTGGACATAGGTGTGATAACTCTACCCCGTAAAAAGCCAGTGTCACGGAATGAAGTTAGACTCCTACCTACAGATGCTCCATCCCAACAGAAGCTGTCCCCCTTTACCTCCTTACATGAGACGTATGGGTTCTTGGACTTGGTCTAGATATTGCTGTCTACCAAGTGAGATAAGAAACAGCAACACTTTATTCTACTTCTTTTAATGCTATTTGAGTTCAAAATATTTTCAACTACTTCTGCCATTTTGTTTCAAAATAAGTTCATATATTTCTATTCCGAATTAAAGTCATTATTCAAATATTATTTTCACAAATCAAGAAAAGAACATATTATACGTAAATAATGTTTTAAACAGCTATATAGACAAACATTAACTGTAGTTTATAGAACAATTATAATAAATAAAGAGAAAGTTACAACGAAAATATTTATTAAAGAATGTACAAAGTTGTATGATTTAAACAATTAAAATTTCAAAACTACAAGAAGTAAGCAACATGCTAAATGTAGTACATAATTACTTTATATGTACTCTTGTAGAATTTCACACTGACAAAAGTTTGGTGATTATCTGCAGAATTTAATTCCATGAAAAATAAAAGGATCTATAATTATTTCATAGGTTGTAAAAGCAAATGACAAACATTTTAGCAGTCAAATCTCACAAAGTTTTAATGCTTTGAAATCAAATAAACACGCAAGAAAAATATGAGCTGATGCTCTGTGGTCAAGCGAGAAATAGTTCACAATATGTACATACAGCATAAAATAAAAATTTTTTTTTGATGATAGTCTAAAATTGATTTACAATAGTAAGACTATTGTAAATCAATTTGTTCACAATGTTAGATTGTTCACAGTGGATGTGACTTGATGAAGTTTAGAATAGGAATGAAATAAAATAATAATTAAACCATAATGATGACGTTTAGTTTATCAATAACGTTCTTAAAAACATATAGTATCTGGGATTGAAATCATTAGTCATCAAATTGTTGTTATTGGATCCATTGCAATAATCGACAACGAACTAGTATATAAAAATGAACTGAATCAGTTTTAGTAGTATATATTACATCTTTCATGTTATGTTATGTCTCTGATGTTGCTATGGTCTGTGATACATTGCTGTCATTTAAATTGTCTACTTACTCAGTTGTACGTGCCTGTGAGTGTTCCATATGTCTAAAATAGAAGTATAAAACCTTCTTTCGGCCATCGTCAATAAATATGTATAACACATATTCAACATTTACTGCTGCGATTTGACAGTACAAAAATTATTTCTTTTAATATCTACATGTTTCCTTTTATGAAGTTCTTTGCAGTTCATAATGTCTTACTTTGCTTTAAGGACTACTTGCCTATCATCATTGAATAGAATTGATTTTGCCCATACAATAGTAGATATTTGAGTCGGGTTGACAATTTACTTTTTCTCCACTCTCGAAGGAGTCATATATTCTTCTTAGGTTTTGATTTTATGGTTTTTCTTTTATATCCTCCAGCCTCGTTCTCACGCATCTGATTTGCCCACTATTTTACCAAGAGTAGTGTGATATTTCAAATCAAATAACGCAGTGGAGAATTTAATCATCCAGAATTTTTCATGATAAATAACATGATAGTATGATAAATTTTCGATTTATGCGATATATAAATTTTTCTTGGCATCGTAATTTCTCTGAAAAGATAATGTTTGAATATATTTGCAATAGATCAAAGAAATGTTGATATATTCTTTTTTTAAAATGCTTGTAAAATAATGCGTTTATTAGAAATCTAAAAACATGCAAATTCTTAAAATTGTTTTTTTTACGTAGCTATAAAATATTATACATATCTCTTTCACATATACAGATATAAATAAAAAAAATTATATAAATTTTTTCTAATATAAACAATTTTTTAAATATTCTGAACAATTTACTAAATAAATAAATAGAGTTTAGTCATAATTCTACAGTTTTAAAGATAACTACAATGATAATTTAATCTCTTTTGATTCAATAAACTGCATTATAATATAAACCCTTAATAATTACTATATCGATTGTATTTTCAACGTTAAAGAATATCAAATTTCAAACGTTATTTGATCTGCAATTAATTCATGCAACAATGCAACTTGATTTATTTTGAATTTAAACAACTTATCGATAAATAAAAGATCTATAATATTATACCACTAAGTATTTTTAAATTAAATATGCAATTAGAATTTTCTCAACCTATAGTACAAAATATTTTAACGAGCAAATTTCTACTATGATTTTTGTTTTAAATATCGCTGTTTTTCATTTATTTTGTGTGCCTACAAAAAAAACAAAAAAAAAAACAATAAAATAAATAAATAAATAAATAAAAAAAAATAATAATAAAAACATAAGCCTTGAAAATTTTAAAAGCAGACATGGATGGTTTGGTTAAATTAAAATTATTTCATCGAAACTTCTCTATTCTAGTAATTGCTTAAAAATAAATTATAAGTTTATTTTTATTTAACATGCTCTTTTAGAATAAGCAATTTGATATTTTTTTAAGGCAGTAGATATTATTAAATCAGAATTGAAAAAATATTTTTTTGTAATTAAATAGCGTGCATTTGCTTTTTATGTATTAGCTTTTCCAGTTTTTATTCAGAATTTTATTATTTATTATATAGAATAACAACAACAACAACAACAAAAGATTTATTTTTAAATTCTAATGAAATCAGAAAAACCCAAATTAAATAATGTATTCAATTAATGAATTAACAAATTATGCATTTCCTTAAATATTCCGAAAAAGTTCTCTTGGGTTTTGAAGCGCTTGCCTTGTTTTTAATGTTTTTTGTCAGTGCTACGATGTAATTTTTATTATATGAATTTATTCCGCATTTAAAGAAAATATTTAGTCTTAAATCAAGAACTTAAAAAAAATAAATCTTTTATTAAAATGACTTTGTAAGGAATGTGAAAAGGTGAATCATTTTTTGTCAAGGGATTCATATAAGTGAATAATATTCATGTTCTCAAAGATAAATTGTACCGAGTTCTTTTTTAATATCATAACGATGAGGGACTCCTCCCCCTAAAAATATAAATAAATAAATAAAAGATTAAAATGCTTCCATGGAAATTAATGTAATAACAGAAATTGAGAATGACAAATTAAATATATCTTTTAAAGTTACAAGAAGAGAAAAAAATTAAAAATTTATTGCAACTGGGCAAATTTTCAGCAACTAGCAATTTACATACAACCAGAAAAAACTTAAATATATGAAACATTGAAAATTAGTATTGAATGAATATTTAAAAACTTAAAAATGTAAATTTAATAATTCTTTTGTAATGCTAAATTTCAAACCGTAATATATTTAATAAGTTGCAATTTTAAAACACCATTAACTTATAGATAACCAGTGAAACAAAATTAGTTTCCGAATTACATCCCGAATGTTATTTTTTCTCCACTTCAGTTGCGGATAATTCTTGGCACGAAGTAATACAATAGTTGTTTCTTCAAAGAAAAAATACTGATTGGCGTTAGTATGAAGGAATTCCAAGGAATTGGTGTTGTCTACGATGGTTTACGTGAAGTAACAACTGATATCTCATTGCTGTTATCAGATTTCTTTTTCTGTTAAAAAATGCATTCCTGGTTTAATAATTCTAAAAATGTTTTTCTGGTTTAATAATTCTAAAAATGTATTCCTGGTTTTATAAATCTAAAAATGTATTTCTGGATTCCTGTTATAAACAGTTATCTAGATTGAATAAAAAAATAATATCGAAATAATCATTGAAAAATAGTTTTAATATCAAAGAACACTAAAATATCATTTGTTTTGAATCTAAAGGGTTAACATAACTGAAGGTGTATGATAGGTAACTGTATTTTTCAGACAATGGTTACATAATTAGAGTTTTATTTAGTTATAATTTATTTAGAGTTGTTATTAGAGATGATAAAAAATAATGATAGATTATGGTTGCTGTAATGGCATAGTTTAAACAAACATATGAAAATAATTATCATAGAGCTGCAATATACTTATGAGAGTAAAATGACATAATTTATTTCAGATATGCCTACTATTAGGCCTAATTATTATTTGTTTCAAATTATGTTACTACAATCCATTATTTTTAAAAAAAATATTGTTATTGTAATAACATAATTTGAAACAAATAATACACTAACAGTTAAACATTGTTTTGTGAGTGTAAAAGTTAGGGCCGGATATGAGTGTGATCTTTATTCAGTGTTATTCGTGGATACAAATAAGATTATTTTTCAAAATGAAAACGTGATGTTTAGCTGCCATATTTATTAAAATTTGCTAAGACAGCACTGCACAACTGCAGCACATAACACACAATTATATATCAAATATTTAAAAATCATCTTAAAATCCAGTTCGTTTAAGGGTCTTTGTAGCCTGTGTACTGCCTGGATGGAACTCTTCTCTCGACTCTGCACACTCCTTTTTCTCTTTCTTCCTCTCCCAGTTAAGGTTCTAAAGGCTAACGGGCGAAAAAAAAGTGCAAAGTCCGAAATCAAACGTATGGATCAACCTTACTTGAAAGGAACGTGCAAAGTCCAAAATTTAACATAAAGGCCAGCCCGTTCTTGAAAAGAGGATACATCCACTTTGAGTTCCAGGTCATAGCTTTTTGGGGGATTGCATTTTGGATCCTTACTGTGAGTAAATAATTTTTCATCTTGTCTAAAAATATGCAGCCAATCAATATTTAACTATCGTCGATTTGTCATCTAGTTCCAGGAGCAGTATAAAGCTTTTATGCAGTAAAACAGTGTGAATACTTTTGTGCAGTACACAAAAGCATGTTTATGCGGAGTGTCTCCAATTCCTGATAAGCTAAACACCATGCCTTTCATGTTCCATCTAGATTGAAGTAAACATGTTTTCCACAAATTGTCATTTAAAGTTTCCGTTTGCAAGATGTAAACACTACGTAAGAGGACGAAGGTTGAAATTATGACAGTGTATGTGAGCTTTTAGAATTAACAATTAAACGGTCTTGAGTTTGTGGATTTTACCCTCAAATTATTTATCCTTGATATCAGTTATTTATCTATATATTTTATCAGTTATCCATGAAAGTATCCTAAATGGATTAATCTCCCTTTTCCACCTGCGGCCTGATGGCCAATTGGCTAGCACTCCGACATTTGTGTGCTTCAGGTTCGAATCCTTTCGGTAGCAGGGATGTTTGTTACTGGTTCGAAGTTTCATGTTAAATTGTAGGTCCCGGTCTAATTAGTCTAAATTGTGCATAAAAGCACCATAGAGTGACAAACCAAACCAAATCCTTTTCCACCCATCAGAATTGTTTGTGATAAAAAAATATTGAACACGAGATCTCTGCTATAAAAGCATCAATGCCAATTAGCCACATACTAAGTGCCCTGAGCTATAAGAGTCAATGGTAGCCGCATAAACCATAATAAATTGTTTGAAATATTATCCTATTACTCAGCAGTGTGTTTAATACGTTTTGTTCTATTATATTTAACACTTCATATTGTACTTACCACAGGAAAGTGGAAAATTATGGTTGTAGTGACATAATGAAGAGCTCTCTTGTCTTGCTTACATTAATTTGGTCCTTTGATGCAATTTTAATTCATAATTAACCAATGAAAAGGCTACGACATTTGAAAGATATATGTGGATTATTTTATCAAAAAGTATTATGGCGAAGTAATAGGTGTAAGCCTTATAATTAATTTACAAGACACTTTAATATAAAGCGTTATGTAACATTTAATATTCAAAACTGTGATTACGTTGTAATGTACGAATGCGTGTGTCATTAAATATGATGACTATAATGAAATGATTATAAATTATGTTGATAAGAACCCCCCATTGATAAACTGAGGAGCTTTCAGGTTGTAATTAATTAAACGCGACTGGAAATTCAAAGACCCACAAGTATATAAAAAAAATTTCATGTAAAAAATGTATTTAAAAAATTTAAGAAGAAGTAGAAGTATTTAAATTTAATTTTCATCATGAAATAAACAGTCCCTTCTAACAAATACCTAAAGAGAATTTGTTATAAATAAATTTATATAATCTTCTGATTTCTCTCAGAATACCTCAATACTGTAATTCTGTTCTTGCATATTGTTCCTAATTGAATATTACGGGGTTAATGCTGAACACCCGAATCTATAATGTGCATATAGATCCAGTAGATTCTGCTGTAGGCCAGACGAGTAAGATATGCTGTAATTTAGGTGAGATGTCTGTAAATAGAGAAGACAATGATGGGGTTCCTTATTATACATTGGTACACTTCAATTTCTTTTCATACAAGCTACTAATAATACAAAGTATATGCATACACAAGTAGTTCATAAACGTATAATACTCATTTGCATGTCGTAAGAGAGAAAACTTATAAAACTCCCAACAAGTGTCCAGGCTATCGATGGGAAATGCATAATGCGTTTTGTTACCGTTGTATCTCCTCATTAATAAAATGCAATTATTGCATGAGGCTATTGTCACCATTGATATGGATTGATTGTGTTTTTAAAAATTTCCTTGTCATTTTTTAAGGCTAGAATCCTGATGGCCAGGTAGTTAGGGTTCTAAGCGTTGCATAAAAGGAGCTAACATAAGCTTGCTAAGGTTAGGACTCTAGCCTTTGGTACTTCAGTTTGAATCCTGATGGTGTCGCGAATATTTGTTAGTGGTTCGGAATCCACATTAAACTGTGCGTGTCGGTCTAATAAGCCCTAGTATAAAAAATTGGCAGTAGAGTGAGAAATCAAACCTTTTAGATTATTTTGTCAGTGTTTGTTTTTTATATTATTTAGGTCCTTATGTGAGTGGGAGCGTTTATACGTGATCGTATGTTTAAATTTCTCATGCAATGTTGTAAATTCTCTGACTATGTGATAGAGCGTGCAGCTCGTATCAGGAAGAAATAGGATTCGACCTACTTATGGTATTTGTTGTAATCATAGCTTTCAGGCACAAGATAAATCAATGGCTAATGTGACAATTTACGTAAGCATCTTATCGGCATAATAAGTTATAAATTAATCGAGAATCATTTTTACAATTGATTAAGCGGGAGTTTTGATTAAGCAGAGCTTTAGAACTGTAAATGATAAAAAGGTTTACTTAATGATAAATTTTAAGTCAGTCTATGAAATACGAAAAAGACATTTAATTTATACGTATGTTTTTAATTCATACGTGCATTTGATATCAAACGAATGTGAAAATTTCGCATAAAAATATCGAAATACGCTATTTTTTAATCTAATAGGAATTAGATAAAGATTTTAATTTTTATTAATTTATAAAATATTACAATACACATTTTCAAATGTCACCTTTATTTCGATAATTCAAAAGAAAAATTTGTTTAATTTTATTTAAAAAAAAATTTAATGCTTTAAATACATATTGCATTAATGCTTTAAATTATCTTATTTTTTAACTAGCACATTGCTTTTATTTAGGAAATTATATGACAATTTTCTTTAAGATTTTGCAATAAAAGAATAATTTAAACATTAAAAAGTAAAGCAAATCCACAAAAAATAAGATATATTTATAAACCATTGCCATTACCATTACCTACGATTACAATACTAACCATTACATGAGATGTAATGGTTAGCATTTAAAATCGAAAATCATGTAGCATAATATCTCTAAAACTTCTGAATAATTTATTATATATAAAATTCATCAAAGTTCTAATCTATATTAAAGTTTTAAAAAAACTAGAAAATTCAATTTTTAAAACTTTTCATCCATCATTAAAGAAAATTATTTGTCTAACTAATAAAAAAATCTCTCTTTATTCTAGTATAATTCTATTATTTTTAAAGTATATACTCATTATGTCGTTTACTGCCTGTAGTTGCGCAAAATATCTAAAGTGAATTGAAAAGTTTTCTTTTTCGTTAATAAATTCTGAGATACTATTCAGCAATCTAATTTAAAAAAGTGCACGGAATATTATTATGAACGAATTCAGATCATGTTTCATCAAATCATTCATTTTATTCAAAAACTTCTTTCGATTCATTAGAATTTTTCAAACCAAGTAATAAGAGGAAAACCGAAATTTCTCAATTCTATAAAATGACCAATTAATTTGTTGTCTAATCTAGAATCTCAATAGATTATTTTGGAAATGCTTAAAAAATATTGATTGGAAAAGTTAAAATAAAAGTATAAAAATATTAAATGCAATTTAAATATTATTCTAAAAATTACATTTCTTTAAAACCTTAATCGTCAGTGTTAAAAAATGGAATCAATTCATTTTATCACGTTACGCTTTATTTTAACATAAATTTAATCTCTTGTTAAATATTAAAATAAATTTACTTTTTTTTAAAAAAGAAAATATTTTTTAAATTATTTATTTTTAAAAAAAAATTTATATGAATTTTTGCTGAATAAACATTGGATTAAACGTAAGTAAAATGTCCCTTTCTATTTATTCTTTTGTGTATAAAATCAAATATGTAGGCTAATATAGAATTTATCATCCATAGGATTTCACATTTTGTTTTATTCAAAATAATTGTGAATAAGGGATTTATACACAAATTTAAAAGCGAATGAAGTTTGGATAAAATATATTAATAAAAGCTTATCATGTTCATAATAATATTAATTGAATTGTTATAATATTTTTGAATTACAGTTCTTATTATAAAATTATAACAAGCAAGATAAAATTAAGGCCATTTATTTACTTAGATATCATGTTATTAAAAAAAAAATATTATATTTATCTTGTTTATAAATATTTTTTCATGTCTATAGTATTGAAATAAAAACTACTGTCATTTTCAAGAACTCTATAACTACCTCAGATTCCAGTGAACAAAGTCATCTGAAATAAATAACAGTAAAAGTTAGTCCCGAATATGCGTGTGTTCTTGATTCAGTGTTGTTCATGGATAGAAATGAAAATAAATACGATCAATGTCTGCCATGTTTATCAAAATTGCAGAGACAGCACTGCAACACATAATGCACAAAACAAAATTATATAGCAAGTTTTTACAAAATCATCTTAAAAGCCAGTTCGTTCTTTGTACCCTCCATACTTCTTGAATTCATCACTCGGTGCCACACACCTTCTTTTCTCTTTCTCCCTCTTCTATTATCGGTTTCAAAGTCTAACGGGTAAAAAAAACTTGCAAAGTCCAAAGTCTAACTTAAGGGTCAACCAATCCTGGAAAGGAACGTACAAAGTCCAAAGTTTAAGCAACGATCACCCCGACCTTGATAAAAGATCTATTAACTTCGAGTTCAAGGTTATAGTTTTTTGTGGGAATGCATGGTGGATCCTTACTGTAACATATGAATGTCACGCAAAATCGCGTGGGTTGTTATGACCCAGTTTTCTATAATGTCACTCAAATGTGGAGCTAATTTAAATAGGCCACAATTTTTCACAGAAAGATTTTAATATTTCTCACATTGACTATTTTTAGAACTTCCATCAAACGGTTTTGTAACGTTGCTAAGTTTTTTTTTTTTTTCAAATTTGTGATTTTTCAGCATTATGAATAATTGCATTACTATTAAGCAGCAAAAATAATTTCGCACACAATTAAATTCCAATAAACAAATAAATTATACATAATTTAATTGTTTTTTAATAACTGCAAATTAAATTGCCTTAAAAATTATTCAAAGTCATTAAATTAGCCATTTATCCTTTTAAATGATATTAATTTTGTAAGCAAAATTGACAATATTATTTATTAGCAATAATTCAATAAATTGCAATTAGTTATGCGTAAAAAAAATGCTACTAGCAACCGTGGATAGTTAGCGTGTAGGAAGAATCGGGTTTGAATCCTCTGGAGATTTCCATTGTAGTCACTGCTTTCAGAAGCTAAAATTCTCGATGTCGATTAGCATAACGTGTGTAAAGCATCTCGCATCGATAATAAGGTTGCCAAGGGGAATTTTCCGGGTTTCCCCAAACCACACGCAAATGCGGGATATTACTTTGGAAAGTCTTTCCGGAAGGTTATGTCCTTCCCTCATCACTTGTCAGAGGCTGCTAAGAGCATACATTAATAGAACATGAAGTTCACCAACGTTACATAAAAAAGATCAATTAAAAGTTTAATCAATTGCATATGTTGTATTGAATAAATATAATTGTATTTAATGATTATATTATTATATTTAATCGTGAACACATATTTTTGCATCAGTTACTTTGACAATGATAGTTTAAATCCTATTTTTCATTGCATATTCTTTTAAATAAAATCCTTTAATAAAATTTTTAATTTCAGTTTATAACCTGAATAAATTGAATAAAAAATAAACAATATCATTAGCCAATAATATTTCCATGCCATTGAACCTTAATATATAAAACTTTAAAAAATAATAATCTTTAGAATTGCTGGGATTTTTTTATGCAGAGTTGAATTCGGAATTGAGAGTTAGAAGTAAGTAGAATAAATAGAAAAAGGGAAGAATTATCAACTAAAGTTTTCGCAATAAAGCATTCAGAATTTTTTCCGTTTTCGCAATAACTTATCTTCAGTCTTAAAAGTTCCGGAAAAGTACGGATTACTATAATAAATACGAGATCTGAAGTTATTAGAATTTCTATGTTTTTTTTCTCATCATATTTTATTCCTGCTATTTATTATATTTCTAAGCAAAATGGCGAACCCAATATCAGCGAAGAAAATATTTTATTCCTTATCGGCATTTACCGGCTCTGATATGAGTATAAAAATATGATATAAAGACGAAGAAAAGAAGTTTTTTCTAACTAATTTTTTCTGTTTTTAAATCTGAAATATTTAATTTACATAAATTGTATTTATTTATAATGTATTATGTCTATATATATTTGTATCTAAGTTCAACATAAATTATTAAAAAAAATTCAATTTAAATATCCAACGTATATTATAAAGTTATTCAAAAACAAAGCTATATATATGAAATAAAAATATTCAAAAACAAAGTTTGACAACCCCAAATTAAAATAAAATTAATTGAAATATGTAACAAATGATGCACAAATTAGTTTCTTACTGAATTACAAATACAATAACCCTGCAGTTCATTGCTTTATCATTAAAGAAATATTTAACTGTGATTATTTATATACACCCAAAAGAAAATTTCCTGAAAAGTTCTTTAATTGAGATGAGAGATTCCTAGATAATTTATTTAATATTTTTATAACATTGTTAGCAATATTTAAAAAGTGTAATGATAATCAAGTAAACGACATTTCAAAATTGTAATGTTAATTTATATGTTTTTGTATCTGGCAATTATAGTTTAATTTGTATTCTTCATTACATGCTATTTTAGTTAAAAATCTTAAATAAAAATTTGAATTAAGTAAATAGCTTGAAAAAATTCAATAAGAAATTATTGAAAATTAGTCATAGCCATTAGAAATTAGTCATTAGACAATAATACTTCCATATCATTGAAATTAATGTATGAAACTTTAAAAGATAATATTCTTTAGAATTGCTGGGATTATTTTTTTTTTGTGCAGAGTTGAATTCGGAATTGAGAGTTGGAAGTAAGGACAATGAATAGAAAAAAGGAAAAAATCATCAGCTTAAGTTTTCGCAATAAAGCATTCAGAATTTTTCCGTTTTCCCAATAACTTATCTTCAGTCTTAAAAGTTCCGGGAAAAGTACGGATTACTATAATAAATACGAAATCTGAAGTTATTAGAATTCCTATAATTTTTTTCTCATCCTATTTTATTTCTGCCATTTATTATATTTCTAAGCAAAATGGCGAATCCAATAGCAGCGAAGAAAATATTTTATTCCTTATCGGCATTTACCGGCTCAAATTTAGCATAAAAATAAATGAAGCCGAAGAAAAGAACCTATTGGCATTTAATTTTTTCTGTTTTAAAATCTGAAATATTTAATTTACATAAAAATTTATTTATTTATAATGTATTATATCTACATGTATTTGTATCTAAGTTCAGCATAAATTAATAAAAAAAATTCAATTTAAATATCAACGTATATTATAAAGTTAATGAAATAAAATTTTCAAAATAACTCCATATTAAAATAAAATAAATTGAAATATGTAACAAATTCTGCAGAAATTAGTTTCTTACTGAATTACAAATACAATAATCCCGGAGTTCATTGATTTATCATTAAAGAAATATTTAACTGTGATTATTTATATACACCCAAAAGAAAATTTCCCGAAAAGTTTCTTAATTAAGATGAGAGATTCCTAGATAATTAATTTACTATTTTTAAAACATTGTTAGCAATATTTCAAAATTGTAGTAGTAATCATGTAAACGCTATTTCAAAATTGTAATGGTAATCTATGTCTGTTTTTGTATCTATTACTTTGGCAATTATAGTTTAATTTTCTAATTAATTTATTATTAAAAAATTAACTAATTAATTTATAGTTTAATTTTTCCTTAAGTGCTATTTTACTTAAAAAACTTAAATAAAAATTTGAATTAAGTATATAGCTTGAAAAAATTCAATAAGAAATTAGTGAAAATTAGTCATAGCCATTAGACAATAATACTTCTATGTCATTGAACTTAATATATAAAACTTTAAAAGATAATAATCTTTAGCATTGCTGAGTTTTGTTTCGCGGAGAGTTGAATTCAGAATTGAGAATTGGAAGTAAGGAGAATAAATAGAAAAAGGGAAGAATTATCAACTAAAGTTTTCGTAATAAAGCATTCAGAATTTTTCCGTTTTCGCAATAACTGATCTTCAGTCTTAAAAGTTCTGGGAAAAGTACGGATTACTATAATAAATACGAAATCTGAAGTTATTAGAATTCCGAAGATTTTTTTCTCATATTATTTTATTTCTGCCCTTTATTATATTTTTGAGCAAAATGGCGAATCCAATAGCAGAGAAGAAAATATTTTATTCTTATAGGTATTTACCGGCTCTGATATGAACATTAAAAATATGATATAAAGACTAAGAAAAGAATTTATAGATTTAATTTTTTTTCTGTTTTTAAAGATGAGATATTTAATTTATATAATTATGTAGTTATCTAAGTTGATCATAAATTAATAAAAAAAAATATTTATAAATTTAAACATCAAAGTATATTATAAAATTAATGAAATAAAAAATATTCAAAAACAAAGTTTGATAACTTCATATTAAAATAAACGAAATGAATTGACAACAAATTAGTTTCTTACAGAATTACAAATACCATAATCACCGAGTTCATTGCATTATAATTAAAGAAATAATTAACTGTGATTATTTACATACTACCCCATAAGCATTCTTTGAAAAGATTTTTTAATTAATATCAGTGAATTCTAGCTTATTTATTAAATCATCATCTTTTTGCACATTTCTAATTTTTATGTGAATACCAATTATATAGTTATGCACTTTGCTTATTATCTCTTATGTAATAACTTCCTGCCTTTTATATTTCCATTGTTCATAATTCTGCAGCAACTGCTTCTACTGCCTATTTATTTATTAGCCATTACTCTTTTCTAATCTGTATAATAATTGCTTTGATGAATATTCCTTCAGCTCTCTGATTTGTATATTCAACAGTGTAGTATTTATTGTATTATATTGATTTTAAATTTTTCTAATAATTTGGCCAATGTGGTTATATATTTTATGTATTCTCGTATTTCATATTTCCCCTTTTTTTTACAATTTAAATTTTTTCATATTCTCTTCTGTTTTTGTAAAACTTTTACTTATTGTTCAGCGTCTGTACCGCCAAAATTGAATTTTATAAAATTTTCCCGTCTCCATCATGCTTCCATTTAATTTCACCCATATCATTCCCTAACTGTATAGGGGCAACTCTGCTCCAGACACAGTGATGTGGTGTGGTTTAGTAGTAGTAGTAATATGACTGTTGGGCGTAAAGATGACAAAACTACCCTGTAGAGAGAAAACATTTATTGTCTCGAAATTTGCCAGTAGGTAGTTGACCTTGACCCATCATGGGCTATAATGGCATGGAGTTAGTTAGTTAGTTATACCATTGTTTATATATACATTAAATCTATATTTAGATAGTACTAATTATAATTCATCTCAAATGCCTACTTTTTCTTATATAAATACAAAGAATAAAAAGGAAAAGAGTAAAATGTAGCTTTTACAAATGATGAAAATTCATTATTAATATACCAAAGCCAGCAACGATTTTTTATTTTTTGCAATAATTTATTTTTTTGTATTAAATTCAAGTAATTTTCTTGTTGATATTTCAATGCGAAAAAAGACGATTCACTAATTTAACTTACGTTACATAAAATGTCGCTTCAAAACTAACGATGAATTTTCCATGATTGTACATTTTCCTATCTTTTGCCTCTCTCTTATTCTTCCCCTTTACAGCAGAGATATCTGTTACTTAAAACGGATTATAATCAGCATCGTGCAACTACTGATTAAGCAGCCTCATTGGGGCAATTTTAAAAACTTTGCTGTCAAATACTTCGACAGCAGACTTGAGACTAAACTTCCGGGTCGAAGCAACAAACTTCAGATGGCATTCGTTAAGGGTATAAAGAGTCCATTAATACTTATCCAAGCGTTTCTCAAACATAGCAATCAATAGCATTTACGAAAATCGGTCTCATCTAGAAAAGTTCTTTTGAATGGCTCTCAGAACATGTGTTTGAAAATACCTTCCTCTACAAATATTCATTGCTTAAAACAAGATTTAATAATTAAGAGTTCAGATCATCTTTGAATCATAATGTCATCTAATACATTAAATTAATATACACTGAAAAGCCAAAACATTATGACCACCCCTACATTTTGCAATGAACTCGCCTAGATGGCGTGGAAGGCCCATGATCAGGAGGAAGGGGTATTTAGCTGCTGCTGGAGGGTCTGAAGAATCATTCCTTCACTTACTTCTGTGTGTGATGGGAAAGGCTGCGGATCTAAGCGATTTTGATACAGGGCAGATTGTAATGGCACGAAGGCTCGGAACAAGTATTTCCGAAACTGCATGACTCGTGTGTTGTTCGCGAACTGCAGTTGTTAGTACTTATGCAAAGTGGATGAGTGACGGTGAAACCAGCAGTAGACGACATGGTGTTGGACGTCCACACGCTATCGAAGAAAAAGGCCGTCGGAGACTGTCTCGCATGGTGAAGCAAAACCGGAGCCAGACAGTGGCTCAGCTGACAGCTCAATACCATGCAGGGCCAAGTAGAATAGTATCGGAGCACACTGTTCAGCGGACACTGTTGGATATGGGGCTATGCAGCAAACGTCCCACTCGTGTGCCTTTTCTGACCAAGCGTCAACTGCGCCTGCGCTGGGCCCGGGAACATCGTGACTCGTTCCTGGATTAGTGGGAGAGAGTTGCCTGGTCAGATGAATCACGGTTTGTCATTCATCACGCCGATGTCCGTGTCAGGGTACAGGGTACGTCCCTCAATGTACAGTAGGTCATACACAGGCCGGTGATGGCGGTATTATGCTTTGGGGGACGTTCTCTTGGGCGTCTCTGGAACCCGTGGTAGTGGTAGAACAGACCATGAATGCTACAGGGTATCTGAACATCATTGCGGACCAGTTGCACCATTACATGGCCTCTGTTTTTCCAGCTGGAAAGGGAATGTTCCAACAGGACAACGCCCCTTGTCACAAGGCTAAAATTGTGTTGGAGTGGTTCCAGGAACATGATGGTAAATTCCAGTTAATGTCCTGGCCGCTTAACTCACTGGATATCAATCCGATAGATCACATTTAGGATGTCCTGGGACGGCAGCTCAGAGTTCAAAGACCACCAATTCGCAATATCTCGGATTTGCGTGACCGTTGCTTAAACATCTGGTACAATCTGTCTCCGGCCATCTTCTAAGGACTTGTGCATCCATACCAAGGCGGGTTGAAACTGTGTTGCTCGCCAAACGTGGGCCAACTCGTTATTGACAGGTGGTCATAATGTTTTGGCTCTTGAGTGTATGTAGTCATATAATCTTAATCTGAATTATTTCAATTTTTTTAAATGGGCTTATTTTATAAAAGTTTATTTTCCTTTTATCATCATTTTCATTAAAGGTTAATATTATTATTGTGAGATTCTCGAATTTTATGAACTATTTATACTTTACATGTTTAATATATAATTAAGTAAATAGAAAATTATTAAAAAATTTAATAATTTTTTAAAAATTTCTCTTTAATCAATTAATGCATTATATTCCTTTCATACATTACTGTCATATATTTTGTAAATAGTTATTCTTTCTTTTTATCGTTATACAGTTTAAGCATTAATCACTAGTTTCAAACAACTATCTTAATCTGAAATATTTCTAGCTTTTTAAAAGGACTTATTTTATAAAAGTTTATTTTATATTTTTTCATCCTTTTATTAAAAATTAATATTGTTATTGTTTTTGAGATTGTTGAACTTTATAGTTCAAAAGCTCAGAATATAATTAAAAAATAGAAAATTAATATAAAAATTTTATTAATTTTTGTATTCATCTTTAATCAATTAATGTTATCGTAATCATAATGGTATCTAATACATTAAATTAATATGTGCTGTTTGGGAAAAAAGTATTTACTAATTTAACTTTCGTTACATAAAATTGTACAATCTTTTGCTTCTCTTTTATTCTTCCCATTTAATGTACAAAGATTTGTTATTTAAAATGGATTATAATGAGCATCGTGCAATTACTGATTAAGCAGCCTCATTGGGGCAATTTTAAATACTTTGCTGTCAAATACTTCGACAACAGACTTGAGACTAAACTTCCGGGTCGTAACAACAAACTTCAGATGGCATTCGTTAAGGGTATAAAGCATCCATTAATACTTACCCAAGCGTTTCACAAACACAGCAATCAATGGTGTTTACGAAAATCGGTCTCATCTAGAAAATATCATTGAATGGCTCTCAGCACATGTTTTTGAAAATACCTTCCCCTTCAAATATTCATTGCTTTTAATAAAATTTAATAATTAAGAGTTCAGATCATTTTTGAATCATAATGACATCTTATACATTAAATTAATATGTGCTTTTTTGCACAAAGATATGTAGTCATTTAATCTCAATCTGAAATATTTCTAGCTTTTTAAATGGGCTTATTTTATAAAAGTTTATTTTCTATTTTTTCGTCTTTTAATTAAACATTAATATTATTATTGCTTTCGAGATTGTGAGATTGTTGAACTTTATAAGTTACTTTATACTTTTTTTCTTTTTTAATTTCTCTTTAATCAATTAATTATATACATTATATTCCTTTCATACATTCCTCTCATATATTTTATAAATATTAAACCTTTCTTTTAGCGTTATGTCTTTAAAAAATAAGTCGTTGATTTCAAACACTAGATTAATCTAATTTGATCTGAATCATATTTTTATTTCTTTAATGTTTTACTTTTTTTTTCTATTTACAGTCAAAGTTATAGTGCCAAGGAGTTAGGCTGTAGTGGCAGGGAGGTAATTAGTTAGTTATATCATTGTTTATATACACATTAAATCTGTATTTACATAGTACTGATTTTATATAAATAAAAAGAATAAAATATCATAAGAGTAAAATGCAGTTTTTACGAATTAATTATTAATTTTTACATCATATTTCATGTAGCGAATGTCATACAAGCCATATTTAATACGGCATATGTCAAAGCATGCAACAATCTTTTATTTTTTGCAATCATTTATTTTTTGTCTTAAATTCAAGTAATTTTCTTAGTTTTGTTTTTCTTAGCTTCTTTAATATTTTATATTCAATTCAAATAATTTTTTTACTGATATTTAAATATGGTAAAAAGACCATTCACTAATTTAACTTACGTTGCATAAAATGTCGCTTCACGACTAATGGTAAATTTTCCATGATTGTACAATCTTTTGCCCTCTTTTACTGTTCCCATTTACTGTAGAAAGATCCGTTATTTAAAATGGATTATAATGAGCATCGTGCAATTACTGATTAAGCAGCCTCATTGGGGCAATTTTAAATACTTTTCTGTCAAATACTTCGACAGCAAACTCGAGACGAAACTTCCGGGTTGTAACAACAAACTTCAGATGGCATTCGTTAAGGGAATAAAGCATCCATTAATACTTATCCAAGCGTTTCTCAAACTCAGCAATCAATGGCATTTACGAAAATCGGTCTCATATAGAAAAGTTCTTTGAATGGCTCTCAGCACATGTGTATTGCAAATACCTTCCGCTTAAGATATTCATTGCTTTTAGCAAGATTTAATAATTAAGAGTTCAGATCATCTTTAGATCATAATGGTATCTAATACTTTAATTTAAATATGTGCTGCTTTGCACAAATACATGTAGTCGTTTAATCTTAATCTGAAATATTTGTAGTTTTTTAAATGGTCTTATTTTATAAAAGTTTATTTTCTATTGATCATTACTTTTATTAAACATTAATATTATCATTGTTTTTGAGATTCTTGAACTTTATAAGTCACTTTATACTTCAAATACTTAATATAAAATTAAGAAAATAAAAAATTATTACAATAATTTGTAAGAATTTTTTTGAATTTCCCTTTAATCAATTAGTGATGCATTGTATTCCTTTCTTACATTACCTTCATATATTTTGTAAATATTAATCCTTTTTTTTATCATTATATCGTTTAAACATTAATTGTGAATTTCAAATAACAAGATTAGTCAAATTTTCGCTCAATCATATTTTAATTTCTTTAATGATTTACTTCTGGTTTCTATTTTCAGTTAAAGTTAAAAGCTATGAAGAAAGATTAAATAAATTAAATTAATTTAATCTTTTATTTCTATATATAAATTTTAGTAAATTTTGTTTAATATTTGTAACACTTTAAATTATTTTTATAAAACGTTTAGTCTCCAGTAACAAAAATGTTTCATCACATTTAAAGGTATATCATATGAGTAACAGTTAATAAATTTAATCTGCTATATTTTTCTACGTTTATGCAGGATAAGTAATAATATATTCAACATGTATTACATAAAGTTTATAGAATTTATTTTGTTTTATTTAATATAATTTTTCCTACTTAAATTGCATAATTCAAAAATCAAAATTTATATTCGAAGATTAGTATTCATCAAATATTATATATAGTTTTGATACATGTTAAGAAATTTATTTTTAAAATTTATTTTAGTTTCCTTTAATTAGTATTAAAACTTCGTTATTACGAAATCTGTACTTTTAAGAATAAATATTCTGCTATAGTCATAACAATTTAATGAAAAACAAATTTTCTTTTGGAAAAGTGCCATAAGAATATCAGTAACATATTTTCCTCGATTTTATTTTAGTCAGCAAACTTGATTTTTAGTAAAATATTTTTTTTCATGTCTAGCAAGTTTAATATCCGAATTGATTATCTCATGGTGCACGCATTGCATTCACAGATTCACAAACGAAACAAAAACAATTTCCGGCGAATCTACTTTTTAGATTCGGCGGAAATTGTGGCAAACATTCCAAAGATTTCTAAATTTATTCTAAGATTTTTTCATATAATATTCGCAAATGGAATTGGTTCTCATGAAAGTTTTCCGTGAAAGCATTAAGATAAAGAAAAGTAGAATGTTGTTGTAATATTGACACATCAATTTTCTTTGCAAATTTATCAACGTATCAACAGTAGATTTGAGTCAGATACCGTAAAAGCAAGTATTATTAAAATGTAAACAATTTAGGATGCTGTAAAAGTGCCTTAACACTTTTAAAAATACACCAAACGTTTTTTTATTTAATAAAAAATGCATAACATTTTGTATGATGACATGCACAACATTTTAATGAGCCTATCATTAATCTCATGCGAAGCATCAAATTTTGGACTTTATTTTAGCTTGGATTCTTTTGGACTGTTTATTACGGATATATGAAAATCACTTTTACTTATCTTAATATTATGCTGTTGAATAGAAAAGTCATATTACAATGGCCACCCTGATTGTAGATTTTTTATTGCTTCACAGAACATGATATATTTTATCGACTCAATGTATTACTTATGATTAATGTTGAGTTTCAACCAGATACTCAAATCTCACGACATAGAACGCTGGCTCTGATTAGAAGCGGTTAATGACACGAGACATTAATATCTGCTGGCGAATGTTGTTGCTGGCGAATTGTTGTTTTCACTTTTAATTTTTATTTCCAATGGCAAGGCAATAGAAAAATGGTAAAAATACAAAATAAAGAAGAAAATGCATACAAAAAAGTTCAACAAAGTTAACCGAAGTTATTGCCTTAAGAGATCTCTAGCTTGCCAGTATCTCGTCGTCTCGGACTCGCCATGAAGTGCTAAGCAACTTTGGAAATGAGCTCGATTCATTAGTTCTGCCAAACCCAAAGAATGCAGTTTGGTTCCCAATGAGATGTAGATGTTCATACTCATATGTTCATACAGTAAGAACATATGAATTCTTTTCACTCTCAGTTCTTTTTTATTGAGACATGCAACCAGCATTCCATTGCAATACATGCAGGCCAATCGGACGATGATAGGGTAGCAGCGAGAGATCATGCCGAAAACTGTAGATCACTAGTCGAATATAACGTTTCCCAGGATGTACCAAGAGATAGGAATACATTACACCCCTCCTTTTAATTTATTATTAACTAATTGGGCGTTGATAAGCAATATTTTTGACATATCTCCCATAACTAAAATTTCAAAGAGTTTCAAGATATATAATAAATCCAAAACTAGATGTGTTACTTGCAATTATTGGTGTGAACCTTTGTATTCTATTAAACATCTTAAAAATCTTTAATTGCTTCATCAAATAATAATCCGCACATGTATTTTTTTAAAGAAACTATCCATTTAGGAAAAAAAATATGAATATATTTGGAAAAAAAAATATTTCCTCACTACATTATTTCAGATTTAAAAATAAGAGCCACCCAAAAATTACTTTTGCGCCATTTATAAGAGAATTTAACCGATTACAACCAGATGATTATCGATCATTATGAGAGTCCCGCTACCCGATAAGAACAGATGTTTCTCATATAACACGTGAAAAGAATGTCAAGGACAAATAACTTCGGGCTGGAAGATGAAGCAAAATATATTAGCCTGTGTCCTGTATCCTTAGATTAGGGTTCCTGGGAACCGCATCCTAAGCTATTTCTTATCATCTAACCATTGGTAGTCATCTGGCGCGGACAACGGATACTATTAATACTGGACTTTTCTTGTATGCGACATAATTAAGTGAGAGGACGGCAAGCTTTAATATTGAGCTATTGTCTAAATCAATATTAAATCATTCTCTTTATAGCTCTATAAGGAATGTTTTATTATTTTTATTTTTTATGTTTATAAGAAGAATTTCTTAATTTCTTTATAAATAGACTCTTAAATATAACCGGCGTCGCCCAGTTATAGAAAATAAAACATTTTTAGCTTTTATAAATTTAATTAAGAAATAATAACTGTGCAGAAGTAAAAGTTTGAGATTTTAAATTACTAGCTTTAAAGAAGATAAAATGACTAAATAAAGCAAGCATTCGTAGCGAAGAATGCATACAATGGAATTTTTTTCCACTTAAATATGTTAACTATTTTTTAATATAAATGGCGATAGATGACGCCATCAGCACAGAAATGTAATGAGGTGTGGTCGCTACAGGGAATCTAGGTAAGAACAAGGATGGATGTAAGCAACGAAGGTTGGTGATGGCGAGCGATGGCTCTTAAACGTATATAAAATGTTATTGAATATATATATTCAATTTTAAATCACTGAGAGTCGCTTTATTTAATAAAAGGGAAATAAATGCTAACAAATATTCAATCATTTATGTTTTAGAATATAATATTGTTAAATGAAAGCACATACTTTAAATTTTTTACATAAATTTTCTACAGTAATTTAAGTAATAGCTCTAGTGAGATTTTTAAGACGAGCGCCATCTGGTGTCATCTAACCGTTGGTAGTATTTGGCGCAAACGACGGATACTATTAATACTGGACTTTTCTTGTATGCGACATAATTAAGTGAGAGGACGGTAAGCTTTAATATTGAGCTATTGTCTAAATCAATAGTAAATTATTCTCTTCATAGCTCTATAAGAGAAGATTTATAGTAATTATTAATTTGCTCATAAATATCCTTTTTATTGTTATTTATGTTTTTAAGAAGAATTTATTAGTTTCTTTATAAATAGACTCTTAAACATAACCCAAATTCACAAAATAAATCCTTGTTATTTTTTGTAAATTTAATTAAGAAAAAATATCTGTACAGAAATAAGTTTTAGAATTTTAAATAACTAGTTTTAAATATTGGGGCTTGATGACCGAGTGACTTCATCGGACAACCTGATGGGAATTTTCCGGGTTTTCTCGAATACGATACTTCTACTTATGGGTGATCCATCACAACAGAAGGTGCTCCTTTTCCCCCATCTTTGAGTAGATTACTCATGGGTTGTCCATCCTGCACTGCAAGACAGTGAGGATTCCGACCACTACAAAAATCAATGGCACTGTCGGGATTCGAATCCGAAACCTGTGGCATCGAGCGCCGCAGCTCTAGTCACTCGGCCATCAGGTCCCTCTTTATTCGGACTACCTGGTGGGTGTTTCCGGGTTTCCTCACATACGATACGCAATTGCGGGGTAATATCCTCCTAAAAGGTAATGCCTCCTAAAAGTCCTTCTTCAAGTCCTTCTTCTTCTTTTCAAAAGTCCATCCTTCTTCAGCGATATGGAGTCCAATCAGGCTTCTACCTACGGGTGCTCTATCACAACAGAAACTGTCCCCCTTTCCCACCTTCCAGGAGACCATACGGATTCTTGGACTTGGCTTAGATGTTTGCTGTGTACCAAGTGGAATAAGAAACAAACTATTTACACTCAAGAGCCAAAACATTATGACCACCCCTACATTTTGCAATGAACTCGCCTGGATGACGTGGAGGGCACGTGATAAGGTGGAAGTGGTATTTAACTGGTATTAAGTGGTGGTATTAATCCATGCCAAGGCGGGTTGAAGCTGTGTTGCACGTCAAAGGTGCGCCAACTCGTTATTGACAGGTGCTCATAATGTTTTGGCCCTTGAGTGTATATTGAAATTTTCAGACTGAAGTCATAGTTGAAGTATGGAACGGAATAATTTTGAAAACGACAGATCGTTTGATTTAACAAATAAAGTAATATCGAAAATAAAATCAAAGATATTTTTACTTATTAATTAAAGAATCTCATAGCAAAGTTAAAATTAAAACAATTTAATATTTACCTTGCAATTTATATCTCAAATAAAAACGATAGGGAGCATTTCGAGAAATATCTGAAAAGTCTTAGTTTTTATTTCTAATTAGTAAGTTGTAGAATTTTAGGAAAGTTATTTCTTCAAATTTAATAACTGCAAAAAACAAAGTATCATTTCAGGTTATTACATATTGATGCGAGAATTATCCTGAAAGAGTTTTTCATCCATATTTTCTTGTTTGAATTTCCAACCCTCAATTTTATAATAGCTACGATGTATAATATTATAATAAAATACATTATACATGTGAATCGAAGTATAATGTCAAGCCGTAGCAATTACGTCATACAAAGGAGTTTTTATAAAGATCATTACAAAATTAATCAGAAGAAAATAGTACTCATATTAAGAAAACAGTCTTCTTTTTATTAATAAGAATAGATAAAAATACAAAGTGTTAAAGAACATAAAAGTTACATTGCGAATTTTAATGATACTAACCTAGAATTAATTAGTTTTCTTTTCAAATTAACTATGTTTGACGTTTCCCCATTAAGAATTTCACATTGAAATAATTTTTTTCATCAAATATGTAAATATTTATATTGTCTCGTTATATTCCATGCAAAATGTTGATTAAATATATTTATTAAAAAATCAATTTTATTATTATTATTTTATTTTATAATTTTAAAATAAAATAATTTTACAATGCATTAAATTACTCTATTTTAAAAACAAATGAAATAATATAAAAAGGATAAATAAGATTGAATTATATTTTATATATTTAATAGTACGACGTTGAACGCCATTATTTTTTCACACCATTATAGCGCGTTGAATGTCATTATTTTTGTCACATCATTGTAGCAAGTTGAATTTCATAATCTTTGCACATCATTATAGTACGTTGAAGGTCATTATTTTTAAATAAGTGTTTCATTCAAAAAGTGCTTTTTCTACTTTTATAATAGCTTAGTAAATCTTAGATTATTTAAAATATAACTTGCTTGATTTGTTAAAATATAACTTCATTATTAATTTATAATTTGTTTGATTAATATACAAAATGTTAAAGAATATAAATGTTACATAGAGTATTACAAAAATACTAACATAGAACTGTCCTTTTTTCAGTTAGTTTTTTTCAAGTTGTGTTTGAAATTTTTCCATTAACAATTTTTATACATTGAAATAAATTTTTAACAAAATTTGTATGTTAATGCAGAATTTGAATTATTTTGAACGAATGAATTATAATGTTATTCTAGTCTGGATGTTAATTATGAAAGTATATGAGTAGAGACATTTGAAAATGGCATGGCTTCTAGTTATGATATATGATTTCATTAAGATAAATCATAAGAAAGTCTGATTTTGGTAATTTAGCCTTTATGGTTAAGATTTAATTTTTAAAAGAGGAAAGTTTGACATTGATTAATTACGCTTTTATTCTTGAACCAGAAGGACATTTCATCTTTTAACATTATTCCATCGTTTAAAGATCTTTTTTGTTTAAAACAATACAACTATTAAGATACATATAAATATTCTGTTTAAAAATCTGTGAAAGGGTTGTTAATGTTCCTTGTAAAACGTGTATTAAATAAAATAAATATTAGTTTTCACTTCTCAATAAAACCATATTAATTTTCTGAGACATCAATACAAGAAATTAATAATATTGTTTGATTTATACTGTTTATTATATAGATTGTTATTTGTAATATGTTTTATAATGGGAATATCTCAAAACACTTTAAATGTAATATTTCATATTATTAATTTGGTCATTCGGAGATTTTTTTACCTAAAAATTAATTATTTTTCAAATGAATTTTGCTGGTGATAATAATTATCTTCTGAGCATAATTTGCATAAACTATTTAAATACTCTGTAATGATGAATGTAAGTCTTTATCAAAATATGCATATTTGTAGGATCATTTAATCATGTTAAATGACATAATGAAACATGATTGTAAATAGTATTTGCAAGCAAATTATATAAATTAAAAACATCTAATTATATATAATTTAGATATTTAAAGATGTATATGAGAATCATTAGTAATTATAGATAAAACGTTTGAAATGTTTTTAATAATATTTCTTAATTATCAGTATTTACTCTATAAACCTAACACATTTAAGAAAAAAATGCATATTCAATTAAAATAATTAAATCAAATGAATTTATTAACTAATAAATTAAATTTAATTCAATTTAGAATAAATAATTGTTCACATTTTCATAAAATTAAATTTTCATAAATGATCGACTTTGAGAGATATTAATCTATGTTCGAGATGAAATATTAATTTCTATGAGATCGTATGCAATCCCAACTAACGCATGGAGTGAGATAATAAACTTTGATTCATAATTTTCATATAAATGGAATATGTTGTTCTTTAAAGATAATTTAAATATTCTAGTCACTTTGTAGAACTACTTACTAAAGTCACCAGTATTAAACCCCAGATGCCAGAATATCTGCATTTAATAATGATAAAATTGCTAGATAATGATGATGTAAGTCTTTATTAAGATATTTATATTCATTCTTGCGTAGGATTATTTAATCATGTTAAATTACTTAATGAAAGATTATAAATAGTATTTGAAAATAATTAAAAATATCTAATTATATATAATTTAGATAGTTAAAGATGTATATGGGAATCACTAGTAATTACAGATAAAATGTTTGAAATGCTGTTAATAATATTTCTTAATTATTAATAGTACATTATTGTTTTTAATAATACTTCTTAACTATTAATATTAGAACATCGTTTTTAGTAATATTTCTTAGTTATTAATATTACAATAGTGTTTTATTAATATTTACTCCTTAATACACATAATTAATATTTACTCCTATACATTTAATAAAAAAACATTTTCAATTAAAATCATTAAATCAAATTAATTTATTAATAACTATAATTTAAAGTTAATTCTCCTTAGAATAAATATATTCACATTCGTTTACACTTTTCAAAAATTAAAATTTCATAAATGATCGACTTTGAGAGATATTAATCTATGTTCGAGATGAAATAATAATTTCTATGATGAAATCGCATGCAATCCCAACTAACGCTTGGAGTGAGATAATAAACTTTGATTCATAATTTTCATATAAATGGAATATGTTGTTCTTTAAAGATAATTGAAATATTCTAGTCACTTGGTAGAACGACTACGAAAGCCACCACCAGTATTAATGACGAGATGCCAGAATATCTGCATTTATAGTTTATCAGCAGTTTAATCTGGTTGTCTTTTAAGATTCTTTTGAAGAATATCAGAAATAATTTGCATAATAATATAATTCAATTCATCTTGAATCTCCTCTTTTACATCTAAAATATCCTAAGCTCATCTGATATATTCAAGACGTGAGGAGTTATTCAAAAGTGGAAAATTACAAAAATATCCCTGAAGGAATTTTCATGTCTTCGCTGATTTAAGATGGAAATATTTGGACCAGAGTTATATAATCTCAAGCACTTTTAACTTATTCTGGAAAATGAATCTTTGTAAAATATGTATTCCTTCACTTTAAATGGTGCACGTTCCTTTAGAATCCTTTTATATATTTCATTAGGAAATAAGAAAAACCATTGACAAAAAAAAATTAATAGTCCCATTTTTAATGCAAAGATCAGTCAGATATGAATTTATAAATTTTTCTTACCTCGTTTTACTGTTCTATTTATTTATTATGTAGTTGAAATTTTAATAAATTTTTCTAAAGTTGTCTGCCTTTTTTATAAATTATATAAGATTTATGTATAAATGAAATACATAAATCTTGTGTGTATCATACCGTACGTTAGTTACCTTAGGACGTCCGTTAGCTTTTTCTCCCTAGCCGCATGCTCATAGGAAACTGAGCATGCGCGCTAGGGGAAATAATTTATCTCACTCAGATACTACACGTATACAAATTATTGACTGTAATAGGTCAGTCAATTACTGGTGTAATGGATATATTGTTAAAAGTCACGAAGTTCTATCACATTGATAGATTCTTGCTTTAAAAAATAGATAACACTGCCAAATAGTTTTTCTTGAAGGCTATACTTTAATGGTTCTAAAAGAAAGGCTATTGTATTTTCCATGTTATTGGAATACGTCGCTAGATGAGTCTTTCATTTGGACCCAGTCATCCAGTGGTCTACAATATCTGGTACGTATTCCTTAATAAAGCGATCCTCCGGATGATATAATTTATTTTCTTTGGCTTCACTTATTTATATCGTGTCTTACAGATTTCTTGGGAAACATGTTTCTCATCCTATACAATATTGTATCTATGTAAAAAATTTATGTTCTTTATTTGATTTGCCAAATACAGTTGAAGCTTTTGAACCTTTTGATGTTTCTGTTGTTCAATAATTTGAATACATCAACACAACACAACACACACACACATATATATATATTTCGTGGACACAAAAATCAACAAATATTGCATAAAAGACAAGTGAAACCGTCAAAAAATTAAGTTAGTAAATTAAAAAATTATTTAAAAAAAATGAATTTTCCGGAAACCTGTTTCAACATCCTGTCATCTTATATTTAATTAAATTTTACATTCTTGTTTGAGGTGCCAATGCAATTTTTACCGTTCAACAATTTGATTGTGTTTACTAAAGGAGTTTCAATTTGTTTGCTACTTATGAGCACTTTGGATTTTGAGGAATTTTTTACCTTTATATTTTGAGAGGTCTGAATGGAGGCACTTCAGGATTTTTGCATTGCGAGTACTATGATATTTTTGTTATACAATTTGCGTATAGCGAATATTAGTTTTCTAGTTTAAAATCCTTGAGTTTTTAATTCCTTGTCAGTTCTCTTTTGGTCTTGTGCTATGCTGTATTTTATGTATATAAATGTATGTTCCAGTATAACTTTATAATTTAATACTTTAAGATCAGTTTGTTTTTCTCTGAATTTTTTATCTCGTTACAAAAATGATAGAATGATAGCAAAAAATTATAAAAAATATTTATTAATTATTTTTAATTAAATAAAAATCTTATTGCTATTAGCCCACCATAAAAGCTAACTGATGTCAGTGCAAAAATTAAGGCGCAAAAAATTTACAGCATTAGTTTTCATTTTATGTTTGAATCTAACATTATTATGTTCTTAAAAATAAATGTTAATAGAATAAAGACAAAAAAATATTGAGTGTTCTTTTGTAAAAATGTGCGCATTATTTAGCCATTTCATATCATTTAAGATGAGGTATTTAAAATATTAATCTTTTAATTCTGCACAGATATTTTTTTCGTAATGAATTTACCAAAACTAAAAAGGATTAATTTTCTGTAACCTAGTAACATCGGTTCATAAATGGTAGCAATGCATAAAATTATAATTCAATTTAGGGAACAAAGAATATAATCTTCCTTTTATATAAAATTTTAATTCAATTTAGGGAACAAAAATTTAATCTTCCTTTTATATATTAAAACGAGACTTAATAAATAAAATTTTAATTGCAGTTGTAAGTAATAATTCAAAGGAAATAGAATTCACGATTTATTAACATTTTGTATGTGTTCCTTGACTCCTAATATTAGCAAGTTAATGTTGCTGAAACTAGCTATAATCATTTAAGAACATGAAAACCTAGTGAAATGGAAAATACCAATACAGAAAGTTTTTTTCAAATAAATAAATTTAAAAAAAAAAAAAAAAAAAAAAAAAAAAATAATAAAAAAAAAATTCAATTTCTTTATTTAGACTGGACATGCATTTTAACTATAAACTAAATTAACTAGTACATATGAACTAAATTATATATTACCTTTAAAATAATGCCTTGTGTGACTTATATTGTCTTTGTTGATTTATATTATCTTGTATTGACTTGTATGTTTCTATTGACGAACAACTGAGACCATGCAAGATCATGAAATGTAAGCATAAATGATGAGCACGGCTACTAAAAGCTTTTCATAGATTTTTATCTTTACCAACCAGAAAGGAGGTGATCTAAATTATTCAACTTAATTATCCTACTTGAAATTCTATCTTAAATTTTCTATCGATCACCAAATGACCTCTAATGCAGAATAAATCTCTAATGAAGTTATACTGATCCCTGAGTGTCGATATTGATCTTTTGTTATCATGGATATTAATAATCTATTTACTTTTATAAAAATCTTGCACTAAATATTGGAAAAAAGTGAGTAATGATGATCTAGTTTTAGGAATTAGACGTAGCTATCATGATAAAGGCACTGATACTTTTTTAAAAATGATGTCACAATAAACTAATTATTCTAAACCCTTCATATATGGAGCAAACCGTGTTAAATCATTGCAATTTTTATCACTTTGCCTCAGGTTGGAGATTGTGATTAAAGATTTACTTCGTCATGCAAGAGGTACATGACGAGTAGATGAGATTTGTTTGAAAATAAATGAATAGTTTCTGAAAAAAAACAATAAACTAATTATTGTTCTAAAAGCGTGGGGTGCTCGATATCAATCGTTATAATTTTTCACTCGTTTCATTCCGAAATGCAGAGTTAGTTCAAAAATGTCACACAAAGCACCCCACGCTTTTAGAACAGTGGCATTCATTTTCTCGTCAGTCATTTTATTCTTACGTTAACAATTATTTTTTACTTTTTAGATAGATTTACTCTAAAAGCGTGATTTTTTAATTTTTTTTTTAATTATTCATTTATTTTTTACTTTTTAAACATTCAGGTGAAACTAATATAAAAGCGTATTAAAAAGAATCAACTGTTTTCTTTCTGAAAGATGCCTGTAAATGGTTCTTTGCAGCTTCAATGGTGTATATGAGGAGAAACAGATCTCCAGGGGAAAAAGTCAGTTACATACATACATACAAACATACAGGTGAAGCTAATAAAAGCGTATTAATAAACATCACAATGAAAAGTAATTTTATTTTTTTAAAGGTAGGAATATTTCTATTTAAAATCTTAATTAAAATGAATGTTTTGTAATAACATAATTTTGGAAAATATTTTTCTTAACTATTTATAGGTTCTTAAAATTGCAATATTGTAAAAGGCATGAAATACGTTTTAGAGATGAAAAAATTTGAAAAAGCAATATAAAATAATTGGAAATAGTTAATAATAATAATATAAAATACAAAAAGTGGGAACAATATAATAAGTGAAAACATAATCACTTTTAATGTTATATAATAGCCATTATTCTTATTTTAAAATTTTTGCTTTCATCAGTCTTGTTTATAACTGATTTTAATTGCAATTATAAATGAATTAATATGAAAAGTATTGGTGAAAAACGATTTACAATTAAAAAAATAAGCATTTATTGTTGGCAATTTAAATTTTATTTATACAATTAAGGCTTAATTTTATTAAATATTGTAGTTAAGTAATTTTACTAAATATGTTACGTTTGTTGTAAACAGACTGGTTGATGTCTAGTATTACTGTGTCCAAAAATTAAGACCAATTTGCAATTTCAAATTCCCGGGGCTTATGGAATTTCATTTCTTTTTTTTCAATTTTAGGTTCTGGCACTGTCCTTGACATGTTTTTTAAAATTTGACGGCAAAATATTCATTAGTGTTTGAGTTACGCTTGGCTTTGTGAGACGCTGAAACTGATTCCGGCGATTTTTGAAAGGTTTGAATTAATTGAGCAAAGAACTTGCATTATATTTTTTTTGCGGAAACGAATAGAATGTTGTAGAAGGCATTCGGCGACCATTCCTATGTCGGAAAAAATTTTTACAAGTGGTATACACAGTTCAAAGAAAGCAGAGAACGCGTTGAAGACGAAGTGCCCTCTCGTCGACCATTAACCTCAACCAGCGAAGCTCACGTTCAAAAAATTAAAGATTTGATGCTTACAAACAGTCGATTTACAATTAGAGACGTTGCTGATGATGTTGGAATATCAAAAGCATTGGTCAATTCCATTTTGGGCCTCAAACGCGTCAATTCTCGATTGGTACCGAAAACACTGAATATGCCAGCTCACACTGCATCGATTCTTCACAACTGTTTCGCCACAAAATGAAACCTATATCGTTCCACAACCACCGTGTTCACACCATGCGACATCTGGCTATTCCTTAAACTCAAAGACCACTCCGGGGGCACCGTTTTGAGTCGATTGAAGATACTTAACGTTTTGACGTCCATCCCTGCTGATGACTTTTTAGCATGCATTGAGGATTGGAAAAAAAGTTGGCATAAGTGCATTGTGTCCGGAGGGAATTACTTTGAAGTGATGGAATAAATATGGAAGAATAAATAAAGAATGTTTGAAAAAAAAATTGACTTAATTCTCGTTACACTATTTTTAGTTCAAAACGTGTCACTCAGTAACATAATGCTTATAATATTACTGTTTCCTTTTAAATGGTAAATAAATATTAGTAATTTTTTTATACATGCGCTGTTATTTTAAAATAACACGGCGTGAGATGTTACAAGATGGTATTCTTGATTTTTTTAATACTGAAATAATACAAAAAAGAAAAGAAAATGAAAGAAAACAACTAGTATGTCATTCGAAACACCAATACCCTTTGTCTAGACAGACATATCAATATTGGAAGAGGTTTTCTAGCCTAAAGGGTGTATTTTACCAGTTGGTGAACCACTGACTTCGATAGTAACGAAAAATAGGTTTTCCAAGCATATAAAGTAGTATTTGCTTTAGAAAATTCACTATTTGATAAATCTCAGATTTTCTGTTAAATTATATCAATATATATGTGATTTGAAAATAAATTATTCTCCTTCTCCGGCAAGTGTTTGGAAATTGTTTTTATTCTGTGAACTTATGTAATAAAATGATTTTTCTGAACTATGCACTCCAATTATAAAAGGGTATATCTGAAATTGTAAAAACCAAAATTCTTCTAATTTATAATATATATTATGTGGCTTTAAAAGTTTTAATGGTAGTATGATAATTTATTTAAAAAAATATAATATAATGAACTATTAAGTATCAATTCTATATCATTTTACTATTACAATCCTTATGTTTATTATAGTATTTTTCATATATTTAAATTACTTTGGATAATTTTAATTTCACCTCAAACATAATTCATAAATTTTAATAAACCATAAATAACAAAGCTCTGAACCAAAATTTAATTTTTAATATTTATTTTTATAATAATATTTGTGCTAAAATAAAATAAGAAAAAGTTGAAAATGATATAAATAGTTGATATAAATATTTATAAATATGATAAATATTAAGTAATGTCGTTATTTAATAATAATGTTGTTATAATTATGATATTGATATTTATTATTATTTTTTTTAAATTTGAGATACTACACTTCCTATTTCCTACTTTCTTTCATAAAAAAACAACCAGTAAGTTTATTTATAATTAACAAGATAAATAATAAGTTAAAAGCAAGTATATACGCATTCATAGCCTTTCAATTAGCATGCTTAACATTTTCTAAGAATTACTAATTTCATCATAAGTTATTGATGCAGACAGGAGTTATTGAAACAAAATTCTAGGAGATTTTGATAGATCATGAATTTAATTCAGGAGCTAGTGAGATTAGATGAGAAATTTTTTTACCTTTAATTTCATTGCATATCTTATAAAAGGAAGCTATAATTAGAATTCACTGAAAAATTAAATATTAATGAAATCAGCATCAATATGAAATCATTCATATTAGTAGACCATATACACTGAAGTAACAAAAGTCATGGGATACCTCTTAATATCGTGTCGGCCCTCCTTTCGCCCTGCGAGGTGCAGCAACTCGACGTGGCAGGGACTCAACAAGTCGTTGGAAGTCTTCTGCAGGAATATTGAGCCATGCTGTCTCGATAGACGTCCATAATTGTGAAAGCGTTGATGGTGCAGGATTTTGGGCAAGAACAGACCTCTCGATGATGTCCCATAAATGCTCGATGGGATTCATGTCGGGCGATCTAGGTGGCCAGATCATTCGTTGGAATTGTCCAGAATGTTCATCAAACCAATCGAGAACAGTTGTGGCCCGGTGACATGGCGCATTGTCATCCATAAAAATCCCATCGTTGTTTGGGTACATGAAGTCCATGAATGGCTGCAAGTGATCTCCAAGTAGCTGAACATAAGCATTTCCAGTCAATGTTCGGTCCAGTCGCACCAGAGGACCAAGTCCATGCCATGAAAAAACAGCTCACACCATTACGGAGCCACCACCAGCTTGAACAGTGCCTTGCTGACAGTTTGGGTCCATGGCTTCGTGGGGTCTGCGCCACTCTCGAACCCTACGATCAGCTCTTACCAACTGAAATCGTGACTCATCGGACCAGGCCACGGTTTTCCATTCATCTAGGGACCAACCGATATGCTCACGTGCTCACGAGAATAACTTGAGCAGAAATGAAAGCACTGCGCATTTATACCTGTTCTACGCGATGCTACTGCCATCTGAAAATTTGCATATTGCTATCCCATGACTTTTGTCACTTCAGTGTAAATGAATAGTAGATTGTTTCATACCACGTAAGTTTCTATATGTCGAGAAAAATCATTTGCTCACATCTGTACTATGATATCATAATAATCACACATAGTAGCATAATTTTACAAAATCATAGTCCAGCCGGACTTGTGGTTCAATGGCAACGTTCATCGCTGGTGAATATTAAAGCTGAGGTTCAATCCGCTGACGGCTTTGTTGTAAACACTGTTTTAAAAAACGAGGAGATTCGATGGTGTTTGTGATGTTCAGTATCTTGCCTCGTTATTCGTTATTTGGACAGTTTCCCCGCATTTAATCCCATACTTTACGCAAATGCGGACTAGTAATGTGGAGCACTGCCCTGCTTCGTCAGCAACTCGGAGTCAAGTCAGACTTCTACCTACGGATGCACCATCACAACAGAAACTGCGACCCCTCCCCCCTGCCCTCATTCCATGAGAACACATGGGTTCATGGACTTGGTGTAGATGTTGCTGTCGACCAAGCGGGATAAGAAACAACAAATACGCTTGATATTTTAACTGCAAACGCAATTTTCTTTCATTTTGAAATATTTTTAATAAAATTGTAAAGCAGTCAAAAATGTAGCTTTACAGATCTTTCTAAAAATAATTTAGTTATGTTAACAATTGAAAAATATTTTAATATATTCCGTACAGTTGTTTCATTGAAATTTTTCAGAATAAGTTTCAACTCATATGTAACTGGGAAAAGAAGTAATGATTTAAAACTGAGAAATTTTAAAAAATGTAAAAATTTCTAAGTAAAGTTATTTTGTCTACCTAGTCAAGAAAAAGAACATATGAAACCATTCTTTAAATTAAATTAGAAATACGAACAGTACAAGAAAAAAAAAACAGATTAAATAAATACATTATTTCTTTACAGAAATTTTTAGAACTGTAGACTCCATTTCTAATTTTTGAGATATCATAGAAGCGTAATTAAAGTTGGTGGAAAAAAAAGAAACATATTACAATGTATCTAATACATTGTTACATTTTTCAAATTCTTTTTTATTTTTTTTGCATTAATCCAAAGACACACAAGAAACTTATGATTTATATGTATGCTTTTGATGCGTATTTTAGAAGTTTTTAAGTTAAAAATATGATATGCTACTGAAACTTTAATAAAAAGTTTCAGTGAAAATAAGTTAAAAAATGTATGGAAAGCAAATCTTTCTAGACATTTGTTTCCTAACTTGCAATTTTCATTCTTTTAAAATGTCATATACCATGAGAAAATTGTAAAGTTTCTTACAATGTTATGAAGCTTTGAAAAAAAAAGAATTTTAAACAAATAAAAATAATTACTTTCATTAAGAAGCATGTTTACTTTTGAAAATAAAAAAGAAATAAAATGTTTTTATTACTCAAATCATACATATTACAAAAACACTATTAGTTATTTTATTCTTTGAATAAAACTTTTTATTAAAATATGAAATTAAACGACATAAGCAAGCTATATAGCCATTTAAATGTTTCACTCCATCATAACAGTTGCCTCTTTTCCTTTACCCATTGGGCAACTCATAGGATGTCCATCCCGCATTGTAAGACACTGAGGATTAGACAAAACAACAATATGATTTAAATGTAAATAATTCATGAAAAAATTAATTTAACAAAATTGAATCTTTCTCTTAAAAAAATGTACTCATTTTTTTAATTAGATTCATCATCATCAATAGCATGACAGCCCAGTGTGGGCCACGCTGTCCTTTAAAGATATTTCCATGCATTCCTCTGGGTGACAATAGTCCTCCATTTCTTAACCTTTAGTACAACAAAATCTTTTTCAACTGCTTCTATCCATCGCAACTTGGGTCGTCCTCTTCCTCTTTGTCCCTAGGGCTTTGCCAAAACGAGCGTTTTTACAGGGTTTAAAACATTTATTCTAAATACACGAGCAGCCCAGTTTAATCTATTCCTTTTAATTAGTTTTATAATATCTGGGTCTTTATAGTATTTATACATTTCTGCATTGTATCGTCTTCTGCAACAATCACTTTCCTTAAAAGCCCTTAAAATCACTTTCAAGAACAGCCCTTAAAATCTTCCACTCAAATATACTCAAATGGGCCTTATTAGATCTTGTCAAAGTCCAAGTTTAAGGACCATAGACCAAAGTAGGTCTCATGAGGGTTTTATATAACAAGAATTTAGTTTTACTGCTTCTGAACTAGGATTTCAACATATTTCTTAACCTAAAAAAGGCCTTATTGGCAGACACAATTCTGTTTTTTTTAAGGTAAGATTTTAATTAGATTGCATATAATAAATATTTTGAAATAAAATACGAAGTTTTTGAAGTTTTAAAGAAACAATTTTGCAGAAAGAAATCTATAAGCACTTTATTATTAATAAAAAAAGGTGAGTTAGAGAATAGCAATTAAATTAATTATTTTTAATATAGTACTCATATAATTCATGAAATACCATTAACTACTTTTTCTAATTAATAAAAAATTCTACAATTGAAAAATCTTTATTAAAATACTTAAATATATTGGCAAAAGTAAAATTTTTAAATTGAAAAACAATAAATGACAAATAAATACTTCATTTTTTAAAATAGAAAATTTAAATATAGGATTAACTGTACAGATAACATAATGTGAAATTTTCTGCCCATAAATAAATAATCTTTAATAGCTTCTAAGTCTTTTTTTTTTTTGAAAATTTATGAAACTTAAAATGGAGACGAAAGTGAATAATTTATTATGCTTATTTCTTACTAAAACTAAAGTTTTTTGATTTTTATTCCTGAATTATGTTTTGAAAAACGCTTAAGACAGCATTAAATGGTATTAAGTTATTAATTGAAGGAAATTTAATTAAGCAGCTTTGGATTCTCTTTCGTTAATAATTTTCCTCTGTTTCATTGTAAACTTTTTTTCCTTACTTTAAGAAGTCTTTCCTATTCAGATAATAATTCGCATTTCGTATTAATAAAATTAATCAGTCTTTCTTTTACAACAGAAATCAAGTTTGGGCATGGTTTCGATCATTTTATTTGGAGGTAAATATTTAAGCAAATGGTGCATTGTATTCTGATTTATTAATAACCTGTTTTTGTTTTTTTGGAGGATTGTTCCAATATTAAAGCATCTACAAGAGTGATAATTAAACGTAATTGCTTAATAAGGCGCAAAGAGGAGTTGTGATTTCTTAGAAATAGAAAAGTGTTGTTGCTTGGCAGTTTTTCACAGTTTCATTTGTAAATGTGTAAATAGTTTCTTTCATTTTATTTTCATTAACATTTGAAGCAGAAAGTTGATAATTTATGAAACTTGAGTTAAAATGATAAGAATGCTTTTGAATATATAAAAGAGTGAAGAATATAATACACCTTCTTTTACACATTCAATTGAAAGTAATATATGTTATAGGTGCTCAATTACATTTTGAATATTACGTGGAAATTAAAGAATTTAGGACATGAAATATTTGGAAAAATATTTTAAATTCTAGGATTTAGATGTACAGATGAGGTAATATAAAATTTTATGCCCATTAATAAATAATCTCTAAATAGCTTTTAAGATTTTTTTTTTTTGAAAATTTATGAAAATTAAAATAGAGACGCAAGTGAATATTTTATTATGCTGTAAACGAGCTCCCTACTACACACTGCCAAAGGGCCCCTTGTAGCTTTCAGGAGAAATGGTCAGTAGGCCTCGAGACTCTCTCCTGAGTGGAAGTATAGCGCAACCGGTGCTTCCGCTGAGAAACGTTTAGTACAGCGCAATGACGTCCTTCTGTTGAAAAATGTTTTGTTTACAGTCTCTCATACTGAGAGGAAATATATTTAATGCAGCCTACTTAAAGTTGGCTTACAGACTCTCACCGGGAGAGGAAGTGTATTTCCCGAAACTACGCATATCCGAGTTTCACGTTTTCGGATTAGAACTGGAATCCTTCCACAAATCTAGGATTATATATCTTTAACTGCGCGTTGATTGTGGAACAGGAATATTGAGCCAAGCTGTCTCGATGTAATTGTGAAAGCTGTGAGTTGTCACACCGATGATGTCCCTCTCTGAAGTCTCAATCCAACTACACTCAGTTACAACCCACTGCACAACCCAAACACTATACTGCTCATATATTTCATAAAGCCATTAATTAATAAAAATATCTACAATTGAAAAATCATTATATATATATTCAGAAAAAATATTAATGTGATATTATTATTACGATATATTAATATGATATTATTATTATGATATATTAATATGATATTATTATAACATGAAATATGCGTCTCAGCATGAATCCAACTGCGAAAACATTCGCGTTAGATCGTTCAAAGTCTGTTATGCTTCATTCATATCTTTAACTGTGTGTGTTGATTGCGATATCACACCTCTGTCTCAAGTCTCAATCAATATACTCTGTTCATGAATACTGCTCATATTGCATTTATACCTGTTCTACGCGATGCTATGCCATCTGAAAATTTGCATATATACTTTTGTCACTTCAGTGTATATCTTTAACTGTGTGTTGATTGTACTTGTGTAAATAAAGCTGTGATTGTCTCAAGTCTCAATCCAACTATACCTGTTACAATGCACAACCCACAAACACTATACTGCCTTCGTATATATATAATTATGATAAATTTATAAATTGAGAAACAATAATTGATAAAAAAATACTTCTTTTTTTTAAAATGGAAAATTTAAATATAGGATTAACTGTACAGATAACATAATATGAAATTTTATGCCACTAAATAAATAATCTTTAAATAGCTTCTAAACCTTTTTTTTTTTTTTTTGAAAATTTATGAAACTTAAAATGGGACGAAAGTGAATAATTTATTATGAATTGAAAGTGAATAATTATTATTTCTTACTAAAACTGAAGCTTTTCGTTTTTCATTCCTGAATTATGCTTTGAAAAACGCTTAAAACAGCATTAAATGGCAGCATTAATTCGTATCCAAGCAGTTATTAATCGAAGGAAATTTAATTAAGCAGCTTTGGATTCTCTTTCGTTTACAATTTTTCCTTTTTTCATACTTTCAGAAGTCTTTCCTTTACAGATAATTCGCATTTCGTATTAATAAAATTAATCAGTCTTTCTTTTACAACAGAAATCAAGTTTGGGCAATGTTTCGATCATTTTATTTGGAGGTAAATATTTAAGCAAATGGCGCATTGTATTCAGATTTATTAATAACCTGTTTTTGTTTTTTTGGAGGATTGTTCCAATATTAAAGCCTCTACAAGAGTGATAATTAAACGTAATTGCTTAATAAGGCCCAAAGAGGAGTTGTGATTTCTTAGAAATAGAAAAGTGTTGTTGCTTGGCAGTTTTTCACAGTTTTATTTGTAATTGTGTAAGTAGTTTCTTTCACTTTATTTTCTTTTAAGTTGTAAGCAAAAGCTGATAATTTATGAAAAATATCTTGCTTTAAAAATGATAAGAATTCTTTTGATTATATAAAAGAGTGAAGAATATAATAAACATCTTTTATGTATTTAATTAAAAATAATCTATATTATATAAAATGTTCAATTATATTTTGTATATTATGTTGAAATTAACGAATTTAAGAAATGAAATATTTAGAAAAAAATGTTATAGGCACAATTTGGTGAAAAAAATAGTTATGATTTAGATTTATTAAAGTATAAATTAAATGTTAAGTAACTTTTTAATGATTAACAAAAATTGCTTTTGCATTATGGAATCTAGAGTTTAATCAAAATATTATAAATATATCCTATATGAGCGGAATATTATTTATACACAACATATGAGGGAATTTTATTTATACATAATATATTAGGGGAATTTTATTTATATGCCCAGTTAAATTTTTTTTCTTGAAATCCTATAGCGAATAAAATGAAGTTGACGTACCTCTTTTTCAAATAATATTTTTTAAATGCAATTAACAATAGCAATATTTTTAAAATTTCAAAATTTTATCAAAATACAAAATTAAAAAAACAATTAGCTAAATTTACGATATAGTAATAATTCACCAATTTTTTTGTCTACAACAAAAGTAATAAATTTATAAAGTACACGATAATTCATTTTTTTTTTATGTCCAATGTGAATACTAATGCTGTTTTTATTGTATGACGTTTCTATGTGATAAAAAACAATATTATAATTTATTTCATACATTGTGGGAAATTATTTATAAGAAAATATTATAATAAAAATAATGATAATGAATCTCAACATTCAAATTCATACTTTATTCATATTCATATATATATATATACTTATATATTTTTTCTTTTTTTGCCAAATAAATAAAATTCACTTTAGAAAATAATTTGTAAGATTCTTATGTGCATTAGCTTTTCGAGAAATAAAATTTATAATGTAAATTAAAGTTATGTACTTGAAAAATACCAGGAATGAGCAAAATCCACGAATACTTGATTAAAATTGATGCCTTAGACAGTAAATATAATCAAAAAATTGCTAGAAGCTCAATAATTAAAGAAGTATATACAGACTTATATACTTTTTTCCTTTTTTTTTCCAAGTAAAATAAAATTTAAGATTAATATGTGCATTACTTTTCTTGAAAGAAAAATTATAATGGAAATTGAAATCATATGCTTGTACATATGATTTCAATTTACATTATAAATTTCCATATTATTTTCATATGTTTTTAAAAAAAAATTCATATTAGTGTTAAATTTTCTCTGTAAATCTGGGATTTACCACATAAACGTATGAAATAAACTATTAAAAGCATTGTTTTTGTTTGCGACTATAATTGAAATAATATTGTTTTCTATTTTCTAGCATACGAGAAAAACAACATTAGTATTCCTATATAATAATAAAATTTGAAATTATCTTCTATTTTATGTTCGTTACAGCTTGTAGTTTATATTTGTTGATCAAATCATTGCTTAACTTTTTTTTTTTTAATTTTTGGTTTTAAATTTAATTACATCCAATTATTTTATATTTATGTTTCAGAATAAAATTGTCACAAAAATACTAATAGTGTAACTCGGTGCCTTTAATAATCGATGAAGAATTCTCATACTTAAATATTTGATACCGTAAAACAAATTTATCTAGTTTAATAAAAATAGTTCAGTTTTCTATAGAAATATCTAATAGTCTCTTAAAGTATATAGAAATATAAAAGTAACCATCTTTAAGTCTGTTAAATAGAGAAATATAACCAAGACTGTAGTAATTTTATTAAGAAAATTATAAGATATTTTCCATAAATCTATAGACACCTTCATTTATTTCAACAGCATGGTTCAACAGCAAATATGAGGATAAAATTCAGGTCTAGACGCTATAACTTGTTATAATTTTCTTAGATATAATTTGCCAAGTCAAGATTCCAGTTGAATCATTTAAACATACATATCATATTATTTCAGTAAAATCGAAAAAAAAAATTAATAGACGAAGAAAGGATAGACTGTGTACTTACGGTTAATTCCCTAATGCTTTATTGAAAAGTTTATATATTGTCATATTCAAAGTAAATAAGTTATAAATGTGTATATTTATTTACATTTGACTGTTAATAAATTTTACCAAATAATAATAAAAAATGGTGATCACTACATTTGGTATTTTATTTAATTTTAACAATTATAATCCACTTATTGATAATTTAATGAAAAATTCAAGCTTTATTCAATAAAATATCATTTTTTTAGAAAATAAAAAAATATTATGCTTGACCTATTATATTTTGGATTCACCTTATTCGATAATAAATAATGTTGCTTAAGAATCTCTTCATTGAAATCAGGTTAATTTCAATATATTTAGTATTTCCGCAGTTTAGAATTCCACAATTTTAAACACATAAATCTCTTCATGCACCACAATTATAAGAAGAGGCTTTCAAAATAAATAATTACTCCCAAAAATTTTGCATACAATGTAATAATAAACGGGAGACATAAGAATAGGTAGAAAAAATACGGTTGTAATAAATAATGTTTTTCAAGAATCTTTCGAACTCTCTCTGCACATTGAAATAAATTAATTTCAATACATTTAGTTGTTTAAGCAGTTTCGAATTCCTTATTTTTAATCACATTAATCTCTAACATCTCTTCATGCACCACAAATGTAACACAACGCTTACAAAATAAATAATTCTCACAAAGGTTTTACATACAATGTAAGACATAATGTCAATGACATAATGTAATGACAAATGTGAGACAAAAGAATAAATTGAAAACAAAATAAGATTATAATAATTAATGTTGTTTAAGAATCTTTCATACACTTTCTGCTGATTGAATTCAAGTTAGTTTTAATATATTTAATAGATTCAGAAGTTTCGAATTCCTCAATTTTAAGCGCATAAATCTCTTCATGCACTATAAGTAAAACAAGAGGCTTACAAAATAAATAATAACTTACAACATTTTTACATAATAATAATAGTAAATTATAAATTACTTAATGATAATATTATATTAATATATAAAAGTATATTATATTATATTATATTAAATTATAATAGTGGTAATTTTAAATTACATGTAATAATTAATGGGAAACATCAGAATAGATAAAAAAATAATAAATTTTTTTTTATAAACAGAATAAATTAAATATAAAAAAGAAAAACAATTAAAAAATTTGAAATATTAATAAAAATAACAAAAATTAAAAATTAAAAAATTAAAAAAATTAAATTAAAGAAAATAAAACTAATAAAAAAAATTAAATTAAAGAAAATAACAAAATAAAAAATTCTCCAATTTAGAAAATGCATTGCCTTATTATAGATAATAATATTAAAGAATTATTAATTTTAATAATATTAATTGTTAATATTAATAATTCTTTTTTTCTTTCTGGCTTACAGTATGTCTGTAGACGACAGACATACTGTACACCAAAAAAAAAAAAAAAAGAATTCTTCAACAAAAATGTAAACAATATTTCATTACCTGAATTAACTGATATCACATGAAAATATCATGTAACTTAAAAAAAAATATTTAAATTGATTAAATTCGACAAAAAAAAAGCGAATTACTAATTTTTGAGACACTTAATTTTTTGAAAAAAAAAAAAAAAAAAAGTAAAAAGAAACTGCTGCCAAATAGTTAATGGTACTTAGTTTTAATCCACATTTAGTCGAAACAGTAAATGTCGTTTTAAAACTAACTTATTCTTAAGCGCGGTTTTCCTAATGTCCTAATATTAGAAACAAATTACAAAAACCTTACGAAAGTGAAAGTAGAATCATTCAAAAACTTTTTTCTCTTTTGACGTAATTCTTTACAATTATTTAAGTCACGCAACTCTTCACTTACCATACTTTATTTCAACGAAATAGACTTAGAAGTGCTTAGAAGGACTAAAATAGCTATTTTTGAAAGTTTTTAGCAAGTGTGATGTTAAGACTCAAGAAAATGGCACTTTATGAAGAAAATCACATTCTGCCTTTTACTATTTCATATATCTTTAAAACTATGTCATTCTGCAGTCATTAACTGCCTTTTGGAAAGAGTTCTTTCCTATTTTAAGATTATTGAGATAATCTGGTTTTTACATCAAATAAGAACACTTATATAATTTGTTTATCTGGGATAAAATATTTTTATGATTTACACTAAATTTTATAAGCTTAATTGCATAATAAATGTTTAAATACCCCTATATGAGGGGAATATTATTTATATATTCTCATAAAATTGTTTTCCTTGAAACTCTTTAGCTAATAAAATGTAGATGGTGTAACTTTTTCCCAAATAATATTTTTTAAATGCAATTAACAATAAAAATATTTTTAAAATTTAAAAGCTTTATCAAAATAAGAAATTAAAAACAACTAGCTAAAGTTATGATATAGAAATTATTCATCATTTTCTTATACGCAATAAAAGTAACAAATTTATAAAGGACAAGATAATTCAAGTTTTAGTACTAAGTATGTTTACATGCGAATACTAATGTTATTTTTATTATATGACATTTTTATGTGATAAAAAACAATGGTACTTTTATTGTGAATCACAAACAAAAACAATTTTATTGTAATTTAATTCACAAATCTGGGGAAATGTATATCTCTGTCATCAGGTCCCACTTTGTAATACTATAAAAAGAAAAGTATTGTTTTTTGGAGTTATTTATAAGAGTTAATTCAAGCTTAGGGAAATGTTAAGGTAGACCTATTATTGCACTATTATTTGCATTAAATAACATGAACTTGTACACTTCTCGTGTTTTAGAAAAGAAAAATAACTATTACTGCACAGACTTTTAAAGATAAGATAATTCCAGTAAAAAACTCATAAGAATTCATATAATCTTCCATAAAATATTAAAACTGGAGCTTTGATATTATTATGTATAATGATAAAAGAATGTGAATTTAATTATTTCCAGTTTTAAAATTATTAGCTATAAATAAGGAACATATTTATTTAAAAAAATGAGGCAAATAGATAGAAAGGAAAAAAAAAAGGAACAGTTTTTTTCAAAAGAATGGTTTTGACTTTTTCCATTTATATAATTGATTCTAATGGAAAAAAGAGCTGGGCTCACTAACCACCAAAAACCACAATACACTGAAATGCAAATAGAAACCTGAATCCAAATCCATTTAAGTGAAGATTCTATTTAATCTTCCTATTTTTACCAGGTTCCCCTACTTTGGGAATGTATGTTTCTCCTTGCATTGTACTATCGAATGCATATTTACGTTAAAATAAAACGTGAAGGTAAAACTGAGTTTCTTTTCTTGTTCACATATGAAGATGGGTTTTTTAAAAAAAAATTCTAAAGTAAAAGAGTTTCATTTGTTCTTTTCATTCAAATTTACATTTACTTTCGATCTTTTACTGAAATTCAACAAGCTATTAGCTATTGTTACATAATGAAAAAGTTCCAGTTTAAGATGTATTAAAAGTTATAAGAAATAAAATAATTTATGTATTGCAAAATAATAAATGCAATTAAATGCTGAATTTAACGATAGCTACAGCATTCCATTTATATAAAAAAGTGAAATTAAAATTAATGAGGCAAAAAAAAACAATTATAACGAATGTTTACTGCAAATTTAATAATCACACAAATATCATCTTAACAAAAAAATTATATATATCAAACAATTTGTTGATAGTTTTTTAACTATCGTGCATCTGTACGATATTAAAAAAATCATTTATTCCATGAACTTTTATTATTTTAATCCTGTTTCCATGAAATTAGTTTATTAGTATTTCATGCTTTCATGCCTTAAATACTACTTTTGTTTAAGGGTCCTCATTAATTTTTGTGATGGTATGAAGAAAGTTTATTTGGAGTATCATATTAATTTAATCATATATTAATATTATATTAAAATTCATATATTAATAATATATTAAAATTCATATATTAATAATAATAAAGTATCCTATTAATTGAATTTTATTTAATACGTTAGAAAATAAATAGCTTAATATTTATATTTTAATGAAAATTGAATTGTATTTTAAAACAGATTAATACTGGAGCTAAATTTATATTATCTTTATTTTATTTTTATTTCACATTGTTAGTTTATGTGTTTATTTATGTGCAAGCAGAATATTATTTAATATATTATTAAAAAAACATAGATAATTTATTAATTTTCTACATATATTTTTGAAGTACCGACTTTCAATAAAATAAGAATATTATTATTTTTAAGATAATTATTATAACATTAATGATTTGTGTTTATTTACAGTCAGAAATTTTAATATATATTATGGATTGATATTTTTATGTAGCTTTTAAAATTTTTTGGAGATTAAAAATTTTTTTTTTTTTAAATTTAATTAGTAGAACAATGTTTTATTAAATAAATAATGATGATTAATATATTTATGATATTCATATGATTTATGAATAATATATATTGTATATTTATATATTTACATAAATAATATACAATATAAATAAATATATAAATTATTATATTATTTATTAATATTTGATTAATATATTTAATTTCTTTAAATAACTTGTGTAGCATTAATTGAAAAAATAAAGTACAGTTACAATTTAAATTTTAAAATCTTGATTTTATAATTCACCAAAAAATTGGTTTCTTATAAACCAAATTTTTTAATTTCTTGTTTAGTGCTATTCTTAATTTTTTTAAAAAGAAATGGTTATTTTAGGATTGTAAAATAGATCCCAATAAACCTTATCAATTAAAGTTTCTATAAAAACCTTAATAATTTGTAAATTATTGTGGTTTATTATTATTATTTATTTGTATTATTATTATACTAATTAAAAATTATCAAATTTCATTATACATAAATTCTTGAAAAACTGTTATAGGAATTTTGATTTAAATTACTCAATGACAACTCTACGAATTTCCGAAAGATGATATCTTATAAAACGAAACACATCATTTATAACTTATTAAATGCAGCTTTGTACTATTCCAAACAAAAATTTTAAAAATTATTTGAAGTTTCTCAGTTTTCGAAGAAATGTTATTTTATCAAGTTTTCAAATATTGACGTTTTCACAAAAACAAAGATAACTTACAAATTTGATTCATAAAAAAATATATTATTACATTATTTAAGCAATTGTAGAGTTTAAATTCATACAAATTCTTAAGCAAACATTAATTTAACAAAAAAAAAAAAAAAAAAAAATGAAGAAAAGTTAGAGTAAATTAAAATATTCTGTGACGATTTTGAGATTCTTCGAAAATTGATATCTTATCGATCTAACTTTTTGATTCCGAGCACTTCTTACTATTTTCGGAAGATAAATTGAAATAGCACAGATATCCCAGCTTTAGAAGTAGTAAGTTAGAAATAGAATATTGAAGTATTGGCTCAAAGAAACGGGTTTTTATGTGCAAAGAAAATGATTCTGTGAAACCGTATGAGATATTTACTTTTCTATCCAAGATTTTACTTGCTGGTGGCGTATGATTTTTCATATACTCTATCCTCTTCAAAAATTGCTATGGTGTTAGATTTTCTTTCACATTCTAAATGTCTTGTTTATATATTATTGGACTTCTCACAGATGTGAATAATCCATTTTTAGCTAAAGGGAAGTTGTTTGAGTTCAAAATGGATCGGGACTTTTGGATATACATTTTTTTTGGATTTAAGAGACCACAGAAATATCTTAAAAATTTTTGTTTTTAGTTTTATAGTACAATTAATGTCTTGTTATATTTTGAAAGTAATGATAAATAAACAAATTAATTCGATAGAAATATAAATTTCAGTTTCAATTCGTCAGAAATATAAATTAGTAGAAAAAAAATATTAATATTTTTGCAATTGTTCACTTTCAACACTTTCAAAGTGCATGAAATATTTAATGCAACAACGTGCAGTAATAACCTGGTGTTACCTGTGTTTCAATTTTTGAAAACACTTTGTAATCAAGATTTTAGTTCTTATATGAAGTATATTTTTTCCTCATTAAGATATTCATAAATAAGTACTTCATCATCAACGTATGATCTCATTTCTCTTCATATGATCATTTCGCTTCAATTTCTTATCTTATCCTTATCAGATTTTTCTTTTCAGACAGTTTCCTTATCAGACGGTATAGTTAAGTATTAATATAATTATAAAAACAGCATTACGAAGCATTCATACAATAAATTATAAGTCATTGAAAAAAAATACTGATTATAAGTAATAGGCTTACTAAATTATAACTATATTGAAAATGTATTTGATATTGAAATTCAATATCTTAATTATTTTATTAATAAGCTTTGCTTTTCGCTATTGTTAATTTGACTCAAATACATAGAATATGGAACATTAAAATAAATGGAACGCACCCCCCTGGATTAAATGCACTCTTTGGATGCGTTACATAAAAATATAACATAAACAAATTATAAATTAAAATGTAATCATTTTTACTCTTTTGCTAGCTCACCGATTACATCATTTATGCCAACTTCAATATTTCTATTAATATCTAATAACCGGGAAAAACCCCCTACTCAATAAATTAATCCAGGCGTGATAAGATTAATTGGCATTGATAAGAAAAACACTGAATCATTGATATACTAAACATTTAACATAAAGCAATTGGGACTAATTGGAAAATCGACATAAGTGGGAACACATGTAAATGTTTCATATATTGGCGTGCAGATAGGGTAGCTCAACCCCGCAAGTCAACCCCCTGGATGCGTGCCTGCCTCGATCATTCCTGCAATCATCCCTTCATCGTGTCTGATATGTTATGCCTTCAACAGTGTTTGTGGTATACGTGTGGACTCATGTTATGTTACACATGTGGACTCATGTTATGACATAACGATGCAAGAAACTAAATTAAACTCCCTGCTAATTGAAATGAATATTAAATATTCAAAACAAAATCTTATAAAATGATATTGAGAATACTATATTATTGAGCATTATACTCGTAATATTTAAATTTATTCGTTGCAATACTTCTACCATTTAATGGACCATAAAATATATAAAATTTTTTTATTTTTATCAAAAAAAGTGCAAAGAAATTATTTAAATAATCATTTAAAAAAAATGTTGTTCATGTTTTACCAAATTCAATTCAGAGTGAAAATCTACTATATTTTGTAAAATGTAGGAAGGTTTACTTCATTATTTTAATAATCTGATACATAATGTTTTTCATTAGTATTTTCCCAATAGATATAAATATATTGACAATAAAGAATTGTAAAGTGGACAATTGTTTTATTTATTAAAAAAATAATTATTTCTTTTTTAAAAAAAATATTCGTAATTTGATTGAGACACTTAAAAAACATAATATATATCCTATCATATATCTTAATTTATTATAATATATTAAAGAAAAGAGCATTTATATATATATATATATATATATATATATATATACATATATATATTTATGTATTACGATGATTTATATATTTAATGAAAGCAAAATCTTTTTCATAAAGAAGATTTATATTTGTTAAGATATATTGTTATTTTTATAACATTTCGATAACATTTTTATTTATTTAAAGAACCTTCTACCTTTTGTTTTACTTTTCATAAGAAAATTAAAATTTTTTTCAAGACATTACTCTACAAATTCTGAATTCTGAATTATTGTTATAGAAAACAGACTAATTCCATTAAAAAAATAAATAATTATTAAAACATTATAAAACATTGTCAATAAATATTAAAACATTATTTAAAATTCCTTTTATTTGAAGATTGATTTTGTAGATCAGATTTACAAATTTCATTTTAAAAAAAAATATAATATTTATAAACATTATTGATTTACTTTTACAGATTTTTTACAAGCTTTTATTATAGTTTTTTTTCTAGCAAACTGATATTTTTAGCCAAAATTAATGACATAGGTTACTGCAGTACAGTAGTTAGTTAGTAAAATTAGGTAATTTGTTAAATTATTACAGTACATTAGTTACATTAGTAAACTTAGTGCAGTTTATACCTAAAAGTTACTCCATTAGAAAATTCTGCCTCTATACAACTGTCTAAAATAATCAATACTAATTTAATCTATTTTTATAAAATATTGGGAAATATGATTTCGATATTGACAATCATATTCTAGATTAACAATTTTGTAAGCGTAGACTTTCTTGTAGTATGTTAACAATAACGGAATACAAAGTAGCACTTCTTCAACTTTCAGTAAATTAAAAAAAAGGAATTTGTAAAACAAGAATTAATAAAAAAATTTTGAAATTCCTTTCACATGCACAAGGCAATTCTAGTAAATCTCTGACATTTACATGATTTAAATAAATTACTTACCAGGAAAAACTCTAGTTACACCGTGTTAACTGAGTAAATCTTATCGCAATTAAAGTTAATGGAGAAAGTAGGGCAAGTCCCAGTAGATGAACAACTAAGTGTTCCAAATCCTTTTCTCATCTTAATGACAGTCATTTTATTAAATAAATAAACGCTTGTAGTTAAGTCATTTATCCAGTAAATCTTTGTACAAGTAACTTTATATATTTCACTTAAATTGATTATCTGGTGAATATTATTATTTATTTTCAGATCACTCAAGCTAAAACACTTACAAAAATTTAAATGGTAATTTTATTTATAAAATAAAAAAGTTTTTACCATGTAGATGTAAATAAGATTACATGTAAATTAAATGTAAATAATAGTTCAAATCACTAATGGCTTTTGCAAATTTCAAATATTATGAGCTAAGCATAATCCAAATACACTTAAAATTGTAAATGTTTTGGATTTATAAAAATTTCTTTCCTACGTAAGATTAAACATTTTAAGCAATGCTTTAAAATTTCTATAAAATATTAATATAATATTAAATATACAGAGAGTGATAGGTTTAAACTACTATATTTTATATATCTACTATCAGATAAAAAATAGTGTTATAAGGCTACGAAAAATAGAATATTTTAAATTTTAGTTAATTTTATTCTGAAAAAATATTAGTGCATAATCAAAAGAATGAGATTAAAAAAAATCAACTTAGATCGTATAAATTGATCAACTAATAAAATTATTGCTATCTAAAAATTTTCAATAATCTTTTTTTAACTTTCATCTCGTAACATTTTTAAGGAATATAATAGTGTTTATTTTAAAGCAAGTTAAATACAAATACTGTCAAAATAGTAAACATTTTTATCTTATGTTTTTACAATAACTCTATTAATAATGCCACAAGATGACACATCATTTTTGACAGCAAAACGCCATTTAGTAGCGAAAAAAATCTTGTGGCAATAAAAATTATTTAATTAAAAATATATATAATTATAATGAATTTATAGAATAACTAATAATAATTATATTGCGATTTTTGAATGCACATCAGGTAAAAAAAAAATACATTTAAAGAAAAAAAATTGAAATAAGTATTATAGATTTAAAATTTTGGAAAATAAAGACAGATATTTTACTTTATATGTGTAGATATAAATATTTTAATAAATCCCAGAAAATATATCCAGAAAGTGTAGAATCACGGAGTTAATTTTATGGAATAAAAAATTAAAATGTTGCAAGAAATGCAGAAAAGTAAATCCTATAAAACAAAGAAAATGTTTGGGATGTCTTCAGTGTATTATAAACAGTAATTAAAAAAATACACCCCATTTTCAGTTATTTTCACTAAAATACAGAGGGTGCTTAGACACTTTTGTAAGGATTTCGACTTTCTACATAAATCTAAATTAAAATAATGAAAGCAAACAACGATTTAAAATAAAGTTTAATTATCGCCTTACCATCAAAATTATTGTTTACTTTAAAATGTCACTGAAAAATAAACAATGAGTCAAAAGCTATATTTTTGCGTTAGAAATGAAATATTGCTAATCTATTGTAAAAAAATAGATGGGAAAAGTGAGATTTTAATATTTTTAAACGTAAAATAAGTGTGAGAATTAATAAGAGTCGTAAGAAAGATAAAAATTTACTTTTGACGAAAATGCGTAACCAACAATAGTAGATACTTCTCTTTATATGTAAAGTAACATTTCATGTCATTTGTAGGAAGAATTAACAAAATTTTAATTTGAAGATAAACCAAAAAAATACTATGTTCTCTAGTTAACGCCAAAATATGTCTCTCAACCTAATACTATGTGCAGAATGCTGTATGAAAATTATTCGGAAGGTGAAAAATGAATATGTGAAGTTAAAATTAATGAAGCTTGGATTTTGTTTATCTAATTTCGAAGGAGAATCTCAAATGTTGGTTCAAAGGAAATGAGTTAAGTTTTACTAAAGGTTTTATAATTATTACTGGATTCTTTTATAATGGAAAACTTAAAATAAGGGAAATAAAAAAAATAGTCAAAATGAACTCGAATTACTATCAGAAATATGTTTTAACACTTATTTTTAAAAAAAACAATTCAGCACTTTATTTACATAAATAAGAATTAAATGGATGGAAATTAATGGATGGAAAAAAAAACCTCCCATGATTCAAAAGATTTTAATTATCGTCATACCATCAAAATTATTGTTTACTTCAAAATGTCACTGAAAAATAAACTATGATTCGAAGGCTATATTTTCGCTCTATTCGAAATAAAATGGTGTTAATCGAATGTAAGAAAACAGATGTGAAAAGTGTGGTTTTAATAATTTTACACGTAAAATAAGTGTGAGAATTAATAAAAGACTTAAGAAAGGTAAATATTTACGTTTGACTATAAAAAAGGTAAAAAAGGCATACTCAACAATAGCACATGCATCTCTTATTATCTAAAGTTCCATTTCATATTTAACTCCCTCGCCCCTCCCCCTACTCCAAAGAGACATCGCAAAATCTTTAAAGACATCTATAGGAGTTTTAAACAAAATTTTATAATCTAATTTAAAGATAAAAAAAAAAAACTATGTTCTCTAATTAACGTCAAAACATGTCTCCTCAGCATAATACTATACGCAGATTGTTGTATGAAAATTAATCGGTAGCTGAAAAATGACTATGTGTAGTTGAAGTTAATGCAGCTTGGAATCTTTTTATCTAATTGCAAAAAAAAAGATAGACTTACTATGAAAGAAAAAAAAAAAAGACCTCAAATGTTGGTTCAAAGGAAATGAGTTAAATTTTGCTAAAGGTTTTATAGCTATTATTGGATTCTTTTATAATGGAAAATTTAAAATAAGGGAAATAGAAAAAAATGTCAAAATGAACACGAATTACTATCAGAAATAAGTTTCCACACCTATTTTCAAAAAAGACAATTTATCATTTCATCTACATAAATAAGATTTAAATGGATGGAAAAAAACCTACGATTCAAAAGAGAGTTTAATTATCGTCTTACTATTAAAATTACTGTTTACTTTAAAATGTCACTGAAAAATAAAATATGACTTGAAAAATATATTTTTGCGCTATTTGAAATAAAATACAGCTTATCTATTTTTAAAAAGTAGTTGTGAAAAGTAGGGTTTTAATATTTTTACATGTAAAATAAATGTGAGAATTAATAAAACACACAAGAAAAGTAAAAATTAAAGTTTGATTAGGAAAAAGTTAAAAAATGCATACTCAACAATGGTACAGGCATCTCTTAATATCTAAAGTTCCATTTCATGTTTAACAACCCCTCATGTTAATACCTCACCCTTTTTCCAAACAGCCATCGCAAAATCTTTAAAGACCTCTGAAGGAATTTTTAACATTGTATAATCAGATATAATTTAAAGCTAAAGCAAGAAAAGTAAAAATTAACGTTTGTTAAGAAAAAGTTAAAAAAATGCATACTCAACAATGGTACATGCATGTCTTAATATCTAAAGTTTCATTTCATGTTTAACAACCCCTCATGTTAATCTTTAACATTGTATAATCTAATTTAAAGCTAAAGTAAGAAAAGTAAAAATTAACGTTTGATTAGGAAAAAGTTTAAAAAATGCATACTCAACAGTGGTACATGCATCTCTTAATATCTAAAGTTCCATTTCATGTTAACACCTCACCCTTTTTCAAAACAGCCATCGCAAAATCTTTAAAGACCTCTGAAGGAATTTTTAACATTGTATAATCTAATTTAAAGCTAAAGCAAGAAAAGTAAAAATTAACGTTTGTTAGGAAAAAGTTAAAAAATGCATACTCAACAATGGTACAGGCATCTCTTAATATCTAAAGTTCCATTTCATGTTTAACAACCCCTCATGTTAATACCTCACCCTTTTTCCAAACAGCCATCGCAAAATCTTTAAAGACCTCTGAAGGAATTTTTAACATTGTATAATCTAATTTAAAGCTAAAGCAAGAAAAGTAAAAATTAACGTTTGTTAGGAAAAAGTTTAAAAAATGCATACTCAACAATGGTACATGCATGTCTTAGTATCTAAAGTTTCATTTAATGTTTAACAACCCCTCGTGTTAATTTTTTACATTGTATAATCTAATTTAAAGCTAAAGCAAGAAAAGTAAAAATTAACGTTTGATTAGGAAAAAGTTTAAAAAATGCATACTCAACAATGGTACATGCATCTCTTAATAACTAAAGTTCCATTTCATGTTAACACCTCACCCTTCTTCCAAACAGCCATCGCAAAATCTTTAAAGACATCTGAAGAAATTTTTAACATTGTATAATCTAATTTAAAGTTAACAAAAAACTATGTTCTCTAGTTTACGCCAAAACATGTTCGCGGATTGTTGTATGAAAATTAGTTGGCGGGTGAAAAATGACTATATGTAGTTGAAGTTAATGAAGCTTCGAATCTCTTTATCTAATTGTAAGAGAAAAAGATAGATTGACTACTATAAAGAAAAAAAAATTTCAAATTTTGGTTCAAAAGAAACGAGTTAGCTTTGCTAAAGGTTTTATAATTGTTACTGGATTCTTTTATAACTGAAAACATAAAAATACGGAAAGTAGAAAAACAAATGTCAAAATTACTATCATAAATATGTTTTAACACTTATTATCAAAAAAGGCAATTCACCACTTTATCTACATAAATAACATTTAAATGAATGGAAAAAACCTCCACGATTCAAAAGAGAGTTTAATTATCGTCCTACCTTTAAAATTGTTTACTTTAAAATGTCATTGAAAAATAAAACATGAATCAAATGCTAAATTTTTGCGCTTTTCGAAATGAAATACTGTTAATAAATTGTAAAAAAATAAATGTGAAAAATTGGGTTTTAATATTTTTACACGTAAAATAAGAATGATAATTAATAACAGACTTAAGAAAGATAAAAATTTCTGTTTGACTAGAAAAAAATGTGAAAAAATGTATACCCAACAGTAGTACATGTATCTCTTAATATCTAAAGTAACATTTCATGTTTAACATCCACCTTCCTTCCTCCAAAGAGGTATCGCAAAATTTTTAAAATCATCTGTAGGAAGATTAAACAAAATTTTATAACCTAATTTAAAGATAAACAAACAAAAACTATGTTCTCCTGTTAACGTTTCTCTTAATGTTTCTTAGCCTAATACTATGTGTAGATTGCTGTATTAAAACTATTTGGAAGGGGAAAAATGAATATGTGAAGTTAATGAAGCTTGGAATCTCATTATCTACATAAATAAGATTTAAATGGATGGAAACCCCTCCATTCCCCACGATTCAAAAGATTTTAATTATCGTCTTACCATCAAAATTATTGTTTACTTTAAAATGTCATTGAAAATAAACTATGATTCTAAGACTATATTTTGAGCTATTCGAAATAAAATACTGTTGATCCATTGTAAAAAAAAAAGATGTGAAAAGTGTAGTTTAAATATTCTTACACGTAAAATAAGAGTGATAATTAATAAGAAACTTAAAAAAGGTAAAAATTTATGTTTGAAATAGGAAAAAAAATAAAAAATGCATACTCAGAAATGCATCTTTTAATATCTAAAGTTCCATTTCATGTTTGTTAAATTTCATTCCATGCTCTTCCACAAAAATATCCCTCGCAAAAGCTTTACAGACATCTTTAGGAACATTAAACAAAATTTTATAACCTAATTTAACGATAAACAACAACAACAACAAAAACTATGTTCTCTAGTTAATACCAAAACGTGTTTCGCAGCATAATACTATGTTCAGGTTGTTGTATGAAAATTATTCGACAGGTTAAAAATGAATATGTGGAGTTAAAATTAATGAAGCTTGGATTCTATTTATCTAATTACAAGAGAAAAGATAGTCTTACTACCAAAGTGTAAAAAAAGGACCTCAAATGTTGGTTCAAAGGAAACGAGCTAAGTTTTTCTAAAGGTTTTATAATTATCACTGGAATCTTTTATAACTGAAAACTTAAAATAAGGAAAATAGAAAAAATGTCAAAATTAACTCGAAATATGTTTTAACACCTATTTTAAAAAAAAAGACATTTCATCGCTTTATCTAAATAATTTCATTGTGCTAAGTTCATGTTCCAAGTCTTCCAGATATATCTTTAAATCGACTGCTCTCTATTTGAAAAAAAAAAGAGAGAAATGAAACGGAATTGAGGGTGTTCCGTTTAAATGCATCCCATCCAAACCCGACGTGTCTCCTATGGATTATTGTGCATTTGGACGTTTAAAACCAATTCTTTATAAAAGGCATCCCAAAACATTGGATGTACTCTAAAAGATTGTGGTGAATGAGCGGAACAAAATCAACTTTGGTATTGTAAAAAAAGTTTTTCTAACAAAAGATATAATGTAATGATAGTTTAACAAAAGAGCTGTCAGACTGTACAAATTAGAAAGCAATATATTTAATTTTTTATATCAAATTATATATATATATATTATTTCTTTATATATCTTATATGCTCTCAAAATTGTTACAAAAATGTGCGAACGTCCTCTCTGTAATGCTGTAACACTGTCTTCATTTTTTTAATGTTTCACACATTGACTTTTTAAGCAAATTATAAATATTGTTTTCAATTTAACCCCTCAGAAAAAAAAGATATAGTACTTAAATTAAATTAAATTAGATAGTTAATTAATTAAATAGTAAATAAGTTAATTAAAAAGTAAATAAGTTAATTAAATAATGAATAAGTTAATTAAATAAAAAATATTTTTTAAAGTGCAATTGCATTTTAAAAATAGTAAATGTTTTTTAAAACTTAAACAATATGTTGAGTTCAACCAATTTTAATCGAAAATCTGAAAATGTTAGTTTACTGAATTAGTCAATTTACTTTTGCCAAATCATTTTATATATATTACTAAAATAATCTTTTTATCTTAGCAGAATTATTATATTTTTTTACTTCTAATTGGACTTCTAATTTAATTTTTAAGGAATCATTTAACAAGAACTGAAATCTGATTTTTCAGAAAGGATGTTAACTAAATGAAATCAAATAGCATATTTATAGTTATATATATAAAATATTATTATTGTTAAAAATGGATAGACTTTACTCTAACTATTATCATTTAGACAGACTCAATAATTTTTTTAAAATTTTTTAACAATATTTACATATTTATATTTATTATATTACATAAGGTATATTTTCAGTCATATTGAAACATTTGTTATGAAACGGTGAGTGTCAGGCTTCAAAACTAAATATGTTGAACGTGAAACGCAACGACAGAATCCTAACCAAAAGATCTCGTGTATATGTTGGGAATGAGTATGCCAAATCTATAGGCTAAACCAGGATGGCCAACCCAAATGATCTTGTTGGCCACTTTAAAAATAATAATGATAATAAAAGCTCACTCTAAAGAAATATATAACACTAAAATGAAATATAAAAAATATATAAATATAAATGAAATAAAAAAATGGAATCATTAAAAATATTAATTTTATTGGTGTGATATTTATTTCTCCATTCCTCATGAGTTCCCTGAATATAATTTAATTATTCTGCTAACTCATAACTCTAAACTCATAAATAAAACAGGCAATGTTTGCCATATATTCACAAGAATATTATTTTATTACAAGAAGCTAATTGTTTCTCATAATTTCGGCAGTTAATTTTTGAATATATGGATGCACACACAGTTTATTTTTTTAATACATTAGTTTTCACTACTTCGACCATTATAAAATAAATATATTTTCTAAAATATGATAAATCTCACATGTCGGAAAAAGGTTCAAGGCGGGCAGAAGGTTGGCCACCCTTGATTTAGACAGACTCAATAATTTTTTTTTATTTTTTACCAATATTTACACTGAAGTGACAAAAGTCATGGGATAGCAATATGCAAATTTACAGATGGCAGTAGCATCGCGTAGAACAGGTATAAAAGCGAAGAGCTTTCATTTCTGTTCAAGTTATTCATGTGAAGAGGTTTTGACGTGATGATGACCGCACGACGGGAATTAACAGACTTTGAACGCGGAATGTTAGTTGGAGCTAGACGCATGGGTCATGCCATTTCGGAAATCGTTAGGGAATTCAACATTCCCAGATCCGCTGTGTCAAGAGTATGCCGAGAGTATGAAATTTCAGGCATAACATCCCACCATGGACAGCGCAGTGGTCGACCGCCTGCACTTAACGACCGAGACCGGCGACGTCTGCAAAGAGTCGTAAATTCTAACAGACAAGCAACATTGTGTCAAATAACCGCAGAAATCAATGTGGGACGTACAAGGGACTTGTCTGTTAGAACTGTGCGGAGAAATTTGGCTTTCTTGGGCTATTCCAGCAGAAGACCGACGCGAGAGTGCCTTTACTGACAGAACGACATCGCTTGCAGCGACTCTCGTGGGCACGTGAGCATATCGGTTGGTCCCTAGATGAATGGAAAACCGTGGCCTGGTCCGATGAGGCACGATTTCAGTTGGTAAGAGCTGATGGTAGGGTTCGAGTATGGCGCAGACCCCACGAAGCCATGGACCCAAACTGTCAGCAAGGCACTGTTCAAGCTGGTGGTGGCTCCGTAATGGTGTGGGCTGTTTTTTCATGGCATAGACTTGGTCCTCTGATGCGACTGGACCGAACATTGACTGGAAATGCTTATGTTCAGCTACTTGGAGATCACTTGCAGCCATTCATGGACTTCATGTACCCAAACAACGATGGGATTTTTATGGATGACAATGCGCCATGTTACCGGGCCACAACTGTTCGCGATTGGTTTGAAGAACATTCTGGACAATTCCAACGAATGATCTGGCCACCTAGATCGCCCGACATGAATCCCATCGAGCATTTATGGGACATCATCGAGAGGTCTGTTCGTGCCCAAATCCTGCACCATCAACGCTTTCCCAGTTATGGACGTCTATCGAGACAGCATGGCTCAATATTCCTGCAGAAGACTTCCAAGGACTTGTTGAGTCCATGCCTCGTCGAGTTGCTGCACTTCGCCGGGCGAAAGGAGGGCCGACGATATTAAGAGGTATCCCGACTTTTGTCACTTCAGTGTATGTTGGGTATGAGTATGAAATCTATAGGTATCCCATGACTTGAATTATTAAAAATATTAATTCTTTATTGGGCCATTCCTCAGTGAGTTTTTTACTCTAAAAGCCATATATTCTTCAGTGTATTATTTACATTTATTATATTATCCATGATAAATTTTCAGCCATATTGAAACATTTGTTATGAAACATATGTATCAGGCTTCCGAACTAAATGTGTTGATCACGAAATCCGGCAAGCGAATTTTAACCAAAAGCGTGGGATATGAATACATCAAATCTGTAAGCTAAAACTTTCCACTGTTCTGTGTAGGAGGTCAATAGATGATTCATGTGTGTTCCAATTTCCATTCAATTTATTAAGTACTAATCTACTGCAATGTACTAATTTCTTCAATTTATAGTGTTATATACTTAACTTGACCCACTAAACCAGGTGTGTTTGCAACCCGCGGCCCACCTTAAATATTTTTGGGGCCCGTGAGATTTATTATAATTTTACAAAATTTATTTATTTTATGTTTGGCCAAAGTAGTGAAAATTAATGTATTAAAAAAAAACATTATTTGTGCATCTATATATTCAAAAATGAACTCTCAAAATTATGAAAAAAAATTAACGTTGATTTAAAAACAATATTTTTGCCCAAACAAATATGGCACTAGTAAAATAAATATTTTTTAATCATTTCATTTATATTTATATATATTTTTATATTTCATTTATATGTATTTTTATATTTCATTTATACATATTTTTATATTTCATTTATATATATTTTTATATTTCATTTATATCTATTTTTATATTTCATTTGTATATATATTTTTAATATGTTATATATCTTTTTACAATGTGCGTTTAGTATCATTATTATTATTATATTATCGTTTATATGTAAGAATAATAGTAAACACAACAATAATAACTCATTATGTTTCAACTTTTTCACTTCAAAAAAATGACTATAGTGGGTATAAATCTAATATAGGGATATATAATTTATATGCGGCCCGTGAAGTTATGATGCATTTTCAAAGTTGCCCGCAAGTTCATTTGGGTTGGCCGCCCTGCACTAAATTGATGATCTTGTTGCTGTTAACAACTTTTGGGCTTCTGGAAATTTGATAGGCTGTGTGTAGAAAAAAAATGTTTTTAAATTGGAAAGAAATTATTTTAATTACTTTTTAAAAATTTTAATATGGAATATTTTGTTGGTATTGGATTAGTAATTATTAAAAAAAAATTCCTTTTGATAATCATGTGGTTGAAATAAATGAACACATATTATACTGGCATAATTTTACACATTTTATATTGGCTGGTTCTTACAATAAAAATCTTCTTAGAATGGGAAAAAATTACTTTTAATTACGCTTTTTAAAAATTTTTATATAAATTATTTTGTTGGTATTGAATTGGTAATTATTTAAAAAAATCCCTTTTGATAATCATGTGGTTGAAATAATTGTACACAGATATTATACTGGCATAATTGTACACATATTATACACATACATACTGAAATAATTGTACACATATTATAGTGGCATAATTGTACACATAATAATTGTACACATATTATACACATACATACTGAAATAATTGTACACATATTATATTGGCTGGTGCTTACAATAAAAATGTTCTTCTAATGGAAAAAATTACTTTTAATTGCGCTTTTTAAAATTTTTATCTGGAATATTTTATTGGCATTGAATTAGCAATTATTTTTAAAAAAATCGTTTTGATAATCACATATTATACTTTATTATTTCCTATCCAATCGAAATTGTAACATCAGTAGAGATTTAAAAAATATCAACAGATATTTCAGCTTGACTTCAGCGTATACTGCGATTGGAATTTGAACAAGTACTGATTACTCCTATCCAATTAATTGAGGCAACCAACCAAAAACATATCCAGGAATTCCGCTCTTCCTCTACAGTAAGAGTCCAGACTAATGAATTGTCGCGTGGAAATTTCGATCCTGTGGGTGGAACAGGGAACTAATCACGGTCTTTTAACGTGTATTGTGTTATGCTGAAACAGGAAAGACAATAATGTGTACCAAATCGATAAACAGTATTTACTTGCAATTGCCATTCAGATAAATTTGAATCAAATTATTTTTAGCCTGTATCATTCATCCATTATATATTTATTTCTTTGATTGCATATTATGAACACATAATAAATAATAATAATGTATCATTCATTTCATTATATATTTATTGCTTTGATTCCATATAAATGAAAATATAACAAACATAATGTTTAATTTATCTATAAATACCTGCGTATTTGTATATGTTCCAGCACATCTTTAAAATTATAACACTTAGAAGTACCGTTTTTTCCCCTCTAAATTTATTATTTCATTCTAAGGGTTTGTTACCAAAAATCAAAATAAAACATTTCTCTCAATTTGTTTAAAATTAAATAAAAACCTTATATTTTTCGTTAACAGATAACATCAGTCTCAAAAACTTGGAGGTTACTGGTCAACAGATTCTTATTGGTAACAGACTGGTGCCATTAGTTAGTTTATTGCGAAAAAAATAATAAGATAGAAAATTTACTGTATTAGTTCATAGTTTGTTTAAAAAACTATTATATGTTTAACACTATTATATTTAAAAAAATATATAAATTAGCAGGCTAAATTGAAAAAAAAATATTATCAATTCTTGGATCGGAGAGAAAGTTTTAATAAACCAATTTATATAAATTAAAGATAGTTATTAAAATTAGCTAAATTTTAATTATACACCAATAATGTTTCATCATAAAGTTTACCAAAATTAATTATTTTTATTTTCTGTAATTGGGAAACGCAAGTCATATCTGCTAATAATTGTATAAAATTTTACGTGGGGAAATAAATAAGTTACATAAAAAAAAAAAAAAAGTTACATACAAAAAAAAAAATCACATATTTAAAAAGAACTTTAAAAATAAGTCACATGCATATAATATTTACTCTGGTTACTTAAAAAATAAGTAGCATATATATAATATTTTTTTTCTTAAGAGGGATCAAGTATTTATCTTTTTACACTTTTACAATTTCATCATCTCAAAAAGTATAATATAACAATTATTACATTCATTGCGTTAACGTTGACTCATGAACGAGCTCCTTCAAGAACAACATCCGGGAATATTTTCCCTAATTCTTAAACATAATGAAGAACTTTCCATGTAACTGATTTATCATGTTCATCTCCAGTGAAATAGGCTAACTTGAGATTAGCCATGCTTTTAGGTTTCAAATTGGGCTTTCTCAGATCAAAAGGCCTAGTGTGCTAATCATCGTAACGCGATAAACCCAAGTAATGTTTAACTTTCCATAATTGAATTTAGATGTGATATTCAGTTTGTTTGGGTAATATATTTTAATGCTCATGTAAACATAAAATCTTTCAACATATATAACATCACATAATGTGAAAATCGACTAATCAGTCAAAATTGTTGTTGAGGGAAGTAAAAGACAGTGCATTTAAATGGGGATATAATAAATTTAGTTTCTGTTGTGGTTGTTGAATTAAAAGTGCGGTATCAGAATAAATTCATAATAGGTATACACATGCATGCATTTAAATGAATAAAATATCTATAAACTGTTGTCATATATGGCTATAAATATTCAATATAGAATGTTCTTCTCTTCTTTATTTGACTCTAAATTTAAAGCTCTTCACTTTAATTTAAGCTTCAAACCTTCTTTTTAAAGCTTAAAAATAATATACATAGTTTATAATTAATTCATAATGGTAATATTTTTCTAATTTATTTTGTTTTCAACCACTTGTTTTTACCTTTAACTTCGTAGGCCTTATGTAATATTATAAAAAGAAAAATACTGTTTTTTGAAGGTATTTTTTAGTGTTGGCTCAAGTATCCCTTAACCATGTCTCATGTATCCCTATTTTAAGGATATATGACTCACAATATAAAAAACAAAAAGTAAAAATTTTGTAGGGATAGAAAATGGTTAAATTAAAATTTATTTTGAGTTAATTTTTTAAAAAAAAATTATAAAACTTTCCAATAAAATATTTCGTTTTGCTTTAAGAAAGTACAAAATTCAAAACAAAATTTAAATTTAAAAAGTGGCTCACGTATTCCTATCTTCTCCAAAAGAATGTAACAAAATATAATATTTTTTTTTAGAAACTAAATCTTGTAAATGTAAAATATTTATCGAATTAATATTTAATCTTGCTTTTATCCTATGTTAAAATTGAATAAGCGAATGAGTTTTAACCTTTTACTAATTCCCGAATAAATTCGCAAAATACAAGTGTAGCTTTAAATCCACTAATATCGCTCTTTGCAGTAACTACTTTCAGAAGCAAGAAAATTCGATTGCGATAGGGACAGCTTGTGTAAACTTCATGAATCCACAATTAGCGCCAAGAGGGATTTTTTTTATTTGTTTTCATCCCATATGACACACGATCATATAGCAATTAAACCTCAAAATTTCTCCAGAAAGACAAGGCTCTCCTCTGTTTATTTCAAGATTTAACAATAAATACTGTTGCGAACACTAAAAATGAATGGACAACACGTTAGGGAATATGCAATTCATAAATTAACGGATATCAATAAAAGCAACATGATTAATTGTAAAAAAAGATGAAATATGGATGCATAATGATTTTATACAGAAATCACCAGACTTTGCTGCGGAACATCCTCCATGGTGTGCTAAATGTCGAGTACACGATCTTGGATTTTGATGCACTAGATTTAGAAGAGTCTTTTTCGTATCTGAAGTTCATACCATTTGTTCACAATGGCTTTCCGGAAAGAACTGCGGATCTCAAAGACCCCTAAGACAGATTTCCAAAGAAGATGTAACTGGGAATACTCTTCCTCGGATATCATTGCACTGAGTATCTCCCACATTGCACTCCGTTGTCAGATGCATTTTGGTAGTTCTGCTTCCGTATGTTTAACTATCTTAATATTAGGGCCTGCATAGCCGAGTGGCTAGCGCTTTGGCGCTCGGTACCACAGATTTCGGGTTCGAGTCCCGGCGGTGCCATGGATGTTTGTAGTGGTTCGGAATCCACTTTAAACCGTAGGTCCCGGTCTAATATGATCGTAGAGCGTTGAGGGGGTATTGTTACACTCGGCGTCCGTGGCTTATCTTCAAGTTGCACGCGCCCCTTGGCTAATGCAAAGTGAGTCACATCTGTGCAGCGCTTGCCTTAAGGCATCCAAGACCAAACTGTCTAAGTGTTTGCCAGCTGCATTAGAAAGAAAAAAAAATATCTTAATATCACTGTGGAAGTAAGAAGAAAAGAATATTTGCAAGAGCGCTTAGCATTCCGGCGCACATGCGTAGAAATTATTCTTGTGTGTGACTAATCTTCAGTGTCCTGCAGGGCGCGACGCACCTGCCATGAATAATCTACGCATGGAAATGCAGATTTTTTTGTGTTGAAGCGCCGGTAGAAGTATGACTTGGATCCTTGAAAGTCTTACAGTCATAAGAGACAGGGACCTACGGAACCAATACAAACATCCATGGCACCGCCGGGACTCGAAACCGAAACCTGTGACATCGAGCGGCAGACTGCCATTCAGGCCCTAATTATTCCTGACTCAGTACTGCTGTGGGATTTTGATCATCTCTGTGTACTCTATTCCTTCTAAAATTTTTAAACCGGAGTCAGATTGTAGATTTATTATGGTCTTCCTTGTCGTACACAGCAAATATTTCTATTTATTTCGTTTAGCTATTTGTTTCGAACCGATATTTTTATCTTAAGACATCTAACGCACCATCTACAATGGCGTTCCAGCTGGTTTACCACATAGCCGACATATATAATATTAATAAAGAATATTTAATTTCGTATATGAAGCTTTCTAATGACATTTTATGAATTAAAGGGTATTTAACATAAAATAATAAAAATCAAACTCTTTCGTTTATATTTTCTTAAAGGGAATTGTTTTGAACGATATTATACGGCATAATTCTTTTAGTTACTGCTTCATTTAATAATTCAAAACAAGAATAAAATATTGAACCTTCGGTATTTGACACTTGATCGTTAAACGAAATTTTAGAGACTTTCATTTACAATGAGAGTCACGTTGCGTTTTCCTTCACCCAACATGTTTTGGCGCATTTCTCTCAGAAATTCAATATTTTATTCTTGTTCCTGGTGCTTCGAATCTAATAAAATCGCTGTCATTGGATTTGTACTAAAAAAAGGTAAATAAATAAATATTATTTGTGGGCATCGACATTCTGTTCATGGAAATGTATGTTTTTTTTTTTTCTTTTCCTATCAATTCACTGGAGTTCCCTTTGTTTGAATTGAGTATTTATTCATTTATGCGTATATCCGATTTGCTGCCCGAAAAATAACATCGGTAATTACTTTTCCCCAGTGAGATATTCGCAGAAGTGTTTACATTTGAGACACTTTTGTATCAGAGTGCAGAAGATGTATATGTCGGTTTCGAGGAATTTTGGCTTGTCTGTTGTCGTAGACAGAAAAACCCCTTTCAACAGTTCGATCTTTATTAAGTGAAGAAGAAAGTAATTTACAGTTCTTTCATTATATTGTTCTCTTGAGATGACTAGAAATGTGAAAAAGAGATTTTGAAATTTTAATTTGCAAACACTTTCAAGCACAATTTCTTAGGAGGAGACTAGTGTCATCCAAAATAACCTAGACATTATTTTTGCATTTGTTATTACTTGAAACGTGATAAAAGTAGTCTGAGAAAAGTATTTACAATGCCTTGAGTTGATAACTTTATAATATTTCTGGAAAGTAAAAAATAAAAATGATGATACTAAATTATTTGATTGTTTATTCTCAGAATCAGTAGAGCAATATTTACTTGAACAGTAAATCTATATTTCCAAGAGGTAAAATAATAAATGATAATACATTTTTAGTTCTCTTTATTTAACTTGTGAAAGCAGTGGACAGCATACATTTTTTATAATTTGATTGCTGCACAAAAAGCATTATAAAATTATGCAACATAAATATTTTATTTCAATAGATAATGTAATAATCATAATTTCAATTATGTATTTTAGTGGTGCCTGATGGCCGAGTGACTGGCGTTCTAGCTCTGGGTGACCTTGGTTTCTGGTTTGAGTCCCTGCAGTGTCATGGGTGCTTTTAGTGATTCTGAATACACTTTAAATAGTAGGTTCCTACCTAATATGATCGTAGAGCTTTGTGGGGGTAGTGTTACTCGCGTCCGTATCATATCTTCAAGCTTGACGTGCCCCCTGGAGAGTGCTAAATGAATGTGGGATTTGTTTGTGTCGTAATCACCAGATAGCGGCACTTGCTTGTCTTTGACAGAGCCTGTTTACAACATGGGGGTGTTTTGAACTTTGAACTCTGACCCCACGAGAAGGGGAGAGGGCCCCGTAGATGAAGAAAACGCTAGCTGACACGAGGGAGATGGCGAAACTGCCACGGGCTGCGTCAAGCAGCGAGAGAAAATGGCTGTTACGTAATAATTATTAATGTAAATATTGCTGTACACTGAAGTGACAAAAGTCATGGGAGAGCAATATGCAAATTTTCAGATGGCAGTAGCATCGCGTAAAAACAGGTATAAATGCGCAGTGCTTTCGCAGAGCTTTCATTTCTGTTCAAGTTATTCATGTGAAGAGGTTTTGACGTGATGATGACCGCACGACGGGAATTAACAGACTTTGAACGCGGAATGTTGTTGGAGCTAGACGCATGGGTCATGCTATTTCGGAAATCGTTAGGGAATTCAACATTCCCAGATCCACTGTGTCAAGAGTGCGCCGAGAGTATGAAATTTCAGGCATAACATCCCACCATGGACAGCGCAGTGATCGACCGCCTGCACTTAAATGACCGAGACCGGCGACGTCTGCAAAGAGTCGTAAATTCTAACAGATAAGCAACACTGCGTCAAATAACCGCAGAAATCAATGTGGGACGTACAAGGGACTTGTCTGTTAGAACTGTGCGGAGAAATTTGGCTTTCTTGGGCTATTCAGCAGAAGACCGACTCGAGTGCCTTTACTGACAGAACGATATCGCTTGCAGCGACTCTCGTGGGCACGTGAACATATCGGTTGGTCCCTAGATGAATGGAAAACCGTGGCCTGGTCCGATGAGTCACGATTTCAGTTGGTAAGAGCTGATGGTAGGGTTCGAGTGTGGCGCAGACCCCACGAAGCCATGGACCCAAACTGTCAGCAAGGCATTGTTCAAGCTGGTGGTGGCTCCGTAATGGCGTGGGCTGTTTTTTCATGGCATGGACTTAGTCCTCTGGTGCGACTGGACCGAACATTGACTGGAAATGCTTATGTTCAGCTACTTGGAGATCACTTGCAGCTATTCATGGACTTCATGTACCCAAACAAAGATGGGATTTTTATGGATGACAATGCGACATGTCACCGGGCCACAACTGTTCGCGATTGGTTTGAAGAACATTCTGGACAATTCCAACGAATGATCTGGCCACCTAGATCACCCGACATGAATCCCATCGAGCATTTATGGGACATCATCGAGAGGTCTGTTCGTGCCCAAAATCCTGCACCATCAACGCTTTCACAATTATGGATGTCTATCGAGACAGCATGGCTCAATATTCCTGCAGAAGACTTCCAACGACTTGTTGATTCCATGCCACGTCGAGTTGCTGCACCTCGCCGGGCGAAAGAAGGGCCGACACGATATTAATAGGTATCCCATGACTTTTGTCACTTCAGTGTATATAAAACCGTGCTTCATTAAATATGTGTTGTTGAGAGAAAACCAACGCTTTGTTGATGTGTTTGAAAATAAACCTCTAGTCACCCACTTCAAAAGTTCAGCTTTGATTAGACTGGTAGAGAAGTCTAACAAAACTGTAGGTTCGGCCGGGATGCATCTTTTGAAACCGGTGTAACTCTACAGAAATTGGGGGCTCGGCCGGGATGCATTATTTGCAAGCGGCGTAAATCTACCTGAATAACAGCGGTGCAGGCCTTGCTTATGGCATAAATAATAACAGTCTCTGTATTGCCACCTGTATCAGAAAAAAAATAAGTTTTTTATTTCGAACCAATCGTTTTAATTTAAGAAATCTAACGCGCAATCTACCATGTTTGATTTGCAACTTATCCAATCCATATAATATTAATAAAAAGTTTCTAATTTCTTATTTAAAATCATTAAGTGTATGGAAACTTTTTATTGACTTTTCATAAATTGCAGAGTATTTTACAGAGATAATAAAAAATAAAAAGCTTTTTCATTGATATATTCTAAAGAAATTATTTTAAACGACATTATGTGACTTAATTCTTTTAGTATTTGCCTCATTTAATAATTAAAAACTAAAAGGAGATTCCCTCGGTGTCTGACACTTGATCGTTAAATGAAATTTTAGAATCTTTCATTTACAATGAGAGTCACGTTGCGTTTTCCTTCACCCAATATGTTTTGGCGCATTTCTCTCAGAAATTCAATATTTTATTCTTGTTCCTGGTGGTTGGAATCTAATAAAATCGCTGTCATTGGATTTGCACTAAAAAAGTAAATAAATAAATATTATTTGTGGGCATCAACATTCTGTTCATGGAAATGTATGTTTTTTCCCTTTCCAATCAATTCACTGGAGCTCTCTTTGCTTGAATTGAGTATTTATTCATTTATGCATATATCCGATTTGCTGTCTGGAAAAATAACATCGGTAATTACTTTTCCCCATTGAGATATTCTCAGAAGTGTTTACATTTCAGATACTTTTGTGTAAGAGTACAGAATTATTTGTCGGTTTCGAGGAATTTTGGCTTGCCTGTTGCAGTAGACAGAAAAGCTCTTTGAACAGTTCGATCTTCATTAAGTGATGAAGAAAGTCAATTACAGTTCTTTCATTTCGCAACTCTCATGAGGATACGAGAATGAAAAAGGGATTCTAAATTTTAATTTGCGAGTAATTTGTAGGAGGAGACTTATGTCATCCCAAAAGCATCAGTCATTACTTTAACATTTGTTATTACTTGAAATGCAGTAAATGTAGTCTGGGAAAAGCATTTATAATGCTTGAAATTGTAAAATGTATAATATCCTTTTAAAGTAAAAATAAAAATGATGGTAATAAATCATATGATCTTGTACTCAGAATATCAGTTGAGTAATAATTACTTTAAAAGTAGTTTTATATTTCAAAAAGTCAAATTAATAAATGTTTAGTTCTCTTCATTTAACTTGCGGGGCCCACGGACAACATGTTTAAATTTGGCTGCTGAATACACAAAAAAGCTGTTTAAAATTATCTAACATATAATTTTTTTTTCGATTGGTAATGTAATAATTTGAATTACGTATTACAATGGGGCCTGATTGCCGAGTGATTAGCGCTCTGGTTCTCGTTGCCCTTGGTTTCCGTTTTGAGTCCCAGCCGTGCCATAGGTGTTTTTAGTCATTCTGAATACAATACACTTTTAACCGTTGGTTCCTGTCTATTAGATCGTAGAGCATTGTGTGGGTAGTGTTACTCGCATCCTTATCATACCTTCAAGCTTTACGTGCCTCCCTGGGTAGTGCTAAATGAGTAACAGTGGTGCAGCCTTTGCATGTGGCATAAAGATTAACTGTATCTGTATTGCCAGCTGCCTGAGAAAGAAAATACGCTGTTTGTTTTGAACCAATCGTTTTAACTTAAGAATTCTAACGCGCTATTTACCATGGCTTAGCAGGCTGGTTTGCCACCTATATGGCCCATATAATATTAAGAGTTTATAATTTCTTCTTTAATATCATTTAGTATAAGAAAGAATTTTATTGACTTTTTACAAATTGCAGTGCATTTAACATAATATAATAAAAATATCGAAACTTTTTTCATTTTTTTATTCTTGAAGGTAATTGTTTTAAATGATATTATAAGACTTTATTCTTTTAGTGTTTGCTTCATTTAATAATTCACAACAAAAATGCTATTCCCTCGGTGTCTGACACTTGATCGTTAAACGAAATTTTAGAGGCTTTCATTTACTGACATCATTTACTTTCATTTACTGGTGTTACTGACATCCGTATCATATTTTCAAGCTTCACATGCCCCTGGGTTATGCTAAATAAGTAACGGTGCAGCCCTTGCTTAAGGCATTAAATTATCTCTGTATTTCCAGCTTTATTAAAAAAAAGCACTTTTTTTCGAACCAATCGTTTTAACTTAAGAAATCTAACGCGCCCTCTACCGTGGTGTTCCAGGCTCATTTGGTACCTATCCGGTCAATATAATATTAATAAAGAGTTTTAAATTTCTTATTAATAATCATTAAGTATATGCAAGTCTTTATTGATTTTTTATAAATTGCAGAGTATTTAACGTAGATAATAAAAATATCCCAAACTTTTTCGTTTACATATTATTGAAGGCAATTGTTTTCAACGATATTATAAGACTTAATTATTTTAGTTACTGCTTCATTTAATAATTCAAAACAAAAATGCTATTCCCTCGATGTCTGACACTTGATCATTAAACATAATTTTAGAGGCTTTAATTTACAATGAGAGTCACGTTGCGTTTTCCTTCACCCAATATGTTTTGGCGCATTTCTCTCAGAAATTCAATATTTTATTCTTGTTCCTGGTGCTTCGAATCTAATAAAATCGCTGTCACTGGATTTGCACTAAAAAAGGTAAATAAATAAATATTATTTGTGGGCATCAACATTCTGTTCATGGAAGTGTATGTTATTTTTTTCTTTCCAATCAAGTCACTGGAGCTCTCTTTGTTTGAATTGAGTATTTATTCATCTATGCGTATATCCGATTTGCTGCCCGAAAAATAACATCTGTAATTACTTTTCCCCAGTGAGATATTCGCAGAAGTGTTTACATTTGAGATACTTTTGTATAAAGCGTACAGAGTTATTTGTCGGTTTCGAGTAATTTTGGCTTGTCTGTTGTCGTAGACAGAAAAGCTCTTTTAACAGTTCTATCTTCATTAAGTGATGAAGAGAGTAAATTACAGTTCTTTCATTTCGCAACTCAAACGAGAATAAAAAAGTGAAAAAGGGATTTTAAATTTCAATTTGCGAATACTATCAAGAAAGATTTTTTTGGAGGAATCTCAAGTCCTCCAAAATTCCATAGCCATTACTTTTATATTTGTTATTACTTGAAATGTAGTAAAAATAGTCAGAAGAAAGCATTTATAATATCTTCAGGTGATTAATTTTTATCTCTGTAAAGTAAAAAATAAAAATGATGCTTCTAAATTATTTGTTTTTTTTTTTACTCTTATTTTTAATTTAGTAATATTTACTTGAAAAATAGTTTTACATTACAAAATGTAAAAGTAATACATGTTGATATGTTGGTACATTATATTAGTTCTTTTTATTTAACTAGTAAAGGCAGTGTGACAAATCATATTTCTCGTAATTTGGCTGCCAGCTGCACAAGAAAGCTCTATAAGCCTATATAAAATAAATATTTCATTTCAGTAGGTAATGTAATAATAATAATTTCAATTATGTATTACAATGGGCCCAAATGGTTGAGTACCTAGCGCTATGTCACTCTGTGTCCTTGGTTTCTGGTTTGAATCCCTGCCGTGTAATGGGTGTGTTTAGTGATTCTGAATACACATAAACTGTAGGTCCCTGTCTAATACGATCCTAAAGCGTTGCGGGGTAGTGTTACTCGCGTCTCTGTATTTCTTATTCAAGCTACACGTGCCCCCTTGGGAGTGCTGCATGAATAAAAATGATGCAGCCCTTGCGTATGGCATAAGGAGTAATTGTATCTGTATTGTCAGCTGCATTAGAAAAAAAATAAGCTGTCCGTTTGAATCAATCGTTTTAAGTTAAGAAATCTGACGCGCCATTTACCATGGAGTTCCAGGTTGATCTGCTACCTATCCGGCCCATGTAATATTAATGAAGAGTTTTATTTTTTTTATGTATATCATTAAGTATAAAAAAGCTTTTTAGTGACTTTTTATAAATTGCAGGGTGTTTAACATCAAATAATAAAAATATGAAATATTTTTCATTTATATATTCTAGAAGGGAATTGTTTCAAACGATATTAAAAGACTTACTTCTTTCAGTTACTGCTTCAGTTAGTAATTCAAAAGAAAAATGCGATTCCTATGGAAATTCTGACATGGAAATTCTAGAGGCTTTCATTCACAATGAGAGTCACGTTGCGTTTTCCTTCACCCAATATGTTTTGGCACATTTCTCTCAAAAATTCAATATTTTATTCTTGTTCCTGGTGCTTCGAATCTAATGAAATTGTGGTCACTGGATTTGCACTAAAAAAAGTAATAAATAAATATTAGTTGTGTCCATCGACATTTTGTTCATGGAAATGTATGTTTTTTCTTTCCAATCAATTCACTGGAGCTCTCTTTGTTTGAATTGAGTATTTATTCATTTATGCGTATATCCGATTTGCTGTCGTAAAAAAACACCGGTAATTACTTTTCCCTATTGAGATATTCGCAGAAGTGTTTACATTTCAGATACTTTTGTATAAGAGTACAGAAGTACGTGTCGGTTTCGTGGAATTTTGGCTTGTCTGTTGCAGTAGACAGAAAAGCTCTTTTAACAGTCCGATCTTCATTAAGTGATGAAAGTCAATTACAGTTCTTTCATTTCGCAACTCTCGTGAGAATACGAAAGTGAAAAAGGAATTTTAAATTTTAATTTGCGAATACTTTCAAAAACGATTTCGTTGGAGTAAAACTAGTGTCATCAAAAATAGCCTAATTATTTTCATATTTGTAAATACTTGAAATGTAGTAAATGTAGTCTGAGAAAAGCATTTATAATACCATGAATTGCTAAATGTATAATGTCCTTTTAAATTGAAAATAAAAATTATGATATAATTTAGTATTATCATTTTTATTTTTAATTTATAGGGACAAACTTACTTGAACTTTTTTAAATTGATGAAGTAAGTATCAATGTATGAACTTATTTATCGTACTTGATTTTTACTTGATATTTTACTCATAATACCCAGCAACATTTACTTAAAAACTAGTTTTATGTTTCAAAAAGACAAAATAATAAATGCTAGTTATCTTTATTTAACTTGAGAGGGCCGCGAACAACATAGATTTCTGGCCAGCTCCAAAAAAAGGTGTATAAAATTATCTAACATAAATATTTTATTTCAATAGAGAATGCATGAGTAATAATTTCAATTATGTATCAAAATGGGGCCTGATGGCCGAGTGACTAGAGCTCTGATTCCCAGTGCCCTTGCGTTCTGGTTTCAGTCCAGGCCCTGTTATGCTTCTGAATATACTTTAACCCGTAGGTTCCCGTCTGATAGGATCGTAGAGTGTTATGGGGGTAGTGTTACTGACATCTGTATCATATTTCCAAGCATCACATGCCCCTGGGTTACGCTAAATGAGTAACAGGGGTGCAGCCCTTGCTTAAGGCATTAAATTATCTCTGTATTTCCAGCTTTATTAGAAAAAAATGGGAACTTTTTTTCGAACCAATCGTTTTAACTTAAGAAATCTAACGCACCATCTACCGTGGCGTTCCAGGCTCATTTGGGACCTATCCGGTCAATATAATATTAATCAAGAGTTTTTAATTTCTTATTTATAATCATTAAGTGTATGCAAGTTTTTTATTGACCTTTTTATAAATTGCAGAGTATTTAACGTAGATTATAAAAATATCCAAACTTTTTCGTTTACATATTATTAAAGGCAATTGTTTTCAACGATATTATAAGACTTAATTCTTTTAGTTACTGCTTGATTTAATAATTCAAAACAAAAGTACGATCCCCCTGGTGTCTGACACTTGATCGCTAAGCGAAATTTTAGAGGCTTTCATTTACAATGTGAGTCACGTTGAATTTTCCTACACCTAATATGTTTTGGCGCATTTCTCTCAGAAATTCAATATTTTATTCTTGTTCCTGAGTGCTTCGAATCTAACGTAATCGCTGTCATAGGATTTGCACAAAAAAAAGTAAATAAATATTATTTGTGGGCATCGACATTCTGTTCATGGAAATGTATGTTGTTTTTCTTCCTTACCAATCAATTCACTGGAGCTCTCTTTGTTTGAATTGAGTATTTATTCATTTATGCGTATATCCGATTTGCTGTCGGAAAAATAACATCGGTAATTACTTTTCCCCATTGAGATATTCGCAGAAGTGTTTACATTTGAGATACTTTTGCAGGAGAGTACAGAAGTGTTAGTCGGTTTCGAGGAATCTTGTCTTGTCTGCTGTCGCAGACAGAAAAGTTCTTCTAACTGTTCGATTTTCATTAAGTGATGAAGAAAGTAAATTACAGTTGTTTCATTTCGCAACTCTCATGAGAATACGAAAGTGAAAAAGGGATTTTAATTTTTAATTTGCGAATACTTTCAAGAATGATTTTGTTGTAGGAAAACTAGTGTCAACTGAAATAACCTAGTCATTACTTTTACATTTGTTATTGCTTGAAGTGTAGTAAAAGTAGTCTGTGAAAAGTAATTATGATGACTGGAATTGTTAAATTTGTAATAGTAGTAATATGACTGTAGTAAATAGACTGTATTATGTCTGTAAAGTAAAAACAAAAACGATGATACTAAATTATTTGATCTTTTAATCTTAATATCTGTTAAATAACATTTACTTGAAAAGTAATTTTATATTTCAAAATGGCAAAATAATAAAGATTTAGTTCTCCTTATTTAACTTGCGAAGAATGCGGACAACACATATTTCTGGTAATTTGACGGCCTGCTGCATAAAAGGTCTATAAATTTATCTAACATAAATATTTTATTTCAGTACGTAATGTCATAATAATAATAATTTCAATTATGTATTACAATGGGGCATGATGGCCGAGTGACTAGCGTTCTGGCCCTCTGTGCCCTTGGTTTCTGGTTTAAGTTCCGGCTGTGTCATGGGTTTTTGTAGTGGTTCGGAATGCACTTTAAACCGCAGGTCCCCATCTAATAGGATCGTAGAGCATTGTGGGGTAGTGTTACTCCGTACGTTATAATATCATTAAACATCACGCCCTCTCTGGGTGTTGCTAAATGAGTAACAGTGATGCAGCCCTTGCTTATGACATAAAGTTTAACTGTCTCTGTATTGGCAGCTGCACTAGCAATACATTAGCTGTTTGTTTCGAAGCAATTGTTTTAAATTAAGAAATCTGACGCGACATCTAACTTGGTGTTCCAAGCTGGTTTGCTACTTATCCGGTATATTAATAAAAGTTTATATATCTAATATTAAAAAAGAGATTTAATTTCTTATTTAAACTAAGTATAAGAAAGCTTTTATTGGCTTTTTATAAATTCTAGAGTTTTTAACATAGATAATAGAAATATCAAAACATTTTCCTTTATATACTCTTGAAGGAAATTATTTTAAACGGTAAAATAAGACAGATATCTTTTAGTTACTGCTTCATTGAATAATTCAAAACAAAATTACGATCCCTCGATTTCTGACACTTGAGCGTTAAATTAAACTTGGCCTTCCGGCGAACATGTAACACTGTCTATAGCGTGTAAAATTATTTCAGTATTGCTTGTGTGATGCTGTTGTTATGTACTCTATCCTTACTAAAAGTTTTTAAACCATGGTGCTGAGATACCGTGACGATTTACAATGTCTTGTCAAGGTTTTAAACGATCTATTTATCATGAGAAATTTAACTCTTCATCTACCATGGCGTCCAAGTTGGCTTGCCATCTATCCAGCCCATCTAATATTAATAAAGAAATTTTAAGTAAAATCATTAAGTATAAGAACTCTTTTAGTTGACTTTTTATAAATTACAGAGTATTTAACATAGATAAAAAAAATATCAAAACTTTTTCATTTATATATTCTTGAAGTAAGTTGCTTTAAACGATATTATAGACATAATTCTTTTAGTTGCTGCTTCATTTAATAATTCAAAACAAAACTGAGATTTCCTCGGGGCCTGACACTTGATCGTTAAACGAAATTTTTGAGGCTTTCATTCACAATGAGAGTCACGTTGCGTTTTCCTTCACCCAATATGCTTTGTCGCGTTTCTATCAGAAATTCAATATTTTATTCTTGTTCCTGGGGCTTCGAATCTAATAAAATCGCTGTCATTGGATTTGCACTAAAAAAGTAAAAAAGTAAATATTATTTGTGGACATCGACATTCTGTTCATGGAAATGTATGTTTTTTTTTCTTCTTTCCAATCAATTCACTGGAGCTCTCTTAGTTTGAATTGAGTATTTATTCATTTATGCGTATATCCGATTTGCTGTGGGAAAAATAACATCGGTAATTACTTTTCCCCATTGAGATATTCGCAGGAGTGTTTACATTTTAGATACTTTTGTATGAGAGTACAGAAATATTTGTCGGTTTCGAGGAATTCTGGCTTGTCTGTTGCAGTAGACAGAAAAGCTCTTCTAACAGTCCGTTCTTCATTAAGTGATGAAGAAAGTAAATTACAGTTCTTTTATTCCGCAACTCTCTTGAGATTACGAAAGTGAAAAAGGGATTTTAAATTTTAATTTGCGAATACTTTCAAGAACGATTTCGTAGGAGGAAAACTAGTGTCATCCGAAATAATCTAGTCATTACTTCAACATTTGTTATTACTTGAAATATAGTAAAAGTAGTCTGAGAAAGGCATTTATAATGCATTGAGTTGATAAATATATATCTTAGTAAAGTAAAAAATAAAAATAAGAAAATAAAAGTTTCTAAAGTATTTGATCTTTTACTCACAGAACCAATTTAGCAACATTTACTTGAAAAGTAGTTTTATATTTCCGAAAGGTAAGATAATAAATGACGATATATTTTTAGTTCTCTTTATTTAACTAGTAAAAGAAGTGGACAGCATATATTTTTTGTAATTTGAGTATTGCATAAAAAGCACAATAAAATTTGTAACATTATATTTTATTTCAATGAGTATTGCGATAATAATAATTTAGATAAATAATGCGTTATAATGGGTCCTGATGGACGAGTGATTAGTGCTCTGTCTCTCGATGCCCTAGGTATCTGGTTCGAATCTTGACCTTGCATGGGTGTTTGTAGTGGTTCGAAATTCACTTTAAACCGCAGATCCCTATCTAATATGAGCGTAAAGCATTGGGTGGGTAGTGTTACCTGGGTACCCTTGGTAGTGCTAAATGAGTAACAGTGGTGCAGCTCTTGCTTATGGCATAAAGATTAACTGTCTTTATATATTTCCAGCTGCATTTGAAAAAAACACACACGCTGTTTGGTTTCTAACCAATCGCTTTAAGTTAAGAAATCTAGCGCGTCATCTAACATGGCTGGTTTACCTATCATATACTGAGACTGCTTTGTTTCCTATCCGGTACATATCACAGTGATGAAGAGTTTTTAATTTTTATTTCAAATCATTAAGAGTATGAAAGCGTTTTATTGGCCTTTTATAGATTGCAAGGTATTTAACACAAAATATCACAAATATCAAAACTTTTTCATTTATATATTTTACTGCCTCATTTAATAATTCAAAACAAAAATGCTATTCCCTCGATGTCGGACACTTGATCGTTAAACGAAATTTTAGAGGCTTTCGTTTACAATGAGAGTCACGTTGCGTTTTCCTCCACCCAATATGTTTGGGCGCATTTCTCTCAGAAATTCAATATTTTATTCTTGTTCCTGGTGCTTCGAATCTAATAAAATCGCTGTCATTGGATTTGCACTAAAAAAGTAAATAAATAAATATTATTTGTGGGCATCGACATTCTGTTCATGGAAATGTATGTTGTTTTTTTCTTCTTTCCAATCAATTCACTGGAGCTCTCTTTGTTTGAATTGAGTATTTATTCATTTATGCGTATATCCGATTTGCTGTGGGAAAAATAACATCGGCAATTACTTTTCCCCAATGAGATATTCGCAGAAGTGTTTACATTTGAGATACTTTTGTATAAGAGTACAGAAGTTGTATTTGTCGGTTTCGTAGAATTTTGGCTTGTCTGTTGCAGTAGACAGAAAAGCTATTTTAACAGTTCGATCTTCATTAAGTGATGAAAAAAGTGAATTACAGTTCTTTCATTTCGCAACTCACGTGAGATTACGAAAGTAAAAAAGAGGTTTTAAATTTTAATTTGAGAATACTTTCAAGAACGATTTCGTAGGATGAAAACTAGTGTCATCTGAAATAACATAGTCATTACTTTTACATTTGTTGTTATTTGAAATGTAGTAAAAGTATTATGAGAAAAGCATTTATAATGGCGGGAGTTGATAAATTTATATCTCTGTATAGTAAAAAATAAAAATGATGATACTAAATTATTTGATTTTTTTACTCACATTATCATCTAATTAACATTTATTTGAAAAGTAGTTTTATATTCCAAAATGAAAAAGTAATAAATGTTGATATATTAGTAGAGTAGTTATATTAAAGATACATTCATTTATAAACAACAGAAAATTAGTATTTATCGTTTTTTCAATTTTTAAATGTTTCCCTGAAGTATTAATTCTTAAGATGTTTGCTCTCATTTACATAATTTTAAATCTTAACTCGGAATAGCAACTAGAAATGACTTGAAGAATTATTCGAAATTAGTGATAATGCGTATTTGTATATTTATATGAACTATTCTGATCTTCTGAAAGTTTTTAGTTTCGAAACTACGTGTAAAATACAGTTGCTAACTTTCTACATATAAATAAATTATTAGCGAATGTATAATGTTTTAACTAAAATGGTGTTACATTATTACAGCTTATGTGTGTTACAATGGCGTTATATTATTACATGTTACAATAGTATTACGTTATTACGTGTTACAAGGTGTTACATTATTACATGTTACAATGGTGTAATATTATTATATGATACAATGGTGTTATATTATTATATATTACAATGATGTTGCAATTTACATTGCATATGTACAATGGTTTACATTATTATACATTGCATGTGTTACAATAATGTTACATTATTGCATCTTACAATAGTGTTGCATTATTACATGTTGCAATAGTGTTACATTATATTTTACTTGACTGAACAGTATTGTTGTATGAAGTATTGTTTCAAAAATGCATACCAATCAATATTATTTGTATGGTTTTATACGCTGCAGAAAAAATGAAATATAATCAACTCAGCTCCGTGAAGAACCCTTTGTTCAAATTGAGTATTTATTCAATCATGCATAGATTAGATTTACTGTCAGGAAAACAACACCAGCAATTATTTTTGCCTTTCAAGTTATTCTCAGATGTCTTTTGCAAATGAGATGTTTTTAAATGGAACAATGGATCTCTTATCTTAATAACACAACAATATCCCTTCAACTTTTACTTGACGGCTGTAGCAGATAGAAAGCGTCTTACATTGTTAAGTCTGCTTCAAAGTGGTGAGAATAGTTACTGTAATTCTTTAATTTTGCAAATTCTTATGATGATTGACAATTCCTATTAAGATTTCTTTTTATAATTTTTTTATCAATTTATTTGTTGAAATGTGGTTTTACATGTTATTATAGAGTAGGAATGCATAGAACATTAATAAAGAATAAAAAATAACAAATAAATTATGCCTTCAGAATATTTAACATCTTCCTTTCAAAGTCAATAGAGAAATTTTCTGTCTTACTGGTATTTGCAATATGTCTTATGCGTAATCAAAGGAACCTTTGTACTAACTAAATTGTCTTAGATTTCAAGAATTAATTCATTCCCTGTCCTAAATAATTATTAATCAAAAAAATAATTACATAATTAATATATTATTTAATTATTATATTATATAATTGCTTATATAATTTTGCTTTATATTAATTAAATAATTAATATAAAGCTATATTTTGTACAGGCATATTAATATAGTAGCAAGATTTATTTGAATAAAAGAATCCTTGGGTTACAATAAAACTAATTTTAAATTTTGATATCATTCCTGCCACTAATAAACAATAAAGTAAAATATCCTTTTCTGAAACCGTCAAATGTAATGCGCTGATTCATAAGTGTAGATTAAAATTGTTCATTAAGATTGTTCTAGCGTTTAAGAAATATTAATTTGTAAACGAAAACGAAACTGTAACTTAAATGTTCAATGTGAAATTATAACCGTGTGAAAAATAAAATAAAATTCCTTGGGAACATAAGTAGGCACAAAATTGTAGATTCATTTCAATGGCACCATCGTCATTGTAATAAACTTCGAAAGCATTTTAAAATTTTAAGATCTTTCTTATCTGTAATAACGAAGACCGTCTGTTCTTCGTCATTTTTCTTCGAAATTAGTTCCCTCTGAGAGATAATAGTATGCGGTTAAGTTAATGGCAATCGTTTCCAAGAGCAATTTAGTTAGCCCAACTTTTCTACATAGTTTGAGAGTGATAGAGACGACTGCATTTCAGAGGAATTTTCAAAAGGAACTAATCTGTGCTTGGTTCCCAAATGGAGAAATTTGTACCATTTCTACTGATTTGTGAAGTATGGATTTCTTATACACATATACTTTTATTGTAAAAAATTTAAATTAATTTACATTATTAAATATTATTGGAAAAGAAACATTGGTTAAAACTTTTTGCAGACATTTTGTATACGTATGTTGAGTATATGTAGAAAAGGGCGAATTGATATATATTAATTACATTGTGATATTTATCGATTCACAGGTCAGTATTAGAGCTATTTCTTCTGTTATGCGTTCAAAAAATAGTTCTGTTCTTGAATGGCAACTTTTAATCGATTCCTTCATAGAAGGCAGACGCAATGTTATCATGTAGTGTATATCAAGTTAATATGGTATTGAGGGTAACGAGTGTACAGATACACTTGCTAAGGCCGGATCTAGCCTTCCTCATCTAGATACCCCTATTAACTACCATAAGATTAAGATAATTATTAAAGCAAGGTTTAAAGCCATATATCGTGAAATTATTGCCAACTCAGTCAGAGGGAAGACTTAGTGTGTCTTAGTGTATAATCCCATTCCATGTGATTTGCCTACTCCGGTAGGGGTAGCCAATTTCAAAACAATAACTGGACATAATTATCCTGTGAAATACCTTCACAGATTTGGACTAGCAGATTCTCCGACTTGCAGTTTGTTTGACTAATTTTGACAGGAGTGGTAACCACTTGAACTACTGTGCTGGACTAATTAGAAGTAAATACTGCAAAAGATTTTAATTATTTTATTTGTGTTTCTGAACTGTTTGGGTTGCCCATCGTAGACTGTTGGCAATCATGCCTACGTTTGGCGTAGATTAAAAATAATATACACATATTTTATACAAGGAACTGGGACAAAATTACATATTTTTTTTCTTATATGTCATTTCTTATTGTGATGAACTTGAAAGCATTTTGATTTTCGTCATGATGTAATGGACTTCGTTAATTTGCTCTGAAATTAGTAAATGCCGAGGGATTAAAATATGTGATTACACTAATAATTATCATGGTTAATACATTAATGACCATTTCTATAAGATATTAACTTTCCACTAAGGTTAACAATGTTAAGGAATTACATTTTGGAAGAGTCCTGAAAAACTGGCTTCCAAGCACAGAAAAAATGCTTATGATTTCTACCAATATTAAAAAATACATGGATTTTTGATGGTATTTTTTTAATTTCGATGCATTTTACTGCTATATTCGACGCATTTTACTGTTATTTATACTTTAGTTACTTTTGAAAAGGATAAATCAGTATCTTTTTCAAGGTGGGCTTTGTAAGAGGACTATCTTTCCACAGAGGCTATTTTTTAAAATATGTTTCTTATTTGTTAGACATACGGTAAAAACTTCCACTTGTTACCAGTGAAGCTCCTATACAAATGGCATTTTATCAAACATTTTATTGAACTTTTTGAAAGCATATATAAGATCAGAGTTGAAAAAAATTAATATTAATTTATCCTATGAAAACTAACGTAAAAAAATATTATTTTTATTAATATTAATGTACAGAAAATGTTTAATAAACATATATATATAAATTGTTTTTAAAGAAAAAACGATTTTATTAATAATTTTTAATTAATTATTATAAATGAAAAAAGTTAATTTTAAAAGTGGCTTACATCCAACATTAAATCAATAATTTAGAAACATTCATAATGGGATAATAAAATAACTCTTAATTCCTTTTTAAAAAAATCAACAAAAGCAAAGTTGATGGGTTTTTTAGTTTCAATGCTAACTAACTTAAGGCCAACTATCACTTTTAAGGTTCTATAATAAATTTCACTAACTTTTATTGCTTTTTAAGCTCAAAGAAATAAAATTAATTTAAATTATATATTTGTACTTTTTTCCAGATTGCAACCTTTCTTTCCCAATGACATTTGAAGTATTTCCTCTTTAAAAAAAACATTCCACACCTGTATACTTTTCAAAAGAATTGAGAAGGTATAAGATAACTTTTTTTTCTATGGTTAAATTAAATCCACCGGTATTTTATTTTTCCCTTGTGAGTTGGTACAAGAAGTTTTCCTTTGATCTTTATTTTAAGTTGAAAATAAAGGTAATGGCGAAGTAAAAGAGTGGAAGATCTGGTGAAAGGGAGGAGTAAATAGTTAAACAGAATATAAACAGTCTGCAAAATAAGTTAGGAAGTAAATGGAGGTTAGTTAGCAAGCTTTGAAAATCCAAAAATAAAGTCTTTCTATGGTGCTAACAAGAGACCAAAGTGAATAATTTTTTATTCTCGCTTTATAAATTAAGTTTAAATATTTGAATAAGATAAAAGTGACTTTAATTTTGAATTTATTATGGTAAATACGTGAAGTGCTGTAATTACTGAAAAAGTGATTGTAATGTTTGCGTCCAATTAGGAAGTTACAATTACCAAAGAGTTACAATTATTTATTGAACAATGCAATTTTTTTTTTACTTCTCAATAGATTATGTATAGTTTTTTTTTGGCTCGTGAACCTGCATTGCATATTTTTATACTGATAAATATTCTTATTTAAAATAGTTAAGAAGCAATAATGTTCATTATTTTTGTAGATATTTTTTTAATTAATTAAGATAACAGATAAAAACATAAAAATGGTAAAAAAAAATTCAAATATATTTTTATGAGTATTATTTTTTTTTATGTACAATGCAATTTTTTTTTTCTTTCTCAGTCGATTATGTACATTTTTTGGCTCATGAACCTGCATTACGTATTTTTATAAGAAAAAATATTTTTATCTAAAATATTTACAAAGCAACAATGTTCATTATTTTATAATTAATTAAGAATAAAATAATAAAAAAGGTAAAAAAAAAATCAAAAATATCTTTGTGATTATTTTCATTTTCTTTGAGGAAAATGATAAAAACTTTTCTCAAAGGTTTTTAAGTCAATGAAATATACTTACATAACCAGTTAGCAAGCTGTTTATCGTTCCAAAGAACACAGACTGGCAAACGTAGTTCCAACAGAAAATCGAGTCCATGAGGGGCTGCATTGACATACTCACAAGGGCAAGCTAGTTCATCTATTGTATCGCCTATTGGAGCGCCTGCTAGTTCATCTGCTGTATTGTTGTTGGACAGTTACTTGCATGCAGCCACGGTGTAACGAATATGGTTAGAAGAAAGAAATGGGCCATGTTCGGCCCATTTCTTTCAAATTTGCTAAGTTTAGATACTTTTAGTCAACTTTGCCAATTCTTGCCAACTTTGGATAAATTCATAACATTATGACGTGAAGATACAAAAAAATATTATATACAAAAATATGTATAAATAAGTTAATAATGATAATTTAATGACAAAATAAACGTAGATATCTACAATGTTTTTTTTGACATGGTTATATATAATATCATTTCAGTCATATACTTTTCGGTGCTTCTATGAAAACAACGTTTTTGTATACCTGAATCTGGAGTTGAAAAAATTGCACGCATTATATGATCATGATTTTTCAATGATGGTATGTTTTCTTTACGGAGGGTATTTCTTTATTAATACAAAAATAAAATATTTTCTTACCTGTAAGTTGCATTTAATATTAAAAGAATGTTTATAATTTTTTCGCCAAAAGTTGGAAATTCTTTTTGTTAAATAATTATCTACAACTGAGATAATGTATAATGATCGGACTTCTTTTTAAGTTCGATAACTTCTTTTTTTCAATGAAAAACCGTCTCCCATGTAATGGATTTTGAACCCAATTCAATTTATTTTCTGTTAATTCAAAGTAATGATAAAGACTTTTCTGAAGCAATCGCAGATATTGATTTACAAATTCTAGTAGTTCTTCTTTACGATTAGAATTAGTACTTCTATCGACTAAAAATTTCAATTCAACTAGATTTCATCATATCTTTCAAAATCGAAATTTGTTTTGTTAGTGGAAGCTAATGCATTTCCTAGCGGTACTCTCACTTTTCGAGTGCTTCCATAAAAGTATTTATATATGTTAGTTAAATTGGTTAATTTTTAAATCAGTGATTGCCTTAATTGAATATGGAGAGTTACCCCAAAAAATACTTTTAATTTTTGTTTCAATTCATGTACTTTGTACAGAACTTGTCATCTCATCCGCTCACGACATTAGTATAGAACAACAAAATTTTATGCTCTGATACCGTTTCATAACATAAATTTTAAATAAAATGCAATTAAAATTATCTACTTTTGATATCATTCATTCTTTGTAAGGACACTAATTATGGATTTAAATTCTACTGGAAAACATTTTGATATGGGTTTCAGGCTGTACTTTGAAAGCTATGTCTGCTATTGCAACCACTCCATCAGTACATAAACATATCAATTTGTACATGAAACTTTGTTTTTATTAAAGTATTTTTTATTCATTTGATTTTCCTTTTCAGTTGTTTTTTTCTGTTATAAGAATGATAAGTAATTGTCTATCCAGCCTTTCTCATTAAGAATTCGAATGAAGACAATTAGTTGACAACAATTGCTAAAATTTGTTAATTGATCAAATTGTAGGAAAGATTGCTTAACTTCAAAATTTTTCTACTTTGAAATTAAACTTTTCGCGGATCCCTTCCAGTCCTTTTGAGGTACATCGGTTGGGAAACATTATTATATAAAAAAAATTATTACTCCTTTACAGTGAGTTTTAGCTTCCATATTTAGTGTTTTTCATTCACTACGGACAGACTGGCAACTTTAAAATCAATCAAGATCACTTTTCTGCCGAAAAATTATATTGTTTCAGCTTTTCATTTATTTAAGACCATAATATGTAAGTAGCTAGATGTATTACATATTATAAAGTGGAATGAATAATTTTATGCTGAGATTGGAGAGCCTGAATGGAATGGCTCTGACGCTCGGATTGATGTTTGTGGTGGTTCGGAATCCACTTTAAACCGTAGGTCCCGGTCTAATTATGATCGTAGAGCGTTGCGGTGATATTGTTACTCTATGTTTGTAGCTTATTTTCAAGCTACACGCACATCTTGTGTAGACTAAGTGAGCAAAATCGGTGTTTCCAAAACAACTAAGTGTTTTCCAGCTACATTAGAACAAAAAAAAATGATGAGATTGTAAAATGGCTTTAATTTAAATACTGTTTCCAATAATTTTAATTTTTGGAACTACGACCATGACTCAGGAATTGAAATTTTCCGGCGGTTTTCGAATAAGACACAAATGTAAAGCCTTTATTTCTCTTCTTATTATAAGAAACAATGGTAATTCATCAAGTTATAGTTATCCATTATGAATCATCAAAAGTTTATGGTTAATTTACAAAATAAAGTTCACATAATAAACTTTGAAGGTGATAAAGAAGAATAGAAACTAAGAATTCTTATTTCTGGAATGTTGGACAAAATATTGATGATAAGTTAGTCCATTAATCATCAGATCAAATATAATCCTTCCAAAGTATTAATGCTTTACAAAGTGATTTATAGGTATTTCATTTTCTAATAATACTGGTATTTCGCTTTAAATGCTGTTGTTTTAAAACCACTCTAGAGATTTAGGTAACCAGGATAGATTTCAGAAAACTCACAGAGATTCAGACACGCTTCAGAGAAATTTTTAAAGTTACTTTATTTGCATTCGAAAATTAATGACGCATTTCCGGCAGACGATTTCCTTTGGGAGATGAATTAATTCTTCCTTTGTCGATTTTGACAGACAGGATAAATATTACAATTTTCATTTTTCGCTTTTCTCAAAAGTTCCAAAAGTTCCAAAAGTTCCATCCAAACATTCCCATTTTACAAAATTGGGAAACTTGTAAGAATCGAGAAACTTGTTTTCCAATTCCTACGTAATGATACCACGAACTTCCGCTAGAGATTTTTTAGAATCAAGTAGATACATTGTTTAATCAGAAGTTGAAACTAAAGCAACTAAGAAGGTGAAGTTTGTTGAGATTGAAAAAACAAATTGACAAATCGATTTTTCTTGTGGTATACAGGAAGATTTTTAAGACTTTTACTATAAGTTTTCATTTAATGGGATTTACATTAAAAGTTTAGTAATAAATATTTTGAGAGCAATTTTCTTCTAAATTCTCTAGTCGACTTCTCTAAAAAATTTCTACAATTTTTTTTTTTTTTTGTTTTAGTTTTTTAATTAAAAATTTTTTTATAGTTTTTATAGATTTTAAATTTTGTAAAAATATTTTGGAAACAAAAATTATTTTTAAAATCCTATTTTATCCACATAGATTAGCCCGTAATAAAATATGTCCAATATGTGTTAAAGAACATAATTTAACAAATTTCAAATTTAATTAATTGTAATTTTTGTTTAAATTCCATATGAGAAATGAAATCCATTTTTCAATTCAATATTTCAATTAAAAAGTTTTACTAAAATTTTAATATACTTGTAAATGATACTTAGCTAAAACAAATGTTTTAATTTCGAAACAATTATTTAAATTATAATTGTTTGAAATTGAGAATGATAAACTTTCAATTTTTTGAAGAAGAATTACTCAATAGTCATATTTAATTATATATATAAATTGAAATCGCTGGTTCTTTTTTTTAAAATTAAGTTGTTCTTAATTTTAAAATTTCTGTAATATTTTATTCACACTTAAAGAAATTTTAGCACACTGACTTTTCTACTTCTTTTAAAATATAACTTTGTTTGATTTTGTAGTTATATATATTTATATAAATACATAATTATAATAATATTTCATACAAATATTGTGATATTGGGAGTTAAGAAAGAAATAAAAATGACCTATGAAGAATGTGAAGACAATTTAAATTTTAAAAAATTTATTTGGTGAAAAAATGGTCAAAAATTAGTTTTTAATAGCACCCATTTGTATGAGTAGAGATCAAAATAAAATAAATATATATGAAAAATTCAGATAAAAGTGGATGATTGATTTCGGGGAGGATTTTTGTAACTTTTCTACAATATTTCTGTTAAATAAATGCATTTACTAAGAAATTGACTGCCTTGAATCAAATTATTTCAAGAAAAAAGACTGTTTTGATCTAATTTATGTATGCGTATCACCGAGCAAATATATCATTTGATTTTTGAAAGAAAAATAAAAAGGGCAATTTTAGAATTTCAAATAAAATTCTTGTAAAATCAATTTGCTATAAACAAAATTAAAACAGTTGTATTTGAATAAAGATTTTAAATAATTCAAACCGATACAAACAGTATATCGGTTTCAGCATATTTATTTATATCAGCTTTAGCTTATTTATTAAAATTCAAAACTTAAATACATACCACAGCTGTCAACTTTATCATAAAATACATATGTAAAAAAAAGTAAAATACATACATAAATGTTTGAAGATTTGCATACTTATTTTGGAATTATTAAGTTCAAAGATTATGTAGATAATATTTTGATGAAAATTTTATTTTTAAATTACATTATTAATATTAATTAAAAATGTATTTTCAAATTCAATATATTAAATATCAATATATTAAAATTGTATTTTCAATTCTCAGCATAGGTCAGTTATTTAAAATCAATAGAAAGGAATTCTGTACACAATTTGAAATTTTATTTTATCCATTTCAAAAGGCTTTAAAATTTGCGTTTTTAGCCCTTTTATGGACAAATTTTCATATGCGACGAAAATATTTTTCTGACTCTTTATACTTTGCCATACATAATTTTACCATGATATTTGAATGTAATTTTTTGTAATATATGAAATTATTTATCACAGTGGTATAATGTTTAAAAATAGAATATTATAATATTATTATATGAAATGAATGAAATGCTTTAAATTTTGGTATACTTTGAATTTCTGTTTTCCAATGTTGAAGAGTTTATAGTAAAATATCTCACACCGATTTGAATTATGGAATCCTTTTAATTAGAATCATTAGAGTCAGAATCTTTTAATTTATGATCTAAACACATGCATGTATGTCAATTTTCCTGAAGGGGTTAGAAGAAGAAATTGAATTGTTTCAGAAGATCAAACAGAATTGATTTGTCTTGTTTATCCACATAAAGAATAGCAATATTTATTTCATAAAAAGATGAATTAAAAATATGTTGGATCACGTAGTCATTTGAGACAGTCATGATATTTATGTTGGCAGATTTCTTCTATTTTTCTTTTCTATACCCTTGTCATGAACATAAGTTGGTTTAATTCCGAATTTTATGAGCCACATTGTTTCTCATTATATTGTAACAGATAAATTCTTACCTTAACACCAACTCTGAGGTGTTTATTATATCCTTCCAATACCTACCGACAAGACAACTTAGTGTTGCTGTATCATTTATACCTATAAATCTTCAGGGAGATTTAGTTTCGTAGGTTATAAAACTATATTTGCAATGACGGGAAAAAAAGAGCCCATATTATTTCAAAAAGTGTTATTTAAAGTTGTAAGCAATAATGGCACAATTTTGCATATGCGCTTTAGCCTATTTATTTTCCAAATTTAATAAGTTATGGTTAATATTTTATTTTGTTATTGTTTCAAATATTAAAATGATCTGTAAAACATTAATCAGAATTCAGAATTTAAATACATACCACAGTAGTCAACAAAAGATTTTCATCTTTAGCATAAAATACATACGTAAAATAAAAGTAAAATCTATAAATTTTCTCTAATATTGTAAAAAATTTTATCCGACAAAATATACTGATAATCAAAATAGAAAATATACATCCAGGTAAAACAATATAAGTAAAAAAAGTAATATGAGTAAACTTATTGAACGTATTACAAAACAAAACAATTTAAATATTTGAATAATTTCAAATATTTAATTGTACTAAAAAAATAAAAATAAAAATAAAAAATATTCACTAAAGAGCTTTAAGCGAAAGTGAAAAGATATATTTACACATAAAAATAAACAAAGTTGTTACAGTATGCATCATTTACAAAAAAATTTATGAAAATTTTTGCAGTTTTGTGAATCATATGAATATATATGAATGAATAGGAATATAAGTGATGCTTAAACATGACTCAAAAAAACTACAACACTGTTTTACTGAAAAAATGTTTTAGAATTGTCATTTTAACCAACCTAAAAACCTTTCACAATAAACTTTGCAAATTAAATTATAGTATTTAGAATCAGAAATACAAAATTATTTACTATATCATTTAAAAATATTTAACACATATATCTTTGCTGTTTACATTACAGATAGTAATATTTTCTGCCGATTAGTTTTCAAATCGTATCGCAAATTTTATTGAAAAAAGAAAAATTATTCGTTGCAAGGTATATAAAATTATTTATTCATTATAATTAAATTTAAATTCCTTAATTTTAAATCTCATTCATTAAACTTTTATTTATTTTACATTCTTCTTTAAAATAAAAATACATTTATTTAATTCAAGATTATCAATTGTTATTAAATGCAAGAATTAAATGAAGTTGAGATTAAATTTAAACTGTCTGAATTCTGTGACAACTAATCCCAGTTCTTGATATAACTCACTTCTGTGCATTTAAGATAACATGAGGTTAAAATAACTACTATTTTCATATTTTAAGATAAGAGAATAAACTATAATTTAATATTCTATAACTATAATCTATATTCGTTAAATGCTAGTATTAAAGGAAGTCGAGATTAAATTCAAACTGTCTGAATTATGTGACAACTAAAGTCCCCAGTACTTGATGCAACTTATTGCTGTGCATTTATGATTACACGAGGTTAAAATAGCTACTATTTTCATATTTTAAGATAAGAAACATAAAATTGTAGATATAACATGTTATATGTGCGTAAAGAAAAACAGAAAAATTAAATACTGAGAATTTGCAAATATCTATAAGAGTCTATAAATATGCTATTTACAAACTAATTAAGGAAATTTTTGTGAGTTCTATGCAAATATTTGTGTTTTATCAAGTCCAGACTTCCTTAACTAGCACAAATGGAATACTTGAGGTATTTCATAATTTCGCAAGTAATTTAAATATTTGTGTATGAAATGAATTCAAGTATTTAAATAAGTTTGTTGTGCTAATATAAATATTTTAATATATTATTTATTGCATTTACTATGTGGATTTTAGATGAATAATATTCTCAGCAGATTACTAGTCCATCCCAATACAGAAATAAGAAAACAAAATATATCGATTTAATACAAGTACAAGTTAAACCAATATTCGAATGAAACAAATTGTTACTTTATATTCTAAATGAATTTTAACTACATATTCTTAACCTTTCTAATGAATTAGCGACTTTTTTACAGTGATATTATTTTATATTGACTCAAAATTTATCATCACAGTTAATTTTTGAACATAATAAAGCAAGATTATGCAAATATAGTTGCCTATATTGCAGTAAAAATCTTTTCGGTCTAAAATTATGACGGCATTGAACTAAAAGTTTACGAAAAAATATTTATTGAACATTTAATTTTAATGTTCCGTGCTGTGTTTGTTTTTTAAAGCACTTTTGTTTGCCCCAAAATATAAAATGCGTCAGTTTTTTAACAACACTTTACACTTTAGTGTTACGAAGTTTAAGGATGGAAACTAATACTTCCTATTAGCATTCCTTTCACCAGTAAGAAAGTGCGATTTAGGCTTTTACATGAAGAAATTTAAAGAATACCTCACCCACAGGATCATAAGTTCTCATACTTAAAGGGATATTTTCTTTCAAGTAATTGCAAAATTTGTTATAACTCACTTTCTTTCTTCAATAATTCTTTAACATAATTCTTCTTTGCAATGACGTATTATTTAATAAGAAACTATTTAAAAAGCAACAATATTGTCACATTATACTTAAATAAAATAATTTTGAGTCCTTTTTTTTTTTGGTTTTAAAAGAATTTTTATGGATTTAGATATATATATTTATAGCGTTAGCTTTTTCTATTTACAGATAGCATTACCATTTCTAGAATATTCATAACAATACGAAAGTCGAAATAAAGGGAATACATCTCACTTCTGAAAACACTGTGTATAATAATAAAAAGTTAAATATGAAGAATCCGAATAGACACCTTGCCAAATAATAACACCACCAAGCCTAAAGATCATACAATTCATCAAGAGAGCTTGTTCAGAAGTGAAATGACGTCTGATTGCTGACATACAATTAGCCTATTCATTATTCCTACCTCCAACCATGTCGAAGAATCTGTGATATTCTAAATAGGACGGGATTAATATGTGCCTCAATTTATTGCAGAAATCACGCTATATCACTGTGATAATAACTGAGATGACCCTTTATGGTTTGGAATACATATGAATGATGTTGTCCTTATTCATAATAATGGCGGTAAAAATTTGTTTAAAAAGGAACTCTGGAATTAGACATAAGTAAATGTTTTAAAATTTATTATGGAAAGACATTCCCAAAAAATACGAAGATAAATTTGCAAAGGAATGCAAGAAAATAAAATAAAAAATTTAAAATAATAATGTCTTTTGTCATTTTGGTGATTAATTTAAAAACCTTTATTGTATTAAAAAACCGTTATTGTCAGTATTTGATTCGGCAAATCTTACATTAAGTGTTGTAATCTGCTTATATGCAAGAATTCATTCATACGTCTTCCTTGTATTATGATACACACAAGTCGGTCATCAAATTTATTATAAATTTTAAAATACAAGGATGCTTTTATATGCCATATTTATACATTATACGTATTCAAGGTATATGGACGTGTTTATTTCAAAGTAATAAGTGATTAAAAATATTGAAATTAAAATAAAATATATCCATAATCTAATTATAAAGATTCAAATTAAAGTATATTCATTTTTATCCTTATTTAGATGAAAAAGACATAATTTTTATGCACCGCTTCTTAAATATCGATGATAAATGCAAAAATATCGATGAGATCGATTTCAATAAATTATTCAATAATTTAAACCAGCTTATTTTTATAAATAGGCCAACAGGTTTTTCTAATTATTAAAAGTGGTAATTTTAAGTAAAAAAAAGGTCAGTAACATATTGATTTACATCCAAGATCAATATTCTGGAAGTTAGTTATGAATCATTAGGAAATTTTGAAAACTGAGGTTTCATCAGCTTATCAAAAAAGTGGAATAAACAAATAATTTTTAAAAATAAATTCAAATTCATTTGATTTAAATTAAAATGATTTTATTCGTTAACATAAATTTATACATGCCAATTTACTTAGTTATGTCGCGTTAATTTCTATGCAGATATCCAGCTACTCTGTTTACAAGGACATCAAGAAAACAATTACATTATTAAAGTTAACAACTAATTTAAATTATTATTAATATTACCAGTAGTATTTATTAAGAGTTTATTACGAATTTATTACATTAAATTATTAAATGTCTATGGACATTTATTTTCAAACATAAAATTGAAAAATTGAAAAAAATAATCATAAAAAGAAATACACCAATTGCTCATAGATTGGGAGATAATGATATCAAGTATTGACAAAAGTATAAATTTAATTACAATCGCTGTGAAAGTCATTTATTGGATGACGGAGAAATTTCGAGTTGTCTTTTGTCACAATCTAAACTTCTGTTACTTTGTATAAACTTAACAAAATTCCTTGCTAACATTTCTAATTTTACAAGATCTTAATTTTTTAGTTAATGCAGTATACATTTACACATTATTTAAAAAACAAAACGTATCTGTAGAAAAAAATCAATTAAATATCAATCAATTTAAAATTCACCAATGGTACTTTTCTCATAATAGGAAATGGATTCTTACGACCTTGAACTTCAGAATTGTCTTTTTGCTCATTTCTTTATCTAGAACATTGTTCTGATTAGTAAAAGAAAGGACTTGTTTTCGTTCTTATGGGAAACTTTGTATCTAGGAGGTACATGTGATCGATAAAATAGTTATAGTATCTTCTTTTCTGATGGCAAATCATAGATGTTTGATTTCTGTTTTTTTTTTTTTTTGGAAATTTGAATAAATAACGACAATTATTTATTAATAACAAAAGCATATTTAATTTCTACTTCAAATATTATTTAATCTTGAACTGAAGAAGATACTTTACCTGAACATACTTTATTGAAGAACATACATACTTTTTCTTGAACATTTTGGAAAACATAATAGGAGGGCAAGAAAAAGATAATAGAAATACTTGAAAAGTATTTTATAGAAGTGAATTACATTAAAATGATTCTGATGATGTGGACAAGTTCAAGATAATGTTTTAGGCAAGAAAAATGCCGGTATAATCTGGAAAAACTTGTGCATAGAAAAAATTTGCAAGGTAGATCTCAAAATATTATCGCATGTTTACTTATGAAAAATTATTAGAAAATGAAAATGGAGTAAATAATCTATACTTAAATTGGAATTAATTTTTACCAAATAAAAAACTACAAAAAAATTGTATATTGTATAAAACTGTGTATTTATTTCCATTTGATATAAATTTTAATAAAGAAAGAAATACACATTTACAAATTTTATTGAGATTAATGATTTTGGGGTTTGTTTTTAAACTACTCTTTTGCAAAATGATCGAAATAAAATAAATGTAAGAAGGGTCTTATTATAGAAACAATGTAACGTGAAACAAACTGGTATTTAAGCAATTTAAAGCAACACATAACAATAAAAAAATTTGAAATAGTTTCAAAATTAAATATTTACAATAACTATGAATTTAAATTTTGCAATTAGTGGAGTATTTTCTAGAAATTTTCATAACAATTTGTAAATTTATTTCCTAACAATACTAATGTTTTTTCTTTTAACTAGAATCGTACTTAATTACTTAATTCGCTAATTTAAAACCAAGCAATAATAAATCAAATATTTGATTTGTTGTTATCCTTATTGATATATACCGTATATTGAAACAATATACGGTAGAAAGAAAGTTTGAATACTGTATCCACCTCTTTAATCATTGCTTTCCATTGAATTAGATAGAATTACTTTTTCAAGTATTTATATCTAATTCAATGATTGAATTGCTAGAATCAATCATGCTTGATATTAATCTTTGATCCATAATTATATTTGATCCCTTGATAATTATGTCTTTCTTATAGAAATGCTTAACTAAATGTTAACTGCTGTTTTTTTTTAATACTAAGGCTGTTTAGAGCATATTTTTAAGATTTCAGAATCAATAAGTAATTTTTAAGTTTAAAGATGCAATGTTCTGCGTTGTATTTTACCAGTAAGACTTCTGAATTATTCATAATGAAAGTAATTTAAAATGGTTCTGAATGTAGTCATTTTATATAATTAACTATTATTTTATGACTTGGAATTTTTATAAATCTTCGTATTTTATTATGTGCTTCAGTAAACATTTAAATGTTTTTATTTTAATTATTTACATTCATAAAGTAGTTTTTTCACTAAAATATAAAATAATTTATAAAGAAATTATAAAAGGTTGAAAATGATGTATTCGTTTAATATTTTGAAAAATGGTATTCAAATAAAATTAAAGTGATTAACTCTATTATTACTTATTGATCAACATGTAAATATTTATAAAGAGAAAAATTATATTTTAATAAGAAATAATATCTCATATGGAGCTTACTTTAATAATTTTTTTAAAAAATCATTAAATTTATAAACATTATTAATTATATCCCATTGCTTATATTAATCATTTGTTTAAAAATTAACTTATCCTAACATTTCCATATTTGTATCATAAAAAATGTTTAATTGCACAGTTTATGTGGAATTTTTATATAACGTAAAAATATATATTTCAATGATATAACAAATACTTTTTAAAAATAAAATATATTATTTTTAAAGTGTTTCGCAATCAACGAAAAGAATGTTACCGTTCATATAAATGCATTCGTACTTTTTATTTTGTTAATATTTCATTGAATTAAGTAAATAATTTGTATTGATATACAGCTATTTTATTATACATATTTCTTTTACTTTTTAAAACTGAATTTATTTAAAACTAATGGGAATAAAACCTAATGAAACTATAAATAAAACCTAATAGAACTAATGTGAATAAAACCTAATGAAATTAATATGAATAAAACCCAATGAAATTAATGTAAATAAAAGTTATCATAAAATATTCTTTTCCACAATTTATGTTTTATTTTCTTTGTTTCAAATCAATGCTATCAAATAAAACAAGTAGTTTTCTTTAAGATAGCCGATATGACTTTTAATAACAGTTATCTTGAAGATAAGATAAGATAAAAGATAAAAGTTGTGAACTGCATCTTGTCTTAACTTGTTTCCTAAATAAATGTTGTAGTATAGGTTATATTTTTTAAAATTTTTATACGATTTATTTAAATAAGTCGTTTTTATTGAGAGAGTTCACAAATTTTTGCATTTTAAAATGGTTAACAGAAGTATTAATTTGTGCTACATAATTAAGAAAAACGATCGTTACGATATAGTCTTAATAATTTTTTCATTTACATTCAATAAACCATTCAATTCTTTTAAAAGATTCACCCACATAAAGAACTTGCTTGTTTTGAAAGAATATCGAACCTTTGAAATTAATTAAAACATCGTTTAACTTCTTTCCCAGTCCTCTTACATAAAAGACATCTTTTGAGTTCCATGATATTCAATTAGTTCCATTCATTATTTTGAAAAGATATTTGAAAAGAATTCATCAACTGTCATGTGGCATTAATACCAGCATAAATTTTAATTGCTTTCTTAATTTAAATTATACTTTTACTTTATTTTAACAAATTATTCTTTTTAAATAAATATTTTTATCGTTATGTTTATATGATATCTATTGATGAACTAAAAGATTGAGAACAAACTATAACGAATTTACCAGGAGAAAATAATTTATATTATTTTTTATTTTTAACGACGTTAAAGCAACGATTTTAATATAAATATTTATTTTAGACGAAATATAATGAATGAAATATTTATAATTTCAAAATTGGGATAGATTTAGTTTTAGATTTTAATTTTTCTTACAAAAAATAAATAAAACCTTTCTTCTTTCTTTTATTTAAATACTTCATCATCAATTTCAGATCTCACTTCAACTTTCCTATGTTTATTTTTTTTAAAAAAATAATTAATTATTTTATTATTTTATTTTAATTACATATTCTATTTCATAACATTTTAGTATAAAAACATATGCATAAAAATGAATATCAATTTTTTATAAATTAATTAAGCACAGACAGTGCTACAAAAGTACTTTATTAAATATTGATATTTATTTTTATATTTTAAAGTATTATGACAATATACTGTTTTTAATAACAATGTAATGCATTGTTATAATTCCTAAAATTTCTAGTTAAAATTAAAATTAAAGTTTTTATTTAATTAAAAACAAATTAATTGGAAATTTTTCGTGATTTACTTAAATTTGCATCAGGTAAAAAATAACGACCGGAAAAACAAAATAAAAATAAAAACCAGGTAATTTAGAGAAAAAAAAATTGACTTTAGAAGAGTTAAGTTATTTGCCATCTACTTTAAATTTTTCTCTTTTAGCCATATTTACCTGTTTATTATAGGCAATTGCAAAATCTACGTCTAGATTTGAGATCCAATACATTATACGACACAAAAAATTTTGTCTTAGGTATGAACGGTGGCCGAATGGCTAGCGCTCTGGCGTTCGGTACCACAGGTATCGGGTTCAAATCCCGACTTTGCCCATGGGCGTTGTAGTGGTTCGGATCCACTTTAAACCGTAAGTCCCGGTCCTAATAGGATCGTAGAGCGTTGCGGGGGCATTGTTACTCCGCGTCCGTGGCTTACCATCAAGCTACACGCGCTCCCTGGGTAATGCAGAGTGAGTAACGTCTGTGCAGCGCTTTCCTTAAGGCATCCAAGACCAAGCTGTCTAAGTGTTTGCCAGCTGCATTAGAAAGAAAAAAAAGTATGCACGTAACTCACAAAACATGTTTTTTGGACTTCTTGAATCAAGATATGTGAAAAGTGTCTTGGGCTGGGGTAGGTTTTGTGACCAACGTTAAATGTTTTCCGATTAACAAAATGACGGTTAACTAATTTCGATGTTCAATAATTCAAATGACGGACGAGTAATTGCCCACTCCTGATATAATTGTACTTTTAAATCGAACTGCAACACTCTAGCCTACTCTTATTCATACCCTATGCCGACCGTTGCCCATTTGGGAGTGGTAAAATAAAATCAAATAGATAGAAATATCTTCCATATAGTTTTCAGCCTTACTTTTAAATTGTTTTCAGGGAAATATATGTGATTTATCTGTACACTATATGGACTCTTTTAGCTATTTTCAGATGTGTATAATTCGTTGTACAGTGCTGATTTAACTTAACTTATGTAAAAGAAAGCAATATAATTTAAAAGAATGTTCCGCATTAATTGCTAAAATTTAGATTGACATAGAGATAAATATGCAAAACTTCAACATTACTGTTGATGCCAGACACTTTGTCATAATCCTCACTTAGTCTACGTGTTTTGCAGATGTAATCGTAATTAACATCACGAATTGCTACGAATCCTTCATCTCACTGCATGTTAGATAGATAGAGATGCCATTGAGATTAGGGTTTGCAATATCGAACAAAAGTTCAATACCGGTATTCGGTATTTTTTAGATCTTAATACCGAGATACCGGTTTTAATACCGGTAGTAGAAATTTTAGAAAAAGAAAGAAAACACGGGTGTTTTTTTTGTTTTTTTTTTTTTTTTTTGTTTTATTTGCCAGTTTTATCAGAGAATGTAAATATCACAAAAAACACTCGAAATGGCAAACCATCTAAATTCCTGGTGGCTGGGGCTTAGAAACTGTGCTTAAGTTTGTAATTAGATTAGATTCCCGCAATTAGATTCTTTCTTCTTTAACAAATTTGTATGATGTTTCTTTTTTAAAAGTGTATGGAGTCCGCTTGTATTTCCATCATTCACTTTAATAACTCTTGAACATTTTTTTACATTGTGCCACCATACTCTTTTCATCATATAAATAATGAAACCAAACCGTAGTATTATCAACTGATTTTTTATGTTCTTTAAAGTTATCTTTATTCATTATTATGGGGTATTATTTATGAGTATGTATATATAATAAATGTGAAAAATATTTTGAACACTAAAGTATGATATGCAAATACAATTTGAATAACAAACTCAGCAATTAAAAAAAATATTGAAATATTACACGTTCTTCACAACTACAATCTTGTTTTCACAGATGAAAATTTCTAGTTTTCAGATTAGAATTTTGAATAAGAATTTCACAGATAAGAATTTTAAATTTCAAGTAAATACCGAAAAAAGCGGTATTTAAACTTGTGAATACCGGCATTACAAAATTGCACAAATAGCTCAAAATACCGGTATTCGGTATCCCGGTATTGCAATCCCTAATTGAGATAGTACAGCCTTATTCTGTAAAAGTTTGAAATAATTAAAAAAAATTACATTTTTACATTAATTTAACTTAGATTTCTCTTATTACGATTATGTTTCTTATTTAAATAAATTTAATTTATATTTTATGTATTTGTAATTTCAGTATATTAGCGATTTTAATTACTTTTAATTTTAAACTATTTCATTAAAATACATTTATTGCTAATCGCATTCTAATCAGTGATCAATATGAAAAAAAATTAATGATAAAACTATTTTGCATATATTAAGTAAATGTTATGAAATTATAATTTTTTTCAATCTTTTAATCTGAAAAGATACATAGCTCAAAAACTTTCAAAGAAATATTGCATCACATATAAAAAAAGTAAAAAATCTCTTCATTATCTTCAGAAAATACAACGGTAAGTTTACTTAGGAAATTAAACATTATGAAAGTTTTAAGAATTTAGGTTAAGAAAAAGAAGAGTCTTTTTTTTAACTTAAAAAATGAAATAACAGAAAAAAGATTCATGAAAATTTAAGAACCTACTTTAAACATAACAGAATAAAACAGTCTTGGAAAATTTTAAGGGATCGATTTCTTTTTATTAACTAGCTTCTAAAAGGAAACTTTGTTTCTTGACATTAAAAAGCAACTAAAAAGTGTTTCCGTTTTTATTTATAAGTTCATAAATATCTGAATAATTAAATTAATTTTTGTAACGTAAGTACTAGTTTTTGAAGATGTAATTTCTGTTAATGTTTGATATGGTATTATGGAATTAAAAAAGTAAAGTTATTTCTAACGTTTATTTTCTTTAATAATAAATATATACATTTCGATTGTTACATTACAATTCACAATTTTAATCAATTAAATTCGCATCGTTATTAAACATTCATATTATAATTAATATATGATATATATATATATATATATATATATATATATATATATATATATATATCAAGTAAATAAAAGTATATATTTTATATATTATTTTTTAGAATGTTTTATGTATAAAAAAATATAATAAAAATTATGTATTTACTGCAGTAAATATTATGATTGTAATCCTTAAGTCCTTCCATAAGAGTCAGTGGACTTGGTCCTGAGTGATTAGTAAGTCAATGAGTTAATGATTAAGATGAAGCTGATAGCTGACACATCAAGTAAGTGTATCGCATGGAAGTACACAACATTTAAGATGGTACTTCTTCATCTTCATCGTGTTCCTGCTGTTAAAAAAACTGAAAGTTCTAATCAATTGTCAGTGTCTTAGATAATTCATTTTCAGTAATATAGTAGAAAAATTTGATTCTCTGTTTTTTCGAATAAGCTTGCTTTCAGAAGCGGGTTGTAAATATATCAACAACATAAACACACAGATCACAGGTAATTCTCATCTGTTTCACGGCAATCTTTTATGCTCGTTAACAATTAGTATTTCACCGAACTATAATAGAAGGATGTTTACTTGTACAGTGAATAGAATTGTGTGTATTCACATCAACAAGCAGTATATTGCATTACTTGAAGAAGAGTAGGGCTTTTATTGGTTTTAACAGGAGGGAAAAATCTGTCAAATGAGGTTATCTATAAGTGCATGTTTATCTCAAAAATGCATGAATAAACTCAGAGTAAATATTGAAAATGTGACAGAAAATAAGGTTTTGAAAAGTGGACTCAAGTTTGCGAAAACGCGTTCGTACATGTATTCGACGAAAGGGTCACATTTTGAACATTCATCTTGACGATGTTCAAAGTTTGTAATTATTTCTCAAAATAGTCCCTCTTCCCAATTTTGAGTCCACTTTTCTAAATGTACAAGCCTTTATTTTCAATCTCATTTTCAATATTTCCTCAGAGTTTATTAATACATTATTAAGATAAACATGCACTTATAGATAACTTCACATGACAGGTTTTTCCCATCCTGATAAAATCAATAAAAGTCCCGCTCTTCTTCCAGTAATGCAATATAGTGTGTGATGATGTGAATACACAATTATGTTTAATGTGCAAGTAAAACAATGGGTTGCTATCCTTCAGTGCAACAGTAATTGTTAATGAATATAGAAGATTGCCGTTAAGCAGATGCGAGTTTTCGGTGCTCCGTGTGTTTTTGTTATTGACATATTCACTTGAAGCATTTGTACATGTATTCGACAAATGGGCCACAATTTGAGCATGTATTGTGGCGATGTTCAGAGATTTGTAATTAATTCTCAAATTAACCCCTCTTTCCGTTTAGTTCATACTTGTAGTTTTTTTTTTTTTTTTAGTATTCCTATAAAGAAATTCTTAGTATGTTTCGGTTATCCAGTTAGAAAACCATTATAGGATAAACATCGTGTGAAAATTTTAAATTTAAATAATTCCTTTTTTAAAAAATTATTATTTCTTTTAGTAGACTATAATAACGGTTACAGAAAAAGTAAGATGTTTATTACTATAATAAAATAAATTGTAAACACACTAAATTCGGCAATGCACCTAAATTTTATCAGTTTCTGCAACAGCTGCTTTTAAATAATCATACAAGCAAGAAAAAAATTTTTTTTTAATATTTTGTGGAGCAATTTTCAAACATTAAAAAATAAAATCATAATATGCTTTGTAATGTAGATACTTATCTTAAAGAAAAAAAATTAAAGCTTAAAAAAACCCAGACAAAAAAAAAAAAAAAAAAAAATTAGAAAACAGTTTAGTATTTTAAGTTTAGTATTTTTATTTTAAACAAATTCTTCAATTAAATTTTAAAACAATTCAGAAATGATCATTAAAAGTGTACATATTTTAATCGTAACTGCGCACAATCTTAATTCTTAATATTAAAACAAAATGTTTATATGGTTCAATGGTGCTTTCATTTATTTTAATGAGCTTATAGTCATATGATGATAAAGTTTTCAAAAAAAAATTAAAATATACTTCCTTAAGGAACAAAATTAATCATTAAAAACTTAATAAATTTATTTATTGCGAATCATTATTTTTTAAAAAAGTAATAAAAAAGCTTAACTTAAAATTTTAAAAAAATTCTAATTGACTACACAATTTTTTATCTGACGACATTATATATAAATAAAATATTAAAAAAAAGAATTGAAGTAATTAGGATTCTATAGAAGGATGATAGTTTAATAAATATAAAAGATTGCTTTGAATGAAAAGAGCACAACGTTAATTTAACATAACACATAAATTTAATCTCCCACTAATTTTTTGAAAATTCTTAACTATCTGATTACATTCTTTTTGCAAATTTTTCTTAAAAATTGGAAAAATTCCACCTTTTACTGATATTTTAATACTACTAGATAAAGTGATGTTCATTTGGTGGAGTATAAGTAAAAAAAAACACACATTACGCAGTTTAATTATAAAAAGTAAAAAAAGCTACTTATCAATAAAAATATATAATTATTGAAATACTTATAAGATAATTTCGTAACTGTAAAAATAGAAAAGTGTCAATCTTTTATATTATAACTACCATACAAATTGAACAGAGATATAATAATTTTTTCTGATATATTTCTTAAATTAAAAAAAAAAAAATTAATTGTTTATCATTTTTATTTTTTTTTAGATTTCTTATTTTCTAATTTGAGATACATAGAAATTAAAATAAGAAATACATACTTTAAAATATCAATAAGATCAAAAGAAAAAATAATCGTTAAAAACTTATATATAGAAATTACATTGGGAAAATGTATTTATTTAGAAATCAAATCTTTACCATAATAACATAATAAACTATCAACAAAAAATATCTTATAAGTATTTGAATATAATATTATTGATAAGTAACTTTTGTCCTTTTTTGTACTTAAAACTGAATAATATCTGTTTACCATATACATAGTCTAATTCAAAATAGTCTTTTAAGGCAGAGATTACTAAATGAATGAAAATTGTATTTATTAAAGCAAAACAATTTTTTAAGTCTACGAACATGAGGATGAAGGAGAACTTATCATATGCGAATTATAATCATTCGGATCAAATTTTAAATGTGCTTTTCCCAAAAAGTGAAAATGCATAAAATAAAAAAAAAAAAAAACTGTTAATTTCTATTGATTACAAATGAAAGTAAGTTCGATACATTCAAGATATTTTCCAATTGTTTAAAAATAATTGTGCTTGAAAAAAGTAACGAAAAGAAAGAACTTTATTAAGAAAAATCCATTTATTGATAAGATCACACTAAAATAAATTAGACAAAGGAGAATGAAAAAAAAAAAAAAAAAAAATGTAATGAAAAGAATTAACTCTTCCGTGATTACTTAGAAACAATATATTTGAAGTCTCCATTTTTCTCATTAAAAACTCTGATCTCGAATTACTTAAATTCAAAGTCATGTATTTTTTAATGATTCAACTCAACTTGTTTCTTTAGATAATTTTCTTTAAGAAAAACTAAGAAAAAAAATTTGACAACGTTAACGAAAACAACTAATGACTGTTTCACTCATTTTCTTTTATCACTTTATTACTAGAATTATTTGCTGAAAAACTGTGAATGAGTTTTCATTATCTTCTGAGACGGGAAGTGATTATTACTCTAAAAAATTATTGTTTTTATCTTATATATATTTAACAAGAGATTTAACTCTTCAAATTTCTTCAGCTAAATTTTGATTTTTGTAGTTTGTGCTTCTTGAAAATTTTTCGCTATTAAAATAACAATAAAGTTTAAGAGGGCAATTTATTCTCTGTTCTATTGTGTAACAGTGTTTGTTCTTCGTTATGAGATTCACGCGGGCAAATTGTTGAAATGAGAAACGACGTAGAAAGCTAATGGAGAGCAAAATAATTACACTTTTTATGCAGCTAAATAAGCATATTAATTTGAAAAAAATTATAATACAAAAGCAATGATTACAGTTTTCCTGCTTCAAAATGGATTATTGATTAAAATAGCAAAATAAAAAGTATCTGAATTCTGATAAAAAGTAATTTGTTTTTTCTAAAAAGCTGTAAAGCTTTAACTATTTATGAATAAGTTTTGTACTATATAATTATTAATTTAAAGTAAACAATCAAAAAAAGGTAATTTTTTTATTTATTAGTGTACTAAGTAGGGAAATACTTTTTATTTATTTTTAAAAATAATTTTCCATACAAAAAATGTAATCAGGCCTTTTTTAAACGAAATCAAGTTATTTTACAGAGATTTTAACCACTACTAAGACAACTAAGAATTATTTCTGTGTTTTTTAAAACTAATATTTTTATTTCCAAAATGATTTCTAAATAGAACAAATACCTATGGATAACAAAAAATAGAAACAGAAAGTAGAAAATCTCTATTTAATAATAAGAGAGTACCAAAATAACTTGAAAAAAGCAAGAAAAAAAAATTTATAAAAAAAAAAAAAAAACAATCTCGTGATTAAAGATATTTCGCTGCTTTGAAAATTGTGCCTACTATTTGTAAAATCTTTATCTTTTAAGCTTAGATTGTTTAATTCAATAAACCCAGTCAATGCTTTCATATTATAAGGCGAAAGTCTTCTGCGTGTATGAATTTGTGGACATGCTTGCTTAAATTTCTTATAACTTCAACTCTAATAGTAATAACTGTAATCCACAAGTATGTGTAATGTAACTAATAACTATATGCAATCTTGCGTAATATGCCAATTGTAGTCCATTTTTATTTATATAATTTTTTTTACGGATCTAATAAATTTTTTTCAGGAGTGAAGTAACTCCAATAGTAATAACTATAATCCATAAATATGTGTAATATAACTAGCAACTGTATATAATCCTGCGTAATATGAAAATTGTAATCAATTTTTATTTATTTATTTATTTTTATTTAATTTCTTTTTTACAAATCCAATACATTTTTATTAGGAGTGTATTAAAATACAAATTAGCTCCTTAATTAATGAAATAAATTGTTATTTTTTAAAAAATTTTAAAAATGAAATTTGTATTTATTATAGCAAAACAATGTTTTAAGTATATGAATATATTACTCAAGGAAAACTTATAATCTGAGCATTATAATCATCCTGATCAAATTCTAAATGTGTTTTCTCCAAAAAAGGTAAAGCCCATAAAATTAAAAAAAATTTTAATTTCTGTTGATTAAAACTGAAAGTAACTTTGATAAATTCTCTTAACAATATTTTTTTTTTATATATCTCTTTTAAAAATAATTGTGCTTGAAAAAAATAACGAAAAGAAAGAACTTTATTAAGAAAAATCGATTCATTGATAAGATCACACTAAAATAAATTGAACAAAGGAGAATGGGAAAAAAATGCTAATGAAAAGAATTAACTCTTCCGTGATTACTTAGAAACACGATATTTGAAGTCTCCATTATTTCTTTAAAAACTGTGATCTCGAATTACTTAAATTCAAAGTCATGTATTTTTTAATGATTCAACTCAACTTGTTTCTTCAGATAATTTTCTATAAGAAAAGTAAGAAAAAAAATTGACAGCGTTAATGAAAACAACTAATGACTGTTTCCCTCATTTTCTTTTATCACTTTATTAGAATTATTTGCGAAAAAAACTGTGAATGAGTTCTCATTATCTTCTGAGACGGGAAGTGATTATTATTCTAGAAAAATTATTGTTTTTATCGTATATATATTTAACAAGAGATTTAACTCTTCAAATTTCTTCAGCGAAATTTTTGATTTTTGTAGATTGTGCTGCTTGAAAATCTTTTCGCTATTAAACTAACGATGAAGTTTAAGAGGGCAATTTATTTTCTGTTCTATTGTGTAAGAGTGTTTGTTCTTCGTTATGAGACTCACACGGGCAAATTGTTGAAATGAGAGACAACGTTGAATGGTAATGGTGAGCAAAATAATTACACTTTTTATGCAGCTAAAAAAAGCATATTAATTCGAAAAAAAATATAAAACAATAGCAATGATAACACTTTTCCTACTTCATAATGGATTATTGACTAGAATAACAGAATAGAAAATTTTGAATTCTAATGAAGAGTAATTTTTTTTAACCTTTAAAAGCTGTAAAACTTAAATAATTTATGAATAACTTTTGTACAGTATAATTATTGATATAACGCAAACAATTTAAAAACATTATTTATTTATTAGTGTATTAAATAGTAAAATACTTTTTTATGTTTAAAAATAACTTTTCATAACTTAACTTAATGAATTCCTTTAACAAAAAATTTTTTCCAATTGATATCTAGTCTAAAAATAATTGTGCTTGAAAAAAGTAACAAAAAGAAAGAACTTTATTAAGGAAAATCGATTTATTGATAAGATCACACTAAAATAAATTGAACAAAGGAGAATGGAAAAAAAATTTTAATGAAAAGAATTAACTCTGCCGTGATTATTTAGAAACACGATATTTGAAGTCTCCATTATTTCTTTAAAAACTGTGATCTCGAATTACTTAAATTAAAAGTCATGTATTTTTTAATGATTCAACTCAACTTGTTTCTTTAGATAATTTTCTTTAAGAAAAACAAAATTTGACAACGTTAACGAAAACAACTAATGACTGTTTCACTCATTTTCTTTTATCACTTTATTACTAGAATTATTTGCTGAAAAACTGTGAATGAGTTCTCATTATCTTCTGAGACGGGAAGTGATTATTATTCTAAAAAATTATTGTTCTTATCTTATATATATTTAACAAGATATTTAGCTCTTCAAATTTCTTCAGCGAAATTTGTAGTTTGTGCTCCTTGAAAATCTTTTCGCTATTAAAATAACGATAAAGTTTAAGAGGGCAATTTATTTTCTGTTCTATTGTGTAGAGTGTTTTTTCTTCGTTATGAGATTCATACGGGCAAATTGTTGAAATGAGAAACGACGTGGAATGCTAATGGTGAGCGAAATAATTACACTTTTTTTGCGGCTAAAAAAAACATATTAATTTGGAAAAAATTATAAAACAAAAGCAATGATAACACTTTTCCTGCTTCATAATGGATTATTGACTAAAATAATAAAATAGAAAAAACCAAACTAATAAAATGTTTTAAAAGTGTAAAACTTAAATAATTTATGAATAACTTTTGTACAATATAATTATTGATATAACGCAAACAATTAAAAAGCGTTATTTATTTATTAATGTATTAAGTAGTAAAATACTTTTTCTTTATTTTCTTTAAAAGTTCTTTACTATTTCTTTACTACACTTCAATAAATAGTAAAGGACTTTAATTAATATTTGTACATAATTTGAAGTGACGTTACAGGCGCCTATGATATGTATCTGCGTTGAAATGGTAATTATGGTGCAATTTAAGTGCCTTTTGTATGTTTCTTTCATGGTATTGTATTTTGGATAACCATATTTTACAACAACTTTTACTGTGTTTTATCGTTTCTAAAAGCGAGGATTGCAATCACTTGCTGACACCTATACTACTATTAAAATATGAACTGTTGTGAATATTCATTTTGTATCATGCCCAGTTAACGTGCGGAAGTGGGCCAATCTGTATCATGCCCAGAATGGTGAAAACGGTTCTCGTTGATCGGAAGTCACATCATTGGGCGCGGGTTGACCAAAACTCTGCCAACGCACAGGTTTCGGGTTCGAATCCCGGCGGTGCCATGGATGTTTATAGTGGTTCGGCAGCTGTAGGTCATAAGAGCGTCACGGAGCAAAAGTCAGGCTTCTACCTACGGGTGCTCCATCACAACAGAAGCTGCTTCCTTCCCCTTGAATCATTCAGTGGGAAATGGAATTGGACTAGATATAGTGATTGTGACAATGCATGTAAAATGTCTCGAATCGTCATTTAGATTGTCTGGAGATAATTTCTGAGCTTTCTCCCATATCACATGCAAACACGAGGCAGTTTTTTCTAAATATATTGCTGAAAGCTGTTCATGGTATACTTAAGAGAAAAACATGAGGCCCATAATTGTTCAAAAAAAAAAAAAAAAAAAAAAAAAAAAAAAAACCCAGTTAAATTTACATTTTCACACTTAGGTTTGAAGAATAATTCATAATTAACACAAACTCTGATTTTAAGTTTTTTATTATAGATATGAGATTAGTGTGAGATTTAAAGAAAAAAATATTTGCTTATTTTGCTTTATAGACATATTCTTAATGTCTATAACAAAAATATCTATAAACATGTACCGTACTTCATGTCTATAAACATATACCGTACTTCATGTCTGTAAACAAAAACTGTACATTTTCTATTAAATTATTAACTGATCTTTTATTATTTAAATTTATTTGACATAACTCTTTCTAAGAATAACTGTTGTACTACAATCCGATCAATTTATCAATTGTTCCGTTACAATTTGTAAAATAGTGAATAAAAGTGTTTGTTTACAAAAATAATACGGTGTTTCGAGTCGAAAAAAAAATTGTAATTTATTTGCCTATATAACATGAATGTGGAAATATTCAATGCTAGATATTTTTAAGATTCAATACATATTGGTTTGTTAATCATTTAGATAAGTATTAAGTGACAGAGTATTTTGTTTTCAACTTTAAAGCTTTAAAAATTCAAAACAATTCAACATTCGGTGATTTTAAACCATGTTTCAGTTTTGTTATAAACAAAAAAAAAAAAAAAAAAAAAAAAAAAGAAGAATAGAAAACATTTTCAATTCTTTCGACTTTTTGAGGATTTTACTCGACTGAAAAGGGTTTATCTTTGAATTCGAATTTAATTTAAATCTACTTGATTTTTTCAACAATACTTTTTGTTTCAATATGTTACAAATTGTTACTAACAAATTTTGAGGAAATAAATTTAAATTTGAAATGTCAAAAAAATGGTTTGAGTTATATTTATATTATTTTTTGTGATTAAGTTTTTTATTAATTATGCATTAGAAATTATATTCAAATTTTACAATATACTTTCAAAAAAATTTGAATTGTTGTATATTTTGTTAGAAATATACCTTAAAAAACTAATTAAAAATATTTTATTTAAAAAATTGTTCGTATATGTACGCTTTTTTTCTAATAAGAAAAGAAAATTTTATCTACATTCATGAGTGAACTTGAATTGTTAACTATAATAATATTTATTCTTTAAAATGTTTTTTTAATTCTACTTATTTCGTGATGAATATAAAAACGTTTTTATCTTTCATCGGTCAATTATGTTTTAAAAGCATTTTTTATTCCTTTGGGACAAAATGATATTTTTTGTCTTCTTACTGTGAAAAATTTAATTAAAATTAATAAAAAAATTAAATAATTTAGTTCATTTTGAAAAGAAATCAATAAAGAGAAATCCTTTTATTTATTAAGAGAAAGCAAAACTGAACAACATAGTACAACAGGAAACACTTGATAGAACAATAGTTAAAATGTGTTTACTATCATTGACTATCTTGACTAACTCTATCGTCCTGAAAATATTATCAAAAAATTCTAAAATAGTCCCTATAATGAGTTGGTTATGATAGTTACCAAGCATTCAGGGTTCGTTTCATCTGTTGTTAACAGAAACAGCTATTTCTTTTAAACCCCATTAGATACGTTGGATATTATGATAGGAATATGGCAATAAAATTATCAATTTGGAATCAAGATTTTCAGTACAATACCTCGAGTTAGTTATCTATAAGTGTATCATAATCCTTTCCTTCTCAATTCTATAACGAAGAATATCGATACAATAAAGTATTGTCATCATTTGAGGGAATGATATTGACATTTCCAGGGTATTCCATTGACAATCCAAAATAGTGTTCCAATGGCATTTCAATGATGCACTACCCTTCTGTGTCAACTTTTTTATTGTGTCATTGTATGGGAATGTCCACACATTGGTAGAGAATGAAATCGATGCATTCGAAGTACGACTAGGAAATGACATTAATGCAATGAAGTATTCCAGTCGTTCTAGAGAAAGACATTGACATAGTGTTCACAAACATTAAAGTATCAAAAAAAAAAAAAACCACAAGCATTAAAGTATCAAAAAAATACACAAACATTAAAGTAAAAAACATTAAAATTATACACATAAAGATGTCAACAATTTAGAGGGTTGAGGGAGTTCATTGGTATGTAGAAAAGAACATACATGTTTGAAAATGCGAACTTTATAAGAAAGACTGGAACGATACTCATTAAAAAGTAAAAAAATAAATAAATCATACTATAATTTTCTATTATACTTGGAAAAAATGCACTCCAATCAAATTTAAATAAAAGTTACCACTTTAGAAATAAAAGAAAGTTTGAAAAAAATTATACATAAAATCTTTCAAAGAAAAATGTTAAAATTTGCATGATGATGTTTTAAAATGATAGGTATTGAGAAGTCTGCAAATTTCTATTCAATAAATTAAGAAAGTTTTGTTTAACATTTATAAAAACTATTTTTAAGTGGTACAAAATTATTGTTTTGAATAATATCCTACTGGAGAGTTATTATTATTATTATAAAGGATAATGTTTTTTTAATTTTTTATAGTATGGTGTAAATAAAATTTTTTTAAGTGTTTCCCGTACTTTCATTATATTCAAATTATTTTTAAATTTTTTTAAAAATAGTATTCTATTATATGATAAATATCTAATGAATTTTTATAATTCTTAATTGGGTTTAATTTTAATGTATTGCATTTCAAACTTTTTAATTAACTTTCAACATAATTTAATCCGTTAAACGATCTTGATTATAAGAAAAAAATTAAAAAACAAAACAAATTTTAAAAATAATGATACTTTTTCTACTAGTAATACATGAGTTATGCATTTTATACAAAATAATTTGTTAGTATATTTGTAAAAGATACTCTCTGTGTTTTGATTAACCATTAACTAATAGAAGCTGACATTTTGAAAAAGTTTATTTATATTTAATTCAGGAAATAAAATTAATTTTATAAATTTATAATTAACTCAATAAAACGTCATGCCTTAGGCATGCAAACTTTTTTTATAGAAAAATAATCTTTTCAATACTGCTTTTAATTAAATTAAATAAAGCAATATAAACAAGCTAACAATTATGTAATACATAATTAAGAAATGATTTATTAATTTCTAGTATTTTGAAATAAATTCGGATAAAATATTTAAAAAAAAAACCATTATAAGTACATTCGTAAAAATAAATTAAATAAGCAACTTATTTTAATTATCTAAAACTGGAATTTTTGTATTTTTATATAAAGATAAAATAAAGGAATGGGTTTAGCATTATGTCCCAAAACATATTAATAATGTAAATTCATTTAGTTTAGTTTATTTTTTAGTTTTCTTAATAAAATGTTATTTATTTTATTGTTAGATATCTATTTGATTCTGAAATACATCTTACAATTATATCGACTATTATTCCGTCCTATTTTTAGTCAAGTGCATATAGTAATGTAACATACAAGAAGCTTTCCACCCTTCCTTTAAGATATTTATTGATAGATGGTTATCTGACAATTTACACTGAAGTGACAAAAGTCATGGGATAGCAATATGCAAAATTTCAGATGGCAGTAGCATCGCGTAGAACAGGTATAAATGCGCAGAGCTTTCATTTCTGTTCAAGTTATTCATGTGAAGAGGTTTTGACGTGATGATGACCGCACGACGGGAATTAACAGACTTTGAACGCGGAATGTTAGTTGGAGCTAGACGCATGGGTCATGCCATTTCGGAAATCGTTAGAGAATTCAACATTACCAGATCCACTGTGTCAAGAGTGTGCCGAGAGTATGAAATTTCAGGCATAACATCCCACCATGGGCAGCGCAGTGGTCGACCGCCTGCACTTAACGACCGAGATCGGCGACGTCTGCAAAGAGTCGTAAATACTAACAGACAAGCAACACTGCGTCAAATAACCGCAGAAATCAATGTGGGACGTACAAGGGACTTGTCTGTTAGAACTGTGCGGAGAAATTTGGCTTTCTTGGGCTATTCCAGCAGAAGACCGACTCGAGTGCCTTTACTGACGGAACGACATCGCTTGCAGCGACTCTCGTGGGCACGTGAGCATATCGGTTGGTCCCTAGATGAATGGAAAACCGTGGCCTGGTCCGATGAGTCACGATTTCAGTTGGTAAGAGCTGATGGTAGGGTTCGAGTGTGGCGCAGACCCCACGAAGCCATGGACCCAAACTGTCAGCAAGGCACTGTTCAAGCTGGTGGTGGCTCCGTAATGGTGTGGGCTGTTTTTTTCATGGCACGGACTTGGTCCTCTGGTGCGACTGGACCGAACATTGACTGGAAATGCTTATGTTCAGCTACTTGGAGATCACTTGCAGCCATTCATGGACTTCATGTACCCAAACAACGATGGGATTTTTATGGATGACAATGCGCCATGTCACCGGGCCACAACTGTTCGCGATCGGTTTGAAGAACATTCTGGACATTTCCAACGAATGATCTGGCCACCTAGATCGCCCGACATGAATCCCATCGAGCATTTATGGGACATCATCGAGAGGTCTGTTCGTGCCCAAAATCCTGCACCATCAACGCTTTCACAGTTATGGACGTCTATCGAGACAGCATGGCTCAATATTCCTGCAGAAGACTTCCAACGACTTGTTGAGTCCATGCCACGTCGAGTTGCTGCACTTCGCCGGGCGAAAGGAGGGCCGACACGATATTAAGAGGTATCCCATGACTTTTGTCACTTCAGTCTAAGTATCTGGCTATCAACTACTATTCTTTACGACAGTTAGTCAGGTACTTAGTGTAATGAGGCACCAAATAACCTTTCCAGCTTTCCTTTATATAGCTTTCCCTACTCAAATTTTTCTTCATTGTGACTTTATCCTAAAATTTTAAATATTTGGAACACTATTTGCGTTTTCGGCAAACGCTTCCAGTTATTCCAAAATCAACACCTGGAGATGAAGTCAATATAAGTTTGAAACAATGTCTGTTTGTTCTCTGGCCTCAAGGAAACAAAGTGCACTTAAGAACAAATATTAGAATTCAACTTTCCAATGAGGAACAAACGAGACATTTTGACGTAAAACTTTTACAAATTGGTGAATCACTCACCCAATTGATAGTGCCACTGGCGAAATTGAACTTATGAATGATTTACGTAATATCGTCAACAATCCAGATGAAATAACGCATAAAGTTTTACCCGAATAATTCTAAAAATTTTACAAATTAAAATTTGTAAACTGAAAATGCCATTTTTTGGATTAAGTGAAACTCTTTGTGTTTTCGGTAAACGCTTCCAGTTATTCCAAAATGAACTCCTGGAGATGAAGTCAATGTAAGTTTGAAACAATATCTGTTTGTGCTCTGGCCTCAAGGAAACAAAGTGCACTTAAGAACAAATATGAGAATTCAACTTTCCAATGAGGAGCAAACGAGACATTTTGACGTAAAACTTTTACAAATTGGTGAATCACTCACCCAATTGATAGTGCCACTGGCGAAATTGAACTTATGAATGATTTACGCAACAATCCAGATGAAATAACGCATAAAGTTTTACCCGAATAATTCTAAAAATTTTACAAATTAAAATTTGTAAACTGAAAATGCCATTTTTAGCATTAAGTGACGGGATTAATTTAAAAATTCAAAACAAGGTTTCAAGTATTAATTTTCACACCGAAAATTTCTGAATTCGATACAAGTGCCAGGAAAGCCTTTACATATATAATGTAAAGATATTTTGGCATTCTATAAACATTAAAATAGGATTACTCACCAATTATTTTGTTGAGAAATTCAGATTCATCAAGATTATGCTATGAAATAAGAATAGCCGTGAAACAGTTATCAAACCATATAATTGAAGCGAAATAATGCCAGGAAAAGATAAATAAAAAACTTATTTATTCAGCCGGATTCCTCTCATATCTGCTGAATTGCATTTAAATTCAAAAGACTGCAAAATCCAACGAGATTATAATAACATTAAGTATCACTATAAATAATGCAGTATTTTAAACTTTAAGATACTGTGGTATTCATTTTAAAAAATCATGCTTTCCTCATGGTCAGTTCAATGAAGTTTACACTAGTGGGAAAAGCAAAGAATTTATGTATGTACTCACCAATTAATAAGATGACAAATGTGATTCGTACGTAAATATTCTAATAGAATAAACAAATTATTATGAAGTAAAGTGTAAACAGAATTAAATAAAAGCAAATATTTTTCACTAAATCAAATACAATTAGATTGAGAATATTATGGTTTAATTTAACTTAATGTTTGCATTTAAAGATTCATTTTTTAAATTTATGGCTGGATTTGCTTGAGTGAAACTAGAGTAACTCCAGCTAGTTCAATAATTAATTGAAAATACAATTAAATATTTTTGACTGTGATCCATTAGATGAAAATTATTTTCTTTTTCTATTTGAGTTTTAAAATAAATGGGTACAATGTCACATGCAACAATTTTTCCGTAAATCTTTTCCATGAATATATAGGCATGATTAACATGCCTTGCCCCATCATGGCATTAGTGGATGGTCCTGTGAGAGAGTTAAATGAGTTAAACGAGATTATTGTTTTATGATTTTAGTAATTATATATAATATTTTTATTCAATATTCGTAATAAATTTTTGAAATATATATATAAGTAATAAATTTATTGTCTTTCTCTATGAATATATATATGAGTATAAATGGGCAAAACTATAATTAGCACTGATACCAGAAGTACTATAAGTAGCAATTAAAACAGTTTTTTATATCCAGACAATAACATTCCAATCATAGCCATAAACATTAAACTTTTTAGCCAGAAATTCAATCAATACTACTTTCCATGCAAGTCAAAACTATTCATTCTAAACGAACTCATAAAAAACATTTATAATATGGAAAAAAACTCACTTTTTCAATCAGTTTTGAACTTCCTCGAAATCCATCTTAATCTGTTTGAAATATCTAATCACGCTACTTCTTTTCTGCTGTCAGAAAAGATAATGAATTTTCAGTATCACATAAAGTATTCCTGCATTTTGCAGAAATAAATCAATAATAAAAACATAAAATGATAAATGTTCACTCAAAATACCAATGGACAAAATATTCAAAGAAACAAGAAAACAATAAGAAGAATTTTAATAATGCCTTACCATTTCCTATTGTTATAAAACTTATTATTCATTTTTTTGTATAATTAGTTATAATAAATTCCATTTAAATATAATGGATTTCATTGTTACAATACTCTATAAATATTTTCAAATATAATATAAATTCAGATATGTGCGGATGTGTTTTTAATTGGTTATAATGCATTAGTGTTTAGAGTAAAGTTTTTAATAAGTTGAAATGCCTAAATTTGCACTAAAGAAGTTTAAAGACTCTTTTAAATATTTTTGCATAGATACAAAGCATAAATATTTATTAATATTTATTATTTTTCATTTGTTTCATCTCAACAAATTCCATCATGTACAATCAGAAACAGTTCACAAGTAATTTTGGAAATATTATTATCTTCAATGTTTCTAAAACTCGTGAATTCAATGGAAACGTGTATTAAAAAAATTGCAAAGACAACTACTTAAAATTTAAGAATGAAGCTTTTTTTTAAATATGAAAACAATGCTTTAAAATACATGTTTACTACACTGTCAAACATAAAATGTGGTTGAAAACAACTTAATTTCCTAATTTACGTCAACTTTATTTCCTATACATATTTTTTCAATTACACCTAGGTAGCCCACGTTAATTCTATTAGATATTTTTATTTGTAGTCAGAAATTTCGTTACAGCGATGAATATATAGCGTCCAAACACTGTCAAGCTATCGTAATTGAATATTCTAAATAAAAACACAAAATAAAGTACATTTTGCATTCATTTATTTGAATTTGTTTATGTTTTGCTTTGTTTATGTTACGTTTTGTTTGTTTACTTTGTTTGCTACTTTGTTTACTAACTTTGTTTACTACTGCTTTGCTTTACATTTACTTCGTTGCTATATTCACGAGACTAACATCCAATGTTTATTATATTGGTCATGTCACAAAATAAATTTTTCTTAAAATATATAAAATATATTTTTCTTAAAATATATAAAATATATTTTTCTTAAAATATATAAAATATATTTTTCTTAAAATATATAAAATATATTTTTCTTAAAATATATCTATACATGCTATCTTTTAATTCAAGAAGAATAGTTAAAAATTTGACGAGACATGTCATGAGAAGTTATTTCTTATAAATTTTTGCCAGTACTTTGATGGAGGTCATTCCTCTAGGAGGTTATGTAGCAGACTCAGCGTTATCCACGATGCACATGAGGATGCTTAATTGCTCACACATTCTGATATCATCAAATTTGAACGAACACCCTTAGCGATGGCTTCAAGAATCCACGCCTTTCTCTTTACTTATTCGATCCTTACGAAAGGACTTACTTGCATACATTCATCCCTGGCATTGACCTGGAAATTTTTTTTCCAGTATCGAATAGGCTTCTTCACTACAAAAACCCACCAGCTGTCTGCCAAGGAAGATTTAACCTAATTCTCAAAAATTGCCTTCGAAATTATAAATATCGTAACGTCTTGGTCTTAAAGAAGACGTCTTGAAAGAAGAGGGCCACTTTCAGGACCATGGAAAACCTTTAATTTTATTTACAAGCATTTTACATATACACATGCAGAACTCTGATTATTATAATTTATTATTTACAAAAATGCAATTTAAGGATTTAAATTTTGACAAATGCCCGATTAAATCGCATGTACAGTTCACTCCAAGATCAGAGATTTTCAGAGTAATCGAGTCTACGGCGAATCTCAAAACACGGGGTCAGCGGCAGACTTTAATTATCACACGGCATGATACACAAAACCAAAAGGGGTTCACTTTGGAAACAGACGGAATCTTCAGCCTATTCAGTCACTTCAGGGAAAAAAAAAAGAAAACCAACACTTTCGTCCGAATCGTCGCAGAACTTTCTCCGTTCTTCATCAAAAATAAAAACTCCTTTTAAGACAATACGTTAAGGGGTTTAGCTTCCCTCACTTCTCTTTGCAGTAGACATTTCTCAGCTCGTGCTCTATCCCAATCACGATGGAGCAACTCAGGAATAGTTCATATTCAATCTGTAATTGTTTCGACATGTGAAGGTCGCACAGACATTCGCTATTTTCTAAGTCTCATTATACAGGATATCGAATATCTAGTGTCAGATTTGAGTGACAGGTTGTTCTTATTAGTACAAAATACTAATTGCATGTAATATAACTACCCATAATACTGCTTGTCTGTTGTCAAATTTGAGTGATGGGGCTATTATATATTTGTCAAATAACATTCATTTCTCTCTCATGGAATGAAATGCTAAAACTCTTCCCGTGAGAAAAAAAAAATGCTACAATATCATTAAATTTAAAATTAATTATTAACTATTTTCTACAATTTTACTTGTATACTATTGAATAGTTTAACAATTAGAATTATTAAATAGGTCACGCGTCTTTTTTAACTGTTCAAATTTCTCTATCTGACAATTACTTTTCATATACATTCCATTTCAGTTATTTTCTACTTTATGAACGTGTTTATTTGGAGGTATATTTTTCAGTTTTATTGAAAACTTTATTATGTTTTGTTCTAAGCAGATCTTAGTCTGCATTGGAAACCAAATATATCAAGAAAGTTTTTCTCCTGAAACTATAAAATAACCTATAAAAGTTAACAATAAAGGTTTTCTGGAAAATAAATCGCGGACATAACTTTTTTCGCGGATCAAAAGGGATGGAAAATTTCCCGTTTCGATGTCATTCTAAAAGTCGTAACAAAAAGTTCGATTTTAAAAGTAAAAGGTGAATCTCTTTTTGAAATGAGAGTGACAATTGGAAGATTGTGCTTGTTTTTTAACCTAAAGCGAAATCTATTATCTCACTATATTGATTCTTTTGTTACAATAATATTTTAAGGGAACCTTCTAAAAATAGAGGTGATTGCATTATTTTTTAGTTGGAGTGTAAAAAGTTTAGTTCGTATAAAATTTTTACACTTACTTGAATGCGATTAGCAATGCATTTGATATGCCTAATAAAGACATACAATACGATTTGTAAAAGTGCTGTACGAGATTTTATATACAAAAATAAAAAAAATATTTTTTTAATATTTATAAATATTTATTTGGTATGAATACAATTTTGTCCTGAAGTAAATCTTATGTTTCCACAAAGATTTGAGTATTACAAATAAAATTTATTTTAAGAAAAGAAAGGCTTTATTTTCAGATAATTTGTTTTAATATATGAATAACTATTTAATTTGTTTTGTGTCTGAATATCTAATAACTAAATTGATGTAAAATTGTGCAAATCTCAGAAAACGAATTGAATGATTAAGAATATTAGATACTTCGAAGAAATTTCTGGAAACAGTATGTTTAAAATTGGTTATTTTGAAATAATATAGTATGAGCCATTCAAAGGTTGAAATTCAGTTAGATAAAAAATCTTTAGATGCTGTTATAAAAAGTCTAGACTGAAAAAATATTATATTACAAGATATAAAATACAATTCATTTAGATTATAAAAACATATGAGCATAATATGTCTAATGTAATGGCATTAATATTGAAGTACTTTATCTGAACAAAATCGATACTTGTGATACTTTAATCTAAACCAGATTAAAGTTCTTGAATAAGAATAATTTTTTCATAAATATTGAATTTTCTACGAACAAGGTGTTGCCCCGTAACAAAAATAAAAAAATGTTATTTTAAATAAGAAAGAATTCTTATAATAAAATAGAAGAAAAATAAGAATTCTTATTTTTGTTCCAAATAGAATTCTATATGATTTTAAATAAAAAATAATTCTTTTAATAAAATAAAAGAAAAGTAAGAATCCTTATTTTTTTTTCTAAAACAAGAATGTGATATGTAAAATTAAAAATTGAGAAAAAAAAATTAATTCCTTATCATAAGAAAGTCTAAAGTACTAAATAGAAAAATAATTAAATAACTTAATAATTGTATGGATCGCCATTTATAAATCGGCTTAAAATGCAATCTTATAAATTTATTTTTAGTTCAGTTAGAAAGGAAAACTCTTATTGTCATTGAGAGGCTCAGATATAAAAATATGAATGTATTATCTTTTGTCCGAACTTTTATAAATTTGATATTGATGAAAATTTTGAAAAACTGAGATTTCTGTTGAACTTTTAACAGTGTTTACTTCAGAACTTGAGACACAATTCTGCTAATTGCATTCGGATAGTAGTTGTTGATTCAATTCTTTCAAAATATTAAGTTGTAATATTTAGGGATGGTAGATACTAGTCAGGTAGGATATTAGGACGAGAGTATTAATTAAAGGAGACTTAATAATATATACTTAAATTATTTTAAAGGTAAAAGTAAAAAATATGCTCGATATAATAAAAATATGCTCAACATTCAATATAAATGATGCTGAAATTTTTAACGGATTTCTTTAATTGAATGGTGCCATGAAACGAAAAAAACAAATACTGATACTGAAGATATTATATGTATTATTAGATTATATTTTTTAAAATCATTATTTATATTGATTTTCTTATATTATTTTGCAGTTGCTTTTATTCAGAGGTTGCTGTTTCGGGTTTTTTTTACGATTTTTTTTGGGGTTACGATTACGAAGATTGATTTTAAAAGGTTTTTTACGTCGTGTAGAAGCACAAATGCTTTAAAAGAATGAATTATTAAATGAGTGCAGTTTTTTTTTTGAAGCTCAAAAATAAGTATCTGGATAAAAAGACAACAACGAATTAATTCTTCTAATATCCCATAATGTTCTTTATGTGACGCGCAACAACTGTCATAAGGTAATAATTAATACTGTGAATCGTAATGTCTAAATATTGCTTTCACTTGAAATTAAAATTAATTAAAAATTAAGCTAATTTAGAACTGCAAATTTCAGTAACATTAATGTTTATTAAAATTTTAAACCCTTCAAAGTTTATTTCACTAGATTTAAGACTTGAAAAGGAAATTTAATTGAAGTCGACAGAATAATAAAATGGTTGTAATTCTGAAGTACAATTGATGCCATTAATATAGTCTGACCTTCTATTTGAATTTAAATGTTTTCACGACCTATGAACATGAAAATAAACGACCTAAATATTTTCACGATCCATGTCCCTCGATTCAATTGAACAAAATTCAAGACAGTTTAAGGAAGTACTGTTAAAAACAATTGTTTGTAGCACCGATACAGACTGCTACAAAATGGTATATAATAGCAAGGATCCACTATGTCTTTCAGAAACAAAATATAGCAAACGAGGAAGAGTTCAAAGTTGATAGATCCTTCTTTCAAGGACGAGTTGATCCGTATGTTATATTTTGGATTTTGCACGTTCGTTTCAAGGACGGGTTGACCCTTACGTTAGACTTTGGACTTTGCATATTTTTTTTTTCGCCCGTTTGATTTTGGAACCGATAGTGGGAGAGGGAAAAAAAGAAAAGGGAATGTGCGGAGTCGAGTGAAGAGTTCCAGACAGAACGGAGGGTGCAAAGACCCTTAAATGAACATGTTTTTAAGATGATTTTGTAAAAATTTTTATATAATTTTGTTTTGTATGTTATGTGTTGTAGTTGTGCAGTGCTGTTTTTACAATTTTAATAATTATGGCAGTAAGAAATAATTTAGTTTGTATCCAAGAAGAAAACTGAATCAAGTATTCAAGTTCAAGTATCCGGCCTTAACTTTTACTATAATGAATGAGATTTCTACAATTGCTATACAGGGGATGCATTTTTTTCAATTTCAATACAATGGCTTGTAGCCACTATACATGATTAATGTTATTCGAGAATAATAGTAAATAAGTTTTATTATTGCAATGAAATGTGTTTTGTTGTTTCTTATCCCACTTGGCTGGCCAAGCCCACGAGCCCATACGTACTCATAATTGAAGGGGAAGGAAGCAGCTTCTGTTGTGATGGAGCACCCGTAGGTAGAAGCCTGACTTTTGATCCGTGACGCTCTTACAGTCATAGGAGACCGGGACCTACGAATTAAAGTGGATTCCGAACCACTACACACATCCATGGCACCGCCGGGATTCGAATCCGAAACCTGTGGCACCGAGCGCCAGACACTCGGCCATTCAGGTCCCAAATTTGCCAACGGCACGCGGTGTTCCCAGGTGGTCACCCACCCAAGTACTGACCGCGTCCAATGATGCTTGACTTCGGTGATCTAACGAGAACCGGTATATTCAGCATGGTACGGCCGTTGGCTGCAATGAAATGTATATGCAATTATACTCGAATAACATTAAACATAATCGTAATGAAATATTAAGTCTATAATGGCTATATCAAGCTGTATTTTTTAATATCAATGAAATAGTATTTTTTTTTTAATGTAATGAAATTACTTTTTCGTGATTTTCATTTACATCTTAGTATGTAATAATGATTTAAAAAAAAATTAATTGCGTGAAATTGGTTGCAAAAAAGTCTTGATGAAAATATTTGTAAGAACATAAATTATGTATAAAAAAAGTTAGAGAATATTTTAAAATTGTGAAAAATGATGACATATTTAAAATATACGAGACAGAAAAGCTTGTGATTATATTTATTAATTTTCATTTATATCTCTTACGTGACATGAATAAAGCATTATACAAATAATTTCTTTTAATTCCTTTTTTAGAGTACGATGGATAAAATTTCTAATAACTTAATATAATAGAACTGAAAAAACATGCTTAAATTACTTGATGAAACGTGAATAAATTTTTAAAATATAACAATGCATCATCAAAGATTAATTGCGGCATAAAAGTTGTAATTTTACTCTTCTTTGAGTGCGAAACATCTATTAATAAGAAAAAGTCGATTGAAAATAAAATAATGCGTTAATCCTTTAGAAAGTTGAAAATCGCGAGATTTAATGTGAACGCGGATATAATTTTTAAAAAAATTTTCTGCTATTTATTTGACATTTTTCGGAGAAAATATCTCCTAATTATATTTTTTATTTAATTTTGATCAATAACAAATAAAAGCTAAAGTAGATTCGTTGTACGCAATAAAAAAATAATATTACTGCAATTTAAAATCAACAAATGAAACGGCGAAAAGTTTTTTTTCTTAAAAAAATATTTTTAAGATAATTGTTTTTTAAATCTCAACCTCATTAAACAAAGGCCATTCGCCATTAAAACAGCAAATATGTAGCAAATTCAGCGTAGGGTTACATGAGAAGTCTTCGTATAAAAACATCTTGAAATTGTGAGCAATCCACAATTTTAAAATGCAAAAAGAACAGAACATTTGAAATAGTCGACTTCAACCATTTAATATTTTAACTCGAGTTATTCTCGATATTTAACCACATATTAAGCATTTTATTCCCATGTGAAGATTTTGCTATTAAATCTTTGAAAGATTTATTAACAATTTTCTCTGTTTTCATTCTGATGATAATGTTCTTACATTTTCGTTGAAATTTAAAACGGAATGTTTTCTGTAATAATATGTTTCAATAAGTTGCAATTTGCTTATTGCGTAGTTGCTTATTGCAATCAGCATTTATAAAGACGTCCTTGTTAAAAGCGAAAGCGTGGACATAAAGTCTAAAATCTTAACATTCTATCCTTTTATTACTGATACTTCTTTTTTCTTTATGTTCTACTTCTGTAACAGTCTTTGAGGTAAAATAACCACTAACTTTTCCATTGTTCTTTCTTAGTGATGAGAAGAATTATGATAATCCACACTTAATATGCATCAACATCTCTTAATTAATTCAGATTTTGGGAATTTGGATGATATTTCTTTAAATAAATCTAATAAAATGGCTTCAAAGCATAAAAGTGTTTTGGCACTGCATTCTTCAGCAAGTATTTTCCGAAGTTGGTAATGCATGCTGTAAAAATTGACAAATGGCTTTGTTAAGATAGATGAAAGAAACGTTGACGCTAAAACTTTTGTACAAGCAATCTTTTCTACCCGTTGAGTCGTTGTTTGAAATATTTCCTTTGATTTTACATCATTCCAATTTAAAGGTTGGAATTTTCCTTTTGTGTTTCATCAGTGCTGTAACTTTTTAGTTGGAATTCCCCAAATTGCTACTTTCACCAACTTTTGAATTTCTTTTCAATTGTTTCGGTACATTAAAGGAGTTAAAATCTGCAAATTAAGAACCTTTTTTAAAGAGCGTTCTTCTTTTAAATAGGGTAAAGAGAATCGAATTGCCTAAAAAAACCTATTTAAATAATCTCTCCATACACAACCATCATGTTTGTACATGTTTAGAACGTCTATCTGTTTTAAAATGTTCTGAATTTCACTACCTATCTTTTCTTGGATGCCCTTTTTCTTTTCTTTTTAACCCTTTTTTTGTGTTGGAAGCACTAACTAAGATTTCATCTATGTCGACAGGCGAGGAACGAATTCCTTTTCCTGTTGCAAAATCAGTTAAATTGTAAACACATCACATTAAAAAATAGTTTAATTTTATTCTAATAGAACAGATGGCGCACAGAACATATTTTTTTTCTTCCAATCGTCACATTTACATTATCGCATCTAAAGACAACGCAAACAGCCAATGAAATTTTGTTTAGCAATGATTATTTCGAAATTTTTTTCGGCAATGATTTTGTTTTTTTAAATGTTTGCACTTTCCATTGGACAACATTGTAAGATTTAGCCATTAATTTCATAATAGTTGTTGTGACATAGCGCTGTTCTGTTTTGCATTTTGGAAACATTTTCTTTAAAAGAGGATCTATATGGTCTATAGGCAAATTATGTATGACAATAAAACGAAGCAAACAGACAATCAGCGTGTATAATGATTGTATCTAATACTAGAGCAAAATAAAGATTTAATTTCGTTTTCTTTTGCTCACCATGTTCGATTGATGTTTAGTGAACTTGGTATGAATAATTATATCTCTTTTTCAGCAATGTGCTACATTAATGTTTGAAAAAATAAAAGAAGACCTTTCTTAAACATAATTAAGTATGACAATTCTTATGCGCAACACTCTTCAGACTGAGTAAGTTATTATTATTGTTTTGTTTTAACACTCATTGTTAAACATAAAATCACAATGAATAGCAATCGATCCGAAACAAATCCAACCCTAAAGAAAGAGCGAATTTCGGAAAGAAGCGGGAAAATAATAAACAGGATTTTTGTCGAGCCATGACTCAGTTTCGAGATTTACTTTCCTCTTTTTGCAAACCACTATTTCAAGGAGGTAATGCTAAGCTTTGAGAGGAGATATTTTCTAGCTTATAGACCGCTTTTTATTGTTTCATTTCTCCACTTTTTTCCCTTTTTTAAGGAATTTTGTGATTTTTTGACTAAATTTGGCTGATTTATACAAAGTTAATGAGTTCGGGAGAGTTCGAAATTCAAATGTCTCCTGAATAAATTGAGAGATTTAGCATGTTTATGATAGTGAAGAGAGCACAATTCAAGTAATCCAAAAACTACGCAAAAAAATACCGTAATTTCTTATCTAAAAGCGAGCAGTTATGTATTATAATTATATGCATTATAATTATATTATATTATATGCTTCGAATTTCATTGTGTTATGGCCGTTGCCTACAATCATAAAATATTTTTTCAAGGAAGTTTCACGAAAACTAATATTAAAAATTAATGCCAAAATGAAGTTGAACACTGTACGACAGATTTGGATCGACAGATCCCTGATATGCTGTTTATGCCCTATCTCGATTTATCCAATTTAGGCCTTTGTGAGTGGAAAATAAATACTAAAATTTTTCTAAACATAAGAAATAAAAAATGTTGTTATGGTAGGAGAATACTATTAAAACACTGCTTAAAACCAAATTTTTTTTTTTTTTAAATCTCAAAAATATTCAGTTTAATAAACAACAACTTAACTTGATTGGTATATGGAGAACTGTGCCAATAGCCTTATATATCAGGTAATGAATGAATGTCCAGCAGTTTATATGCCGCTATGTATTATACTTAATCTTTTATTTATTTTCTGCTCTTGAAAATTACTCCTCAGGGTTTATAAGGCGTTGGGGAAAATAGGCAGGAAATTAGAGTACTATAAGACACTTCACACTCAAAATAGCATTTCTTAACTCTCTGGTTTTTGATGACGCTACTCAAATGGATGCACTTTTCAGTGTAAAACGGTTTGCTGCGGAAATTTTTCTTTCACCATGTATCATCAAAATTTCAGAGGAGTTTTTTTTTCTGTCTCACTCCGGTTGGTTCATTAGAAAAGCCTATAAAACAAAAAAAACATTTTACGTACAAAAAGGCGCAAAGAAAGTTTTAAGTTACAGAGATGCCCAAATATTGTAACTACCCCGATATCCAGAAGAAAAATTTAAAAAAATAAGTGAAGTGCAATAACGAATTGTAGGATTAATAATTATTTTCTCTGCAGATCTCTTCAAACTATTGATGATATTTGGTTGAACGTTTATCTATCCCAAGGAGTTTTGGTGTGATTTGTCGCTCTACGGTCATTTTGTGCACGCTTTGGGCTAATTAGACCGGGACCTACAGTTTAAAGTGGATCTAGAATTACTAACGAGCATTCATGCCATTCCCAGCATTCGAACCTGGAGCATGTGGTACCAAAGGCCAGACCGCTAACCAATTGACCATTAGGCCGCCTTTAAGTGTTTCCGTTTGAACTTAAAAATCAAAAGCAATTATTTTTTCTTGTGAGTGAACTCTACCACTTTTCTTTCGGAAGATAATAAAACCGACACTAATTCGTGCAAAAATTATGAAAAAACAACCATAACCTTTTCGATTACACTGGGCAACATACAAATTTTCTAAAACATTAAAATAGTCCTTTCATATTAATTTTTAAGTGCTGAACGCAAAAAGGATAGTAAAAAATGGCAATTGGTTCTTATTTAGGAGAGTTGGTTCCCTCAATTTTCTTATGTGAAAAATGAAATTCTGGAATAGACAAATTTATTTAATGTAACTTAAAATTTATAACAATTTGTAAACTTTATAGCAACGTTTATAAAAAGATTTATATATTAAAAGATAGGCCTCATATATTGAATATGCATGAAATGAGTAAATATTAATGTAGATTACATATAGTTGAAATAACTGAAAAAGTGTGATTGAGAAACGTAATTCCCAAGGCATTAATTTTGTAATAGCTTTATAGTCACTTTTGAGTAAGACACTAACTAGACTGTAGGAGACGACACCAATTTGATTACCGCAATGTTTCCTGCCTTGGCTCTAAAAATAAAATATGATTACTGATAGTTGTACGAGGTGTTTTGAGTGAGATAAAAATTATTGTAGTGAATTTGCGCTTTAATTGAATATATATTTTATAGGACTGTGATGCCGCGTAAGTTAATTTTGCTAATAACTTCTACTTTGTGTATGAGGGAACTTCAGTTTATGGAAATGAATAATGGAAAACTTTAATCCGTTTTAGTCGGACATTATATTTTTATGAAAGGAACTTATGAAAACTTGAAACTTCTTCTGTACTGACTACAATATAACAAGTACATCTGATACATTTGTTGTGATTTGAAAATGGTGTGCCTTCAAATTAGGACATACGAAGATGCTTTTTATGTTAGTAAAGCCCAAACTTTGCATAGAGCAGATAGTAGGAATAAAACTTTCCACTGTGTAAAAAACAACAACGGTTTACTAGAAAAACCTATGATATTAGAGAGAAGAATGTACAAAATTCGCCATTAGTAGAGGCAAAAAAAAAAAGTACTACTACCATCCTTGTACATAAAACTTGTCTTATTGAAAAATATTGTGAAAGACATGGACAAGAGTGAATTAGTCGTCCATTTCTTAAATAACAAAAATTCCTGCCATCAGCGAAATATTATATGGTTGTGAAAGGATCAAGATGCTTTTCGCCTTGCGTCAACAAATTTCACCCATGTCCTATCGCTTACAGGGAAACACAATTGTACTCGTTTTTCGTGTAAAGCACGAGAAAAGAAATGTACTATCTAAGCTACCATTGGATTCTGAGTAACGCCTTTTTACACTTTTGAAATTATTTATTTTTTCAATTAAAAATTAAGGTACACGAACACTTTGAGAGGAATTTTTTTGAAATTATTGAAATATTTTATCTTTGTACACAGTTTTTGGATTTAATACATCTAGACTTTTTTAAACTTAGAAAAGTTCAAAATTTGATTCACAAATAGCAACATTTCATTCAATATTTCATTTTATTCAAATAAAAATTAAAACCTTTAAAATCAATAATTTAACCTTTAAATTAATTCTTCAAACAAAGGTTTTAATTATTTTTAGGATGAAGGATATCATAAAACAAATAGAAAAAGTCAATTATTGCATAGGTTTCGATAATAACACACAACAGCAAATGTAAGTTTCTTATTAAATCAAGTGACGCCAACAATTTTAACCTTTTTAAATGATAAAAAAATTATTTAATGCTTTTTAGTTATATTAGAACAATTTTTAGAGTTAATATTGAGGAAATATTGCTGGTAAATATATTGAAACTAACATTTCCGGTGACGAAAATCGTACTTACGGTTCAAAAATTCGTTTCCAAGAGAAGACTAAACTAACAGAACTTTATTTGTAAAAAAGATAGAAAAAAACAGTGAAGTTATTTAGAAGGCTTAAAATACAAGCGTTTCAAAAATGTAAAATTTGTCAAATCGATATTTTGGTCGAAACATGCATTGAAAGGTGTTCGTGTATCTTGAGATAATTTCTTTACATTATTCTTATTTGAATATGTTATATTTTATGCTGATCTTAAAACATCAAATAACCCATTTTAAATCAACATAATTTGCTCTTTAATAAAAATAAATAACTGCTTTTTGCATTTACTAGGAATAAAAAATATTTATTATTAAACATTATGCTCATTTTCTATTCATATCATCTTTAGAAAACTCTCATTTCTAAGTGAATCTTATTATTGAAAAATTGATTTTTTAATTATTTTTATAAGTTCTTGCATTTAAAGCAATTTAACATATTCAAAAAGGCAAGTCTGTTCAGGTAAATAAAGAAAAAATAATTAAAAAAACGATTCAATTATTTTCCATTTTAATTTTTAAATCATGGTTCACATAATTTTTTAAAACATTTTTCTAGAAAATCACCCGAAAAACAGCTTCGAAAAAAAAATTTAATTCTAACAGATAAGACAATTGATTTCTTCGAACAAATTTATAAAAATAAGCAATAAAATAAAGATAGCTTGACAAGGATTTTAATTAAATACTTACGCTAGAGTTGTAGAGTATAAAAAAAACTGTTAAGAGAATGAGAAAATGATACGAAAAAAGAAATTAATTAAAAATTAAAGAAAAGAAATTTAGTGCAGATAGAAAAATATTTTCCCTTATTCTGTAAAATAAACTCAATATTGTGCTAAAAAGATAGTGAACTGTTAACAGTTTTTGTTCTCCAGTCTTCCATATGATCTATTTTGTTTAAGATATTACATATTGCTTATTTTTTTTGTTTTGTTTTGTGACATTTTGTGAAAAAAGAAACCCGCAGCAATCAGCACATTACCTGCATGCATTGTATTTTCAATATTAGAAAATCTTTTTAAATCAAAATGATCTAGGATGTAATGAACAATATCATTTTAATAACAGTCTCGCAAATTTTCTCATTTCGTATAAATATTTCGTATATAATAAATCAAGTAAAAATATTAATTAATTTAATTTAAATATACATTATAAAATAAATTATTCTAAACATCCAGGTTCTAGATTTCAATAAAAAATATCATTTTTTTATTTTACTACGTTTTTCTTACATAAGAATGCAATTAGTGCAATTGATGCTATTTATTTTATATTGATTGTTATATTAAAAAAATTAATTTATACTATTATTTAAACCTTACTATAAAATAATTATTTCAGCATTTTTTAATAATTTTTGATTACTCGCAGACATTTTTTTTTACAAAGAAATTGGGAAGAAAACAAACTTTAATTCCACCTTTTTGTATTGCTTTCTGCTCAACTAATTTTTAATCATGCAAATATACTGAAAAAAATGGAATCCTAAAACCAAAAATAAATTACTTTGCAATAATAAAATTTTGAAGAAAACAGTTGTCTATTTATTTGATTAAATTTTCAAGGGCACACGTTAAAGTATGATTGCAATTTTATGCATTATGATTGCAATTTTAAATGCAAGCAAGCATTTTAAATAGCATTGGAGCTCCAACCCACAAAATGGCGTACAACATCAGTATAATACAATGCAAATACGCATGCATTGTATTATACTGATGTTGTACGCCATTTTGTGGGTTGGAGCTCCATGGCTATTGCAATGATATCAAATCAATGGCAATCCTTGTTAGTGTAATGGTTTGTGTTAGCAACATGAAGGTGGATTTCCTTTTAGCGATATTGCAGAAAGACCTGAAGGGAAGTATCCATTGTACAATATTGTTAGCAGCTGATTTCAAGAAGATTCCGGCTGCACAAGGGGTACTATTAAGAGAGAGGACTGCCGTATTTGCTCATTGTCTGTAAATCATAGTACTGCATCTGCAGGAGAAATTCGAGTTCTTGTTTGAACCGAGTGATACACCAAATGATAACAAATCAGTTATTTGAGGAATAGATCCAAGTCAGACACCCTGTAGTGTACATGCACCTCACTCCAAATCACTGCCATCTGGGACTACAATGGTGTCCAGCTAGAGCTCATTGGAGGGAGGAGTAGAAATTTGTTGTGTTCTCAAATGAAAGCAGTTTCTGTATTGGTGCCAGCAATGGCAGTGTATTGATTAGGACAAACAAGCGCTTGGAGCCACAATGTCAGTGTCGCAGGCACATTGGACTTACACCTGGGGTACGGTATTGATCTGAAGAGTAATTTCCTAAGACAACAGGATCACTTTCATCTTTATCCCATACACTGGTAAAACAAATTTGTTCGTCAGACTAATGAATGAGCTGGTTGTATTGCCATTTTTAATCTTCGCCCAAGGAATGTTTTCCAACAAAATGCCCGTCGTCCCTATACAGCTACTATCACCCAACATGTTCTACAGAACGTCGACATATTGCCTTAATCAGATCTTTTTCTGTATGTAACATTATTGGACGGAAAATCCAATGTTATTCACAACCATCATGTACGTTTGCTGATATGGTTCACCAAGGGCAACAAGCGCAACGTTTTTATGCTATACTATGCAAGAAACACACAAAACATTCTATTTGTTCAACTTTTTTAAGCTAAAATAAACTTATTGAAAAAAATGAAATTTGTAGTTTTATAATTGACGATATATCCTGTAAAACTCGGCATTCATATTTATCATGAAGTTTTTTAGAAATATTTTGCTTTTAGAAATATTTTCGTTCTAAATTTTAAATAAATATTTATATAATTATTTATTTTTAGTTAATTAATAGCTTTTACATTTATCCTCAAAATCATTTTTTTTCTGATTTATTACTAGATTGCCTTTCTTTAAAAGTTTTTCTTCTATAAGAATATGACAAAAAAATCTCCAAAGAAAAAAGATTAAATATCACGAAATTGATGACCTTAATGAGATTTAGCGATATTAATATGTAGTACTTTCTCAATAGCTAAAGTCAGTTAGTGAGTCCTAAGAACAGCAATAAAAAGCTTTTAATAGAGATTCTGTCAATTAATTGGTAAATCTTTACTTTTATGCAGTGAATTTGGTGCATTTTTGTGCTCTATTATCAATTGATCTGCATATTTTCTGCTGTTTGTTTTGATGCCACTTGCCACTTATTATTAAATTTTTAGTATTTTTTTCTATTTTTTCTTTAGAAATATAGATACTTAAAGCAAAATTGCATTTAATTTCTAATTTAATATTAATTTTGAAATTATAATTATATTTTATTTCGTTAGAAAATATTTGATATACTATATTTTAGCAAACCGGACAGCGTAGATATATATAGAAAATGAGTTTGAAACTGAATTATTAAGTTACGTAGCAATTAAGTTATGTTTGCCAGTATTAAATAAGCCTAATGAAGTATACTACAACTAGTGAATAGAGACATAATATTTTTGAAATATGTAGAGGCCTTCATTATATTAGAAATACATTAAAGGATCTTATCCCTGCTGAGGTAGGAAGCTTTTAAGCTGACATGGATAAGATAGTTAGCTAGTTAGCTAGTACAGCTAAATAATACGTTAGATGTGTAATGAAATTTCCTGCTATAAAACAAATGTTTAAACATGAATTGATGAAAAGAGTTTTTACGGTGATAAATTAATTTTCTACTTTTACTTATTTCCTACTGAAAGACCTAGTATTTTTCAAAGAATCTGATCATGTGTATTGAAGAACATGACAACGAAAAGTAATTACATGGCTGATTACTTGTTTATTGTAGGATTTTCAAAGTATTTCATATTGAATGGGTAAACTCAAGATATTTCTGTAATAATTAATTGATATTAAGTAATAATTCTCTTATTTTTATTTCTTTTTGCAAACAATGTTTAAAATACCATAAAATATTTTGTAATTAAAAATTTTTTTTCCCCTATCTGTTTGTATCAACCAGTTATGCGATTTATTACATAGTAATTTTCCCAACATATTTCATACGCGATATATATTTTTCAATGTGCTTTCTTTAGTTGTTCAATGTACTTTGTACCTTATTAATCTCATCATCAACAGCACGACATCCCAGAGTAGTCCAAGGCTTTGCTTTGAAGATGTTTCCATACATTCCTCTGGATAACAATGGCCCACCAATTCTTAACCATTAGTACAGCAAAATCTTTTTCAACTACGTCTATCTGTCTGTTTTTGGATCGTCTTCTTCCTCTTTGTCCCTATGGCTTTGCCAAAATGAGCCTTTTTACAGGCTTTAAATCCTTCATTCTAAATATATGAGAGGACCCGTTTATTCTATTGTTTTAATAAATTTTGCATTATCTGGGTCTTTATAGCATTTATAAATTTCTGTATTGTACCATCTTCTCTAATCCCCATCTTCTCTTTTATTAACACCTCCAAGAATAGCCCTTAAAATCTTCCGCTCAAATATACCCTCATCAGATCTTGCCAAAGTCCAAGTTTCCGACTTCATTAATCTATAATTTAATTAAAGTTTTTCCTCACATCTTTATAATAACAAAATAAATCTGAAAATAAAAAAGTTAACGGTTTTTTCAGGAATAGAACATATAAAATAAATAAATTAGTCTAATTAAAATTTCTTTTAATGAACATTTTAAAATTACTTAATCCACATATATAAGAAATTAAAAGACTAATAAGCTATCCTCAAATAAATTTAAAGCAATAAGTCGATAAAAGGATAATAAATGTAATAAAATAATATGTGTTATTATTTAAAGTATTTCATTTACAGCATCAACCTATGTCTAAAATATTTCTTTGGTTATTAATTTCGTGCTTTATAATAAATTTTATTTTATTCCATTTTCTATAATATATCAACACAACAACACTTTTAACAATTTTATGTGTTCAGAAGCTTTCGGTTGATCTTCAAAACATGTGGAAATTACCTTGAAAATAAGGACACATCTCAATCATTTTTAATTAACTGACTTTTCTAAACGAAGCAGAATCAATAAACCAAGGGTTATACATAGCAAAAAATCAATAAACTTTGAGCTAGGTATTGTCTGTATCTAAGTTGTTTGCATCCATTGGAATTTAGCTTTCCTGGGTTTCCACGAGTTTGGATTATCTATGTTGGAAGTTAGCCGTCTAGAACCATACAGGCGCTAACTCCATGAGTGAAATCATCAATTCTGATTGATCAAAAACGATTCAGTCAGGTTTCGCTGATACTAAAATAAACAGGAAAGTTTATCTTCATTAACTTTATTTTAATTTATCACGTTTTTAATAAACTTGTTGTAAAAATACTAAAAATATTACATTTATATTAAATAGCAATACAACTAGAGCATAAAATAAAAAATATATTAGAATTTAGATTAAAATCAGTGAAAACGTCATATATCATGTTTCTTGTATTTTATCAGATAAATCCGCTAAACTTGTTTAATACTTTGTAGTCACATAACACAACTTCAGTGAATCAACTTTAGTTACAAACAGTGTGAGGAAGAATTAATATCTTCTGGGAGATATTTTAGGAGTAATTGTCCGCATTTGCATAATAAGAACACTCTGTTACAAAGATTGGTTAATAAAAGAGGTACTTTGTTTCAACTACCTTCTTTAACAATAAGCCTTTTTTAAATAATGATCCTAGCGCATGTCATCAGCGGAATTCGAATCTCTTTTTTTTTTAGATGCTAGCTGAAACATTTATTGAAATTTTAATGTAATACAAAATATTTATGCCACTTTAAAGTATTGTAATGTCTCGGCCTATATGAGATCTATAACGGCTTCAAAAAGAGGGTCACTTTCAGGTTCATGGGACACACTTTAGTTTTTATTTACTAGCACTGGGCACTATATATATATTAATATTACAAATAAAATTTGATCACAAGTGCATGATTAAATCACAAATTAATTTGATACAGTTCACTCTAAGGTCGAATCTAATTGCCTGATCTGAGGCAGATCTTAAATACAACACGGTGTGATAAAGGAAACCACAAAGGGTTCACTTTGAAAAACAAGTAGAAATTTGAGCCTACTTAGTCACTTCAGAGAAAAAAAGAATAACAACACTTTTGGTCGACTCATCGCAGAATTCACTCTCTTCTTTACCAAAAGCTCCTTTTAAGACGATCCGTCAAGAGGTGCGGGGTCAGCTTCTCTCACTTCTCATTGGAGCAGACATTTCTTAGCTCGTGGTCTATCACCAATCATGATGGAACAACTAATGGTATAGTTCATATTCAATCTGTAGTTGTTTCGACTTATGAAAGTCGCACAGACATTCGCTATTTTCTAAGTCTCATTATACATGATATCGAATATCTGCTATCAGATTTGAATGACATGTTGTTCCCATTAGTAAAAAACTTTAATCGCATGTGATATAAAAACCACAATGCTGTCTACTGTCAAATTTTAATGATTGGTTGTTATATGTACTTGTAAAATAACATGCATTCCTCTCTCATGGGAATGAAATGCCAAAACTCCTTCCATGAGAAAAAAATACTACAGTATCTACCCTTTCGGTTGATATCAGAGATAAGCATTTGGTATCAAGGTGAGCAAAAGACAAAAGCTTGGGAGAAAAAAAGTGATTCTTCAAATCAAACCACTGAAACCAAAATAAGAAATAAATGACGCTATGAAATAAAGTATTGTCTGTAATAGATGAGAGGCAAAATCATTTGGTTGAGGGAAGAATTGCTATTTGTGCAGAGTTCAATTGTGTTTATCCAATAAAACGTGATTATAATTGGCACTTAGTGATTCTTTCCAGATAATTATTTTAATTCATGACTGCTGATGGCTTTAAATTAATTTTTTTTTTAAATAATATGTAAATAAAGAATTAATATATACTATATATTCTGGATCTAATCATTTGGATATTAGGAACGTTACAGAAATTTAAAATTCTTTTTAATGTAAAAGAATCATTGAGGAGTCAAACTACAAAAATATTTATTAAAAACAAAAAAAGTGTACAATATTAATTGTATAATATCTCTGCGAAATGTAAAATGCACCGCCGGAAACTCATAAAAAGTTATTTTAATTATTATTTTTTATTTTAAAGTGATACGATTAGGGGAGCTTACATCCTGTGTTAAATATGACCTGCTTAATAAGTATACAGTTTTTCAAACTGAAATAAATATAATCAAAGAAGTCTAAGAAAACAATTTTCAAAAATGCAAGTAAACTATTTTTGATGAGTTATAAAAAATAAAATAGTCGGGTTTGTTAGTGATAGATTAAAATTAAGAAACTCAATATTATCAAATGCCACTTCATAAACTTTAAAATTCAAGTACACCTGTCTTTAGCCTGGTCATTTAAAAGAATTGAGTTCAAGATGTTATTACTGAAATGAAATTATTTTGCCGTAAAAAACCAGTCCTTGCACTTAAAAAATAAATAATAATAATAAATGTAAATAAAAATAAGTGTATAATATAAATACTTCTTCAGTAATTAGAAGTTATATATAGAAGTTTCATATATAGAAGTTCTATATAGAAGTTCTTCCCATTATATAGAAGTTTCTCTTATTTTTATTATTCATGGTTTATAGGAGGGAGATGTTTATTAAGGGAGAAATAACCATATTTCTGCCTGACAGTATAACACCCCCAATGCAGAATATCACCAGCATTAACAGTACACTGATAGAAAATAAAATCCCAATACCACAAACAAATTCATATAGAGGAAAGAAATTTAAGCAAAGTATTTGTCAGATTTTTATTTGATTAAAATTTGAAGGTCACACGTCAACGTAAGCTGGCAAAGCGCCATTCCAAATGTGGAATGGGAATACAATGATAACAGCTGTAGCCTCCACGATTTCGAATACAAGAATGCACACATGCATGCATTATGCTTACATTGTGCCATACGTCCTTTTGTGGGATGAAGTTGCATGCCTGTTTGCACTTGGCCAATTAAATAAGCAACGGTCTATGCTGGTTAGAGTTGATGCTGGATTTGTCTTTCAATCATATCCCATATCTGGTGATCTCGAAGACCAAGTCGTTATTTCGTAAAGCACTTTGGTTTCCAGCAGCTGTAAGGAAAAGAGCGTTATCCTGTTGGAAAAAAACCCCTGGCATATTAATCAAAAATGGCAGCACAACTACTTCAGTCTGATGTAGAAAATTGATGACAAAATTCGTGGGATAACGATGAGAGTGCTCCAGTTTTCATTGAAAATTGCTCTCCTGGTCATAATTCCAGGTTTAGATCCAGTGTGTCTATGGCGCTGACAGATTGACTATATGCTTCAAACTGGCCTTCTTTTAAGTAACGCACGACCATCACTGGAACCAAGATAGACATGACTCTGAAACCACAACATATCTTTACTCCTCCCTCCAATAATCTGCAGCTTGATACCACTGAAGTCGTAAGTTGTGGTGTTTTAGAGTTAGTGGCATGTATAATACAGAGTGTCTGGTTCGGAGTTGTGGTGCCAACTGAAGCTATTCATATGTAGTTTTAATAATTTTAAGATAATTTCAGTATCAACAAATTTGTTCTGCAAAATATAGTTTGAATTTTCTCATTAATATTTTATTTTCCAAAATAATTCTGAATTTTATATAAAAAAAAAGAAATTACACTTCGATAAAACGTTATTATTAAATCTTATTGTGGCTTACACTGAACACTGACATATCCAAACAAAATCTGCAAATATATTTTTTTAAAAATTAAAAAATCTCTGTCTTTTGTAATAAAAAGACCATGCAAATAATAATAACAATAATAGTAATCATAAAAAAATAAATAATAAATAAATAAATAAATGCTGTTCTTAAATAATAAATGGAAAATCGTCTACTACATTTTTAGTTCAGCTTTAAATAGTTAGCAAAAATGAAGAAAACAAACTTGAATACTGATATATATATATATATAGTTATTTAAATTGCCATGATTAAATAATAAAAAATATTTAGTAGATATTTTTTTGTATTTATTTTATTTGAGGATTAAAATTTTATATAAATGCTTAGTTTAAGATATACTATTTAAACAAATGCCATGGTGAATTCCAGAGTTTAAATATTTTACTTTTAAAATATTGAAAGAATACGAAAGCAAAAATCTTTTATTTCTATGAAAAATAATGTTGCTATTTCTCTATTTTATTTCTTTTTCATATTTTATTTCAGTCTGAATTATGCAATTGTTTTTGAACAAAATTTGTAACTATCTAACCTGCCGGAAATTTAAACAAAATCGAATCCCATCTTGACATTTTTATTTTTGAACTTTAAATTTCCGCAGAAAAGTAACCAATTTATAGGCAAAGTGCAAATTGCTGTCGCAGAAATTCGAGAATTCTCGGCAAATATTTTTTCCTCCTGATGACATTTTCAACTTTTAAAATAAGAAAAAATATATGTATACGAACATATATATATATATATCCGATAAATAGTTCTGAAACTTATTTTTTCACTCAATTTCATTTCAAACTGAACTCATAGCCATAAATTATTTTGTCTGCTGTATAAAACTTCAAGTTTGAATTTAATTGAGAATACTGATACCTGACTTGAGGTTTAAGAACCACTGTACTGATGCAAGTCCTATCACATTTAAAATATTTTATTAATAATACATAATTAAACGTAAAAACCTTTTTAATTTTTTTTAAAAAAGCTCTTTTAAGGACATTCTGTGTATTTCTGGATGTCAAATCACTATATTTCCAACTTTGGCATGAAAGTACTTGTTTTATAACAATTACAACTTGTTTTACAGCTACATTTAAAATAAATATATTATATATTTTAAATGATAAATGAAAAAAAAATTTTAGGTATCAAACTTTAGGTCAAATATGTATCCCATTTAAAGTATTTAAATTTATTAATAATGCATAATTAAACGTAAAATTATTTTTTATTTATTTAAAAATTCTTCTATAGAAATTCTGTTTATTTCTGGATGTTAAATCATTATATTTGCTACTTTGGCATGAAATTACTTGTTTTATAACTAAATTTAAAATAAATATTTTTAATATTTTAAATGATAAATGAAAAAAAATCTTTTGTTTTAGTTCAGTGTGTATAAAGCTCATTATTCATTGAAATTTTATGGGATTTATATATATTTACTGTAATATATTTAATCAGAATAACACAAATTCAATTTTGAATTCTGCTGCGAGTTTTATGACAACAATTGCCGAGGATTTCTGAAAATTATTTAATAATTATATCATGTCTTGTCTGTAAATTGTAAAGAAATTTCTATGGTTTCTGATAAAGAAAATTCAATATTAACTATCAAATATTTACTTTAGTATTATTCAGTGAGACGTTAGTATTATTCACCTAATAATCACGAGAGCGCCTCGTAATCCGATGTAAATTAAGTTAATTTCCGTTTAGTTAGACTTGGCTGTTTCATATGTAGTTAGTTAACAGAGCTAATGTTACATGTTGTTTGAAATCTAAATTTCTGCAGTATGGAATACTCCTTTAAAATTAATAAAATTGTTATAGTTTTATTGTTACATCAGTATTCATAAATATTTATGTAAAACTCAATCATAATACTAAGAATTTTGAGCTGAAATCTAGTCTATTAAAACCCCGACGTAGATGTTTTTTAATTTTAGTAAATGGTCTCATAGTTGACATCATTTACATATTTTGCCTGTTCCTTTGAATTTTGAAATAAACTTAATTAGTTATACTTTACAAATTTTTTGAAAATGTTAAAGTAAAATAACGTACTAATGGTACTTTACACAAATTATGTCAACATCTAAAAACATCAAATGCAGAATCGCTTAGATTATATGGTTTATCATGTTAAACATTTAGTCCTGTTTCCAGGTCAAAAGAACATGCCCTTTTAATCTTTAAAAAAGGCTGATGTTTTGTGGCCATATTTAGCTTGATTTTTAGATTATAATAACGGTTATTTATGACATATCTGCATATGAAAATAAAAATTCAAAATACATTTATTTTCCAGGTATCTTGAAAAATGCTTTTAATAGGAGAAATAACATCCATATTTGTGGGAGTTAACGTGAATCAACATATGAAGAGGTGCACGTAAACTTCACATGTAAATTCAGAAGTTCAAATCTTACCATAGTAGATATTAAAAATTCGGTAAAAACTCAAGTTCAATGGTAATGACGAAAAAGTTAATGTTGAAGTGCAAACTCCCCCCACCACATGATTTGCAAACAGCATTTAGTATTTAACCATTAAAACAATGAATTATTGCTAAAGTTGCTGAAATTATACATCAGCATCTTTGGATAAGTGTACTAACGTCCAGTACTAAATACGATAAAAAAGGTTACACGTGATCCCGAATCATTCACAGAAAAATTCAACAAGAGCTCGGTATTCCGCATTCAATTATTTGAAAACCCTATCTTATCAATAAAAAAACGTGCCTTAACTGATTCTAAATGTATAAAATTAAAGCTAAAGTTCTTACGGCAGATAAATGTATACACGAACTAAATGCACTATATAAACCTTAGTGAAGAAATTACATTCCGCAGCTGTAACCTTGTTGAATACAAGGTGTGCCATGTGAAGAAAAGTGATAGCATTTAAGAATTAAAGCAGTTAATTATGGCTAAAATTATACCCCAGCAACTTTCGAAAAGTGTACTAGCGTCCAATATCAACTGTACTTAGACATTCAGGGCAAATATGTTCAACTATTTTAATTTAATATTTTATTTTCTTGTAAATATTTTATATTTATGAATAAAGCCTGTTTGAGGCAAATGCATAAAGACGTTATAAAGTTCTAGTAATATACAAATGAATATTTGCCTGTGAAACCTGAAGATTGCCTTTTTATGGGTCGGGAAGGGAAGTATTTAAGATAAATAATATTTAGAATTTCAAACAGCAATTGCATAGACCAATTTAACCGTACTATTAGGCATACCATTAATCTATAAATAGATAAGAATAAATATATATCTTTGTACCACATTATAACAACTTGATAATCATGCAAACTTCCATAAAATTGTGCAGCAAATTTTAAGCATTAATTCCACATTCTTCATGTCTACATGTTTTCATTTAATTTCATTTTGATTCAATTCTACATGTATTCATATTTAACATAACAGATCAAAAAGAGATTTTATCTCTACATTTATAATCCTGGATACATGCAGGCTTACAATCACTTTTTATTTAAGTTATATAAACATCATCGGAGAAAAAGTTGCTATACAGTGTGCGATTGACAGTTTTTAGATAGAACTGCAATTATGTGTTCAATTGAAGTATTTCTTGAAAGGTACGGACTGGAAGAATGAAAGGGTCAGATATGAGAGCAAAAGGTGATAAATAATCAACGATCAAGTAGAAGACATCTGTCAACTTGTGGGACTTTTGAAGTTTGACATTTCCAAAAAGCCCAATTAATCATTATAGATTAAAAAATTTGGCCTTAAAAATGTCAACATAAAATAGATAATTTGTTTGGGATTATTCATAACACAAATTTTAAATGATAATATTTTTATTTATAAAGATATGTTGTAACAAGATTTGAAAAATTTAATCCAAAAAAAAATAATTTTGAAGATTTTTAATTTCTTAAATCTAAATAACGAATTACTAATTCAGTTATGTAGTACAAAATTGCCATAATCGAAAATTTCAATGAAACACAAAGTAAATTTTTCGTTAAATATAAATCTTTTATTATGTAAATAAATAATAAAACAAATTATGTTTAATTCGAAATGAATAAATAAATTATATATGTGTATATAATTTATTAATTCATTTTGAACAAATTCTTACAAAATTATTTCTTCACATGGACTTGTTATAACAATGAAAAATAGAATTATAAAAATGTAAGTTTACGAAAAAGAAAAGTAGTGTAAGATGTTATAAAGTCATTTAAAAATTTTCTGAAATATTCTGCTTAGCACATTTTAGCAAGAAAATTAATTTTCCTCGTACCTTTCACGCTATTTCAGCGCATTCTTCTGTAGAAAATGTTATTATTTTTAAATTAACACGCATACACACCTGGTTTAGTGAGATGCAATTTTTCAAAATAAGTATTTTTTTATTAAAGGTGACAGAAAACGATGTTAGTTCCATGTTATACATTGAATATTCAATTATGTTATTATTAAAATAACAATTTGTAGATACCTTTTAAATTATATACTTTCATGTATCAATATAATTATGAAAGTATTAAAAGGAATAAGGAAGCTTAAAAAAGACATTTTTATGTCTTTTAAATAAACGTTTAACAAAGTAGCAAAACAATAAATATATTAATTTCTAGGGGTTCATCTAAATTAAATTAAATAAATAAATTAAATTTAAAAAAAATTATATTTTAATTATATTTAAATATACTACTTTTTTATTAAATTATAAAATTAAAAATCTAAATTATACTTAAAAAATTATTACTGAAAAAATTGAATTTAAAAATTTTTTTCAAAATAAGTATTTTTTTATTACAGGTGACAGAAAACTATGCTAGTTCCATGTTATACATTGAATATTCAATTATGTTATTATTGAAATAATAATTCGTAGATTCTTTTTAAATTATACACTTTTATATGTCAATAAAATTATGAAGGTATTAAATTGCAATATTTAACAATTAAAAACACGAAAGATAAAAAAAAACAAAAAGCATTTTTATGTCTTTCAAATAAACATTTAACTAACTATCAAAGCATAAATAAATTAATTTATTGGTCTCTAAATTTTTGTATTTGGTTTATAACTTCAAATTATTTGTTTTTTGAAAGCAAAATGCAATTTGAAATATCACTTGAAATATATACTTTAAAGGTGACAGAAAACGCTGTTAGTTCCTGTTATACATTGAATATTTAATTATGTTATTATTAAAATAACAATTTACAGATACTTTATTAAATTATACATTTTCATGTAAATAAAACTATGAAAATATTAAATTGCAATATTTAAGAAATGATAACAAAAAATCTTAAACATTTTATGTCTTTCAAATAAACATTTAATAAATCAGCGAAACTTACAAAAATTAATTTACGAGTGCTCTAAATTATATTTTTCATAACATATTGAATTACTGAAATAAATTGAATTTTTAAAAGAAGTTACATGAAATTTTTAAGGAAAAATCTTAGGTAAGTGTTGAAATATTGTTGTTTATAATATCAAACAGTATGTCACTTGAAATATGTACTTTAAAGGTGACAGAAAACGCTGTTAGTCTCCTATTATACATTGAATATTCAATTATTTTATTATTAAAATAATAATTTGTAGGTATTTTGTTAAATTATATACCTACATATATCATATTTTATATCATTATGTATATGTATTTTATATTATTATATATATGTAGTAATAATATTTTATATTATTATATATATGTAGTAATAATATTTTATATTATTACTACATATATCATATTTTATATTTTATTGACATTTTGTACATGTCAATAAAACTATGGGAGTATGAAATTGCAATATTTATCAATTGATAACAAAACGGCTTAAAAAAACATTTTTATGTTACAACTTTCAAATAAACATTTAACAAACTAGCGAAACATAAATAAATTCATTTATCGGTCTCTAAATTATATTTTTCATAACATATTTGATTAGTGAAATAAATTGGATTCTAAAAAATTACAAGAAATTTTAAAGGAAAAATATTAGGTAAGTGTTGAAGTATTTTTGTTTGCTGTTTGAAAGCAAAATAGAATTTAAAATATGTACTCATCACTTGAAATATGTACTTTAAAGGTGACAGGAAACGCTGTTAGTTCCTTGTTATACATTGAATATTTAATTATTTTATCATTAAAATAACAATTTGCAAATACTTTTTTTAAACTATGTACTTTCATATGTCAATAAAACAATGAAAGTATTAAATTGCAATATTTAACAATTGATAACAAAAAATCTTAAACATTTTTACGTTACAACTTTTAAATAAACATTTAGCAAACTAACCAAACGTATACACATTTATTTCTCAGTGCTCTAAAATATATTTTATTTTTCATAGCATATTGGTTAGTGAAATAAATTGAATTTAAAAAAGAAAAGTTGGTAAATATTAGGTAAGTGTTGAAATATTTTTGTTTTTAGTTTCAAAGTGCTGTTGATGGCAGAATAAGATTTGAAATATGTACTCATCACTCGATTTAATGAACATATTAATAAATTAAGCAACGTGCATAACATCAGTGCTTTCCGGAGAAGCACGTGTACTTTTCTCTAGAGGAAATGCATACTTCAGATAGTGATAGATCATCTAATTAAGTAATCAGGTCACATACTGAAGATCTGCACGCAGTATGTTAAGCAGTGATTATTTGTTAATAGTCTTCTAAGAAATTATGCTGATATAGTTGAAAATTTAAAGATTTTGAATAATTCATTCATGGAGAGTTAAAGATATTTTATCGAATGATCTGCTCCATAGAATAAACATGTTGGGAAATTTAGCGTTTAACATTTTATGTGGCCAAGAGTATTTTTAAATCACCTAAGAGGTTTTTGAGAATAATACAGTTTTAGCAAATGTTAAGTTTTTTAATAAATTATCACTTATATTGTTCATAAATGTTATACAAAAGCTAGAAATCGTTTATAAAATATTATGCCATTATTTATTAAAAATTTTCATTTTTTAACACTTTTTAATTTTTATTATAATATATTTTTTATATTTATCATGTATACATGTATATTAATTTCATATAAATGAAGAAGCTACTAAATAGAACATATGTATAGAGAAACATATCTATTAGAAAGTAATATAAAATCAACTACTTTCATATATTATGCATTATATATGCACATGAATAATATATATAATAATGTTTCCCTTGTAACATTATTATATACACTGAAGTGAAAAAAGTCATGGGATAGCAATATGCAAATTTTCAGATGGCAGTAGCATTGCGTAGAACAGGTTTAAATGCGCAGAGCTTTCATTTCTGTTCAAGTTATTCATGTGAAGAGGTTTTCACGTGATGATGACCGCACGACGGGAATTAACAGACTTTGAACGCGGAATGTTAGTTGGGGCTAGACGCATGGGTCATGCCATTTCGGAAATCGTTAGGGAATTCAACATTCCCAGATCCACTGTGTCAAGCCTGTGCCGAGAGTATGAAATTTCAGGCATAACATCCCACCATGGACAGCGCAGTGGTCGACCGCCTGCACTTAACGACCGAGATCGGCGACGTCTGCAAAGAGTCGTAAATTCTAACAGACAAGCAACACTGCGTCAAATAACCGCAGAAATCAATGTGGGACGTACAAGGGACTTGTCTGTTAGAACTGTGCGGAGAAATTTGGCTTTCTTGGGCTATTCCAGCAGACGACCGATTCGAGTGCCTTTACTGACAGAACGACATCGCTTGCAGCGACTCTCGTGGGCACGTGAGCATATCGGTTGGTCCCTAGATGAATGGAAAACCGTGGCCTGATCCGATGAGTCACGATTTCAGTTGGTAAGAGCTGATGGTAGGGTTCCAGTGTGGCGCAGACCCCACGAAGCCATGGACCCAAACTGTCAGCAAGGCACTGTTCAAGCTGGTGGTGGCTCCGTAATGGTGTGGGCTGTTTTTCATGGCATGGACTTGGTCCTCTGGTGCGACTGGACCGAACATTGACTGGAAATGCTTATGTTCAGCTACTTGGAGATCACTTGTAGCCATTCATGGACTTCATGTACCCAAACAACGATGGGATTTTTATGGATGACAATGCGCCATGTCACCGGGCCATAACTGTTCGCGATTGGTTTGAAGAACATTCTGGACAATTCCAACGAATGATCTGGCCAGCTAGATCGCCCGACATGAATCCCATCGAGCATTTATGGGACATCATCGAGAGGCCTGTTCGTGCCCAAAATCCTGCACCATCAAAGCTTTCACAATTATGGACGTCTATCGAGACAGCGTGGCTCAATATTACTGCAGAAGACTTCCAACGACTTGTTGAGTCCATGCCACGTCGAGTTGCTCCCCTTTGCCGGGCGAAAGGAGGGCCTACACGATATTAAGAGGTATCCCATGACTTTTGTCACTTCAGTGTATATTATTCTTATGCATAATAAATAATTATGTAGATAAAATTCCGTATAGAATACTACATTGATTATATTTATAAAGACTTAGTTGGCAATTATTAATTATTAAGAAAAAATAATTATTAACTATTAAGAAAAATTATTTTCATATATTAAATTATTTTATTTTCATATATTTTATATATTAGATTATTTTCATATGTAATATTATTTTCATATATTAGATTATTTTCATATATTAGATTATTTTCATATTATGTCAAAACGTGGCACAGTGAAATTTAGGCAATAAAAAGAAAAATATATCCTTTTTCGTATTAAAAAAATGTAAGAAAGTTATTCAAGAAATGCTTTTCAAAGCATTTTTAAATATCAGCAGCATTTGTATCAGCATAAAATAAAATGTCTGAGATGCGCCCTGGTGTCTCTCTTTGCATGTCCTTGCATGTCTCCTTTTTAAATAATTATTTTGATAAAAAATTTTTAAGATTGTAATTAAATGGTATAAAGCAATATTTGGTCATAAAAACGGGTAATTGGATTGCTTTGGTTATAAAACACTAACTATAAGACACAAACTAACTTCAGTCTACATTTCAGCAGGATCACGTAAGAATTTTATCACTTCTGCTGTAGTAAATATTTCAAGATAACATGTTCTAGAAATAAAGTATGTTTCGATACTTTTCCAAAAAAAAGATACGTTCTTTCAATAGAGCATCATATTGTTAAAGATGAGCGCGAATTGTACAATCAGCATTGACATTGTAACGACGTTTGTATCATGTTTTTTTACACTGATTAAATAAAATATTGTAGATTTATTAAAAGTATTAAGTACAGTCAACTTTTTACGTTATCTTTTTTCTTCAAATTTATGTGACACAAGTACAAAAATAATCTATATTGAAAAATTACAAATAATTTGCTATTCTGATTCGAGGTAAACAAAAATTTATTTTTAAAAATAATAATAGTATTAAATTGAAAAACTTTTTGTTGGTATAATATTGCTTTTAAAAACGAACAAGGAAATGTTATTTGTAATTTTCAATTAAATCTTTTAAATTTGAATTGAAAGAAATGCTATCACCAAAACGAAGTAGTTAAAATTCCAAAATAAATAATGGAATGTTTGGAATTCATTATTGGATAAACGATGTAAACAATAAAATATGTCCACCATATATTTTTTTTTATTTTAGCTTATTTTATCTAGTTAAATATTTATAATCTCAGCATTTTAATTTATAATATATAAAAAGCAGTTATAATTAAAGTTAATACATTTTTATAATTTAAACATACCAATCTCCAAAATTGTACCTCGCCATAAAAAGATAATTTATGTTTTGCATATTATTTATATTGCACTAAAACCAAAATTGTGTACCAAATATTAAAAATTTGAGAAATTGTGAGTTCGTTTAAAAGAAGAAAAAAAATGAAAAAGAAAATGCATTTTGTTAACCAAAAATTTTCTTTTTACTACTACTGTCTTAATCCATACACGCACTTGAATATATATATATATATATATATATATATAAAGAATGGATAACAAAGTCATAGTAGCATTTACAATACAAAACTGCAAAATCTTTGATGTTCCTCACATTCAGACCTCTCACAAAAGAAAAAAGCAAAACAAATTATAAATAATAATAAAAAAAAACCTCATATAATTTTTTATTTCAAATTTTACATGAATAATCATTAAAATATTTAAGATTGCAACCAGAGCAATATTTATTATTTAACATTACTTAATTAATTAAATTATTAAATTTTAGTAAAAAACCTAATCTAACAATAACCTAAAAATGAAAGAATGTGGCGATTCTGTCATGCAAAAGTAAAATAATAATCTATAAAAACTCAGCCCTGAAATTTTAAAGTTAAGTTCATGAATTTGTTAAAGAGCTATAGTTCTTTTTATTAGAAGGTTAAAACAAAATATATATTATACCAGCAGAAATTCACTTTTGATAATAATTTAAATGACTGCTCTTAAATTTAGAACTTTCTAAAAGTCGTTCTGGTGAAAGAATTCACGTTCTTAAATTTAAGACTTTATGAAAGAAACATATATTATTCAAGCCTAATTTATGTAACTGCCATAATTCGTGAGATGAGTTTTAATATAAAATATTCTGTGAACTCATTTACAGCTGTAACATTTATAGAGAATGTGCAATCCTACTGTTTCTAATTTGTAATTTGTGAAATATCATTCATTTGTCTGGTTTTATAAATGATTACTGATTTACTGCATTAAATCACATGGAACGTTTAAAATTCTAAAATTGAAGTTAAAATAATATTATCTATACTAATAAATAAACATTGATTCTAACATTCTATGAATAACAGCTTAGTTTTCAAAAAATATAAATGGTTGTTCATAATGTCATTTAATTTATCAAGTAAGAAATGATAGATACAGCAATTATATCGATGTTTTTTTTAAAGAAAAGTAAAACTAAATAAAGTATAATTTTATGAATGATTACTGATTTACTATATAAACCACATGAAACATTTCAATTACTAAGCATAAGTTAATATAATATTATCTATATTAAAAATAAACACTGATTCTAACATTCTATGAATAACAGCTTAATTTTCAGAAAATATAAGTAATTGTTTATAAGGTTATTTACTTTATCAATTAATAAACAGTAGCTAAAGCTATAAGCTGTATAATTTTATGTAGTTCTGGCTTTTAAAAGTGTTATTGTAAGGGTATCATAATTTAAGTAAATTATAAAAGAATTTCCAACTATTAGAAATATCAAATTTTCCAATGTAATTCCTTAAAAATTATAGAAATTAAATTCTATTGAAAGAGTAAAAAATTCTCTCCACCTATTTATATGCTTCTTTAAATGAAATAAAATGTTCTAGAAATATAGAATTACACAGTTATCTTTGTGAAATATTTTATTGAAATATGCAGATAAAAATTTATGTGGTGCTGGGTTTTTTTTTTTATAGCATTTCCGTTCTACGCACTGAAATCACCATAAAATATGTAGATAGAATATCCTGTTACGTTATATTCCCAACAAATAAAGTACTTCTGAGTTCCATCTCCTAGATAAGAAGGAAAATTTGTTTCTTAGAAAAGCAAACTAAAAAATTATTAATAAATAAATAATTATTTACTGAAAAAAAAAAAATTAAGTAAAATCAAATATAATAACAAAAGTAGAATGTAATAATAATAGTAGAATATAAAATAAATCCTAAAATTGAAGTTGATTAAGATAAATGTTAACTTTAAAACATAACAATGTAGATGAAATTTGAACTTTTACTTACTAACTAACTAAAAATGTATATAATTTATATTTTTAGTGAAAAATATAGTTCTCTTTTATTTTTAAATTATATTTATTTAAGACTTTATTGTAATTTTTATTGCATTCCTATGAATAAAGTACACATACACACACACACATAATTTATTAAAAGAATTAATTTTTGATAAGAATTTTTTTCAACTGTTAATTGAATTGATTATAAATTACTGTATGCTGAAAACTGATTAAGAATTTGTATTGTAATTTAGCTTATAATAAGAACAAAAACTGTTGTAGGAATAAATTTAATTGTTAATAATTTTTATTGATAATTATTCAACTTTTTAAAGCTTTACTTCGACAAAAATAATTTGGAATTATTATATGAAATTAAATTAAAAATAAATATTTGTGAATTTTACTCAAGCATTACTCTTTTTTATAACATAACATTTATTTAAAAAAGGAAAATAGAGTTTTTTATTGTAAGTTTTTTTTAAATACGTTTTTTAAATTTAAACTTTATTTTTTTAAATAAAGTTTTTTTTTTTTTTTTTTTTATTTATTTAAATTTTCATTACATGATTTTAATTACAGAGTTGTACCTTTTAATTATTTTATTTTTTTTTTTTTAAAATTATGATATACTAATAATTGTACAACTTAAATAGCTTCCAAAATTAATGTTCTTGATTTCATAATGAAACCAGAAAACTATTTTTGAATTTAATTCGAATTTCTGTTTCTGTTTATTTGTTAAACATTTTGAAACTTGGTTATTAGCACTTGGCTAATATACTGACTCTTTCGTCTATATACTGTCAAAAGAAATAATTTTATGCATTGGCACATATGTACATATATTAATTAATTAGAAAGTAACAAGTTTACGTGTTAAATTTAAACTGAATATCTTCTATTTGTGTTTGTAACCTGATGTGGAAAACTTTTCAAAAATAAATATCATGCCAGAGAAAAGTTTAAAGCTTTTGAAAAGGTACTTTTCTTTAAATAATGTTTCTCCATGTTGTACAAAGAGTTCAACAAACCAAAAAAAGTTTTCAAGTAACGTTTACAGACAAATTACCCTTATAAAAAACAACTCAAGTTACAGAATATCTTGAAAATTGGGATGATATGGCTATTTCATTTTAACTCAGAAAATATAATTTTTGGAAAAACTAGTAAATATTTATACTGAAATATATACACATATGCTTAAAGTACATTTGTACGTCGTTTCTAGCGGCGAAAAAAATTGCCCTTGACAGTGTAACGCCAGAGAGGAAGTGAACGTCTTGCGAGTGGCTGTGAGTCATGTAAATAAAGTGTTGTTACGTTTGCATTGTGATAACTTATTGTGTAAGTGTGTGAGTGTGATACAGTCCGCTTGTGAAAGAAAACATGTGTGAGTGGTGTCAGTGCTATTGACGACAACAACGTCGTTTCTACGGAAATTGCCATTACTGAATTTTAATAGATGATTTTGAACAAGAAATTTTCATATAAGCTTTAAACTAACATATTTTCCAAAATGTGCAAGATTTAAAGAAAATATTTAATGAAATATGGTTACGAGAGTAAAAATCATTGGAACTTTTCTACATATATTAATAAAAAAAACGCTTTTGTGTAATTTGATCATTTTCATAAAATGAAAAGCAACTTGCACATGTACATTATTTTGTGGGTTTAAAAATTAAGATTAATGAGACTTAAATTTAAATGAAAAAAAATGCAAATAAATTTCTTCTGGTATTCTCAAACTATCATCAAAGATTTAAACTATTCTATGATTTAATTAGAGAATAATTAGAGAATAATTAGAGAATAATTAGAGAATCCCTTTAAATTTATATAGAATAAAATTTAAACACAGTTTTTATTCCTCCCATTATAAAGCTTTTGTAGGTGACATTACATGCTTTCATGAAGTGCATTTGAGTTGAAATGCTAACCTTTTCCATATCTTATCAAGCTATATGCATAGTACAAATGTACATCTTTCGAGACTTCTTTCATAATATTGCATTTTAGATGGCCAACAGTATAATTAGATTACAATTCAATATATTCTGAAGCAATTTTATTAATATAATAAATTTTTGTTTTACAAATTAAATTTTCAAATTTTTATGTAGTGTATAAAACTCAAAGTATCTGAAAATTTTGATAATGTTTGATAGGAAAATATTGTACGCCAATTAACCCTATTTGATATATGTAAATTGACGACAAAGGGTTATATTTTGGTAATGGAAGCAATATACACTGAAGTGACAAAAGTCATGGGATAGCAATATGCAAATTTTCAGATGCCAGTAGCATCGCGCAGAACAGGTATAAATGCGCAGTGCTTTCGCAGAGCTTTCATTTCTGTTCAAGTTATTCATGTGAAGAGGTTTTGACGTGATGATGACCGCACGACGGGAATTAACAGACTTTGAACGCGGAATGTTAGCTAGAGCTAGAGTCATGCCATTTCGGAAATCGTTAGGAAATTCAACATTCCCAGATCCACTGTGTCAAGAGTGTGCCGAGAGTATGAAATTTTAGGCATAACATCCCACCATGGACAGCGCAGTGGTCGACCGCCTACACTTAACAACCGAGACCGGCGACGTCTGCAAAGAGTCGTAAATTCTAACAGACAAGCAACACTGCGTCAAATAACCGCAGAAATCAATGTGGGACGTACAAGGGACTTGTCTGTTAGAACTGTGCGGAGAAATTAGGCTTTCTTGGGCTATTCCAGCAGAAGACCGACTCGAGTGCCTTTACTGACAGAACGACATCGCTTGCAGCGACTCTCGTGGGCAAGTGAGCATATCGGTTGGTCCCTAGAGGAATGGAATACCGTGGCCTGGTCCGATGAGTCACGATTTCAGTTGGTAAGAGCTGATGGTAGGGTTCGAGTGTGGCGCAGACCCCACGAAGCCATGGACCCTAACTGTCAGCAAGGCACTGTTCAAGCTGGTGGTGGCTCCGTAATGGTGTGGGCTGTTTTTTCATGGCATGGACTTGGTCCTCTGGTGCGACTGGACCGAACATTGACTGGAAATGCTTATGTTCAGCTACTTGGAGATCACTTGCAGCCATTCATGGACTTCATGTACCCAAACAACGATGGGATTTTTATGGATGACAATGCGCCATGTCACCGGGCCACAACTGTTCGCGATTGGTTTGAAGAACATTCTGGACAATTCCAACGAATGATCTGGCCACCCAGATCGCCCGACATGAATCCCATCGAGCATTTACGGGACATCATCGAGAGGTCTGTTCGTGCCCAGAATCCTGCCCCATCAACGCTTTCACAATTATGGACGTCTATCGAGACAGTATGGCTCAATATTCCTGCAGAAGACTTCCAACGACTTGTTGAGTCCATGCCACGTCGAGTTGCTGCACTTCGCCGGGCGAAAGGAGGGCCGACACGATATTAAGAGGTATCCCATGACTTTTGTCACTTGAGTTTATTACTTCTTGTAAACATAATTCGGTTTTTCATGCTATATTTGCTGATATTTAGAATTATCTTACTGTAGATAAAAATGGCATATCTCAAGGAATGATTTCGATAAACCTTAATAAAGTTTAAAAAAGAAAAAAAAGTAAACCATAAATCTAAAAGAAGAAAAAATTAAAAAAAAAAAAAAAAAAACAAGAAATAGAGATTGTATCCTGTTTTAAATATATTTATTATATGCAAAAATATTTATGAATATTTATTATACCCAAATAGATAGCAAGTGGTAATGGTAATGGGAACAATATATTATTTCTTGTAAATATAATTCTATTTTTCATGTTATATCTGCTGATATTAAGACTGATCTTGTTGTAGATGCATATGGCACATCTCAAGAAATTATTTTGCTAACTTATTTTGTTTAATAGAATTTAAAAAATTGTAAAAATTAAGCCAAAAATCTAATTAAGAAAAATAAACAAGAAATAGAAATTGCATCTTTTTTTTAAAGACAATTTATTTTAAATATGTAGGTTAATGAAATACAAAAACCACTTTTATTATTTAAAAATGCATATGAATTCATTATTGTATAAATAAATAAAAAAAACTAATTTTTTTTATTTCATAAATAACTCCAATTAGACGATTTTACTAATACATACAATAACGCGTGTATCTCAAAGAAATTACTTTGATAAATAAAATAAACTTTAAAAAATGATTAAAATCAAACCAAAAATCTAATTACAAAAATTAAAAAACCAAGAAATAACCATTTTTTTAAAGTATATTTGTTTTAAATATGCAGGTTAATGAAGTATAAAAAAACACATTTATTGTTTAAAAATGCATATGAATTGATTATTGTGTAAATAAATAAAAAAAAAGCTATTTTTTAATTTCATAAATATCTCCAATTAGACAATTTTATTAATACACTCAAAACCATGTGCATCTCAAGAAAAAAAATTTTGCGAAATTTTAACAAAATTTTAAAATCATAAATCTTATTTAAACAAACAAAAAAAAACAACAAGAAATAGGGATCATGTTTTTTAAAAATATTTATTTAAAATATGTAGGCTAATGAAATATAAAAAAAAACACTTGTATTATTTAAAAATAAAATAAATATTCTTTATTATACAATAAAGAATTCATACGCATAAAATTGGAGATAATTAATAAAAAAAAGGGCCATTTTTTATTTCATAAATATCTCCAATTAGATGATTTTATTAATACACACAGCAACGTATGCATGAAAATGTTAAATAGCATTAATAATAATACTCGACTCGCAATGTATAAACATATCCAGAGTTTGAGAATAAAAGTGTTCCGTTAAACATAAAGCGAAGCCAGTCCCCCATCCTACCATTTAGATTAAGTTGGATTCGAATTTCACGAACTGAAACGTAATTAGAGCTAACAATGTATGAAGCTCCTTTTCAGAGCCGAAATCATCTCTTGTGAGAGGTGCGTGTAGTATTTAGATTGCTTTGGAAAAGGAAACATCCCGGAGAAATGTTTTAATGATGGCCGCTAATATAAAGATACGGAATTTAAAGTATAGAGTCATTCAATTACTGAAAATAGTAGAAGAATGTCGTCTTTCACAGAAAATTAGTTAGAATCGAGACTTCCTCGGCTTGTTCCATTAATAATTTGTCTATTTTACGAGATGTTTATGGAAAGCATTAAGATAATTAGTAGTTTAAATATGATGCTAAAGAAAAAAATATCTTTTGAATATTGCTGAATGTAAACTTTTACAATGATACAATGATAATTTACGAAAGAGAATTAGAACTCGATTCCTACTGTTAGTATATGTACAGCCACTGCTTTGTAAAACGAGTAGATTTGATGCCGATTGTGAGAAAGTGACTGGCATTGACAATACGATTGCTGTTTCTCTAGTTTCTGTCCCTGGCATGAAAATATTTAAAAATTATCCTTGAGATATTAATCTTTATTTTATAGTTTAAATGTCAATATTTTGTAGTTGAAAAATTTTTTAATGAGATGGCCATTTTATAGTTTAAATGTTTTAATGATGGCCGCTAATATAAAGATACCAAATCTAAAGTATATAGTCATTCAATTACAGAAAATAGTGGAAGAATGTCGTCTTTCACAGAAAATTAGTTAGAATCGAGACTTCCTCGGCTTGTTCCATTAATAATTTGTCTATTTTACAAGAGGTTTATGGCAAGATAATTAGTAAGATAATTAAGATAATTAGTAAGTTTAAATTATGTAAATTTAAATAAGATGCTAAAGAAGACACAATTTTTTGAATTGTCGATTGGGAGAAAGTGATTGGCTTTGATAATATGGTTGCTGTTCCATTAAGAATTTGTTTATTTTTCAAGATGTATATGGAAAGCATTAAGATAATTAGTATGTCTAGAAGGGACAATTTTTTTGAATTTTCTGAATGTAAACTTTCAACATTATAATATAAGAAAGAGAATTAGAAATCGATTACTATTTGGTGTCGATTGTGAGAAAGTGATTGGTATTGATAATATCGTTGTTGTTCCATTAATGATTAGTTTATTTTACGAGATGTTTATGGCAAGCATTAAGATAACTAGTAAGTTTAAACATCATGCTAAGAAGCGAAGAATTTTTTGAATTTGGTTGAATGTCAGGTTTAATCATTTTTTTTTTATATTTCCATTACACAAAGGGTAAAAGTACAGAATAAAAAAGAGAAAGAGAATGTACACAAAAGAGTTCAACAAATTGATCGAAGTCATTGCCTTAAGAGGTTTTTAACTTTCCAGTATTTCGCTGTCTCGGATTCACCCTGAAGTACCAACCAATGACGGAGATGAGCTCGATCTATTAGTTTTGTGAAATCATAAGTAGGGCAGTAGGCTGATAGAAATTCCCAATGCGATGTAGATGTTCACCCAGACAGACATGACTTGTTAAAAGACAGAACTGAGCAACAGCTATACGATGTGGCCAACTTGGATGTAAGAGAAGATCCTATCATTTTGTCTGTATTCCGTCATGTAACTGTAATTTATATTTTCTAGTCATAGTCTGTTTGATATACAGCTTTTTAGAATAATGTGGTAATGTTGACCATGTTGATTGGAACAATCTCGAGTCCTTTCTTGCAAATAAATGAGCCTGTCCGTTCCCAAAAACTTCGCAATGACCAGGTATCCAATGAAGCACAATGCGCTTTTTCTCCAAAACCAACAATCTGCAAGTTACTTCATGTGTGAATTAGAACAGTTCTTTTTGATTGAGACACTTTCAACATTATAATACATGAAAGAGAATTAGAGATTGATTCCTACTGTTAATATGTGTACAGCCACTGCTGTGAACAACGAGTTAGATTTAGTGTCGATTGTGACAAAGTGACTGGCAATGGCAATACGATTGCTGTTTCTCTAATTTTTGCCCTTGATATGAAAATATTAGAATTATCCTTGAGATATTATTCCACATTTTATAGTTTATACAAAGCAGAAATTTAAAAATGCAATAAACACACAGAAATTATAAAGTTTATTAAGATCAATAGATTAAATTGGGTTGTTATTTATATATTTGAAAGAATATTATTTAAAAATCGAAGTTAGTTTTTTCTCATAATTTTGACAGTTAATATTTGAATATATGGATATATTCAAATATATATTTTTATATATTTATATTATTTAATATATTTTTAATACACTGGTTTTCACTACTTTAGCCGTTATAAATATATATATTTTGTAAAAGTGTGATAAGTATCTCGGGCCGGAAAAATGTTCAAGGTTGGTCACTCCTGTCGCAGTTCATAAGCAGAAAAACTCAATTCTTGTTATTTAAAACCCTTATTAGATTTCTTTTGGTCTATAGCTGTGAAACTTGGACTTTATTAAGATCCTATGAGGTCCATTTGGATATATTTGATCGGAAGATTTTAAGGACAATTCTTGGAGGTATTAAGAAAAGTGATAGTTGGAGAAGATGGTACAATGCAGAAATATATATGCTATAAAGACCCAGATATTATAAAATTTATTAATAATAGATTAAACAGGGCTGGTCATATATTTAGAATGAATGATTTTAACCCTGTAAATGGACTCGTTTTGACAAAGTCACCGGGACAAAGAGGAAGAGGACGACCCAAATTGCGATGGATAGAAGCAGTTGTAAAAGGTCTTGTTGTACTAAATGTTAAGAATTGGAGAACCCTTGTCATCCAGTAGAATGCATGGAAATCTTTTGAAAGGAAAGCCTTGGTCCACTCTGGGCTGTCGCGCTATTGATGTTGATTTTATAGTTTATATAGCAATTTTGTTCCTCACAAGTGATGCTATTCCTCATAGAAGTTAGAGGGTTCATTAACAGATGTGCAGAAACGTTAAATAACCAGCAATGGAAATTAAACTTTTCAGTGTTTTAAAAACGTTTTGTATTTAATTTTATTTGTACTTTTAAATTATTAGTATACAAAATAATAATGTAAAACCTAAATGCTAAAACTTTTTAACAACGTTAATAGTTATAAATAAGTGAAAAGGTATGTTCGTTTTAAATTTCAAATTAAAAGCTAATAATTTATAACCTTACACTTTCCAGAAAAGCAATATTACAAAAATATTTCCTATTTGAATGTTTAATAAATTAACAGAATTGTTAGTCCATGTTTTTTAATGAAAGATTACTATTTCAAAATAGTAAAATACAGGTAGGAATGGTTTAAAGTTATATATTTATGACAATCAAATCAAGGTAATTAAGTTTTGAGTAACTTTAGCAAATTAGAAGTAAACTTCGCGGTAATCTGGAAAAAAGCATTTTAAGAAATTGTTTTACAAGACTTTTATAGTTAGTCAACCTTACCAGAAAACTCTCAAATAGTTTAAAACTGCAGATAACTAAAGAAAATTGGGCAACATGCCAAACTTACGCTTTGAAAGTAAAAAGTAGCTATTCTTATCTATTCTTTTTATTTATATTTCAATGCAAACACAAGGTCTGAAATGAATTGTACAAAAGCATTGGAAAAAGCAGCTGAAATGGATTACAAACGATTGTAAAGTAAAATATATAAGCACAAAAGCATAGACTGTATAACGTTTATAAAAATATATTTGAAAGATTTCCTTTAAAACAAATTAATTAAAGACTGATGTCAAAACTAACAAATATTTATTTAAAAAAAAGTAAGTTAAAGAAATATTAATGTTTTTAAATCTATTTTAATTTTCTTTTTTTTAATTTTAATCACTAATTGATTCCAAAAAATCAACAATTATTTACAATCAAATGTTTTCATTATTACCCAGACTAGCAAGTGAATAATATAAGATAATATATATAAGTAATATAAAAAAAAATGTAAGACAATTCCCACCTTTTTTTCAATTATATTACAGAAAAGTTGAAGAAGAGGAGGTTGAAATTTTCCTCTAACATCTGGCGCCCTCTATTATGAGATACATGCAACTTAAATCTAAAAAAAAATTGAAATTAAATAATTTAATTTAATTAATGAATTAATATTTGAAAAAACCGTATTAACATTCAAGTGCCATCCACTACAAGTTTAAGAAAATATATTTGAACTTGAGTGGATGAATAAAAATTATTTTATTAACGATTGAAAATTTGAACAAGACATATACACAGAGAGTGTGAACTAATAGAAGGAATTGAAAAAATAAGTTTTGGTTCTTGTAAAACACAATTTTTAAAAATATTTAATTTCATGTTTGCACCAAGAAAATCATGGAAGTGTAATCTAGTCTGAGAAGCATCGTTTCAATTTGGCAATATTTTCTGCAAAATTGGATCACATTTAACAATAGGAATATTTTTCGATTTAGCATGATTTCTGTTGATATAAATTAATTAATATTAACCACTAGAAATTTAAACAAATGAAAAAAAAATTGTTAAAATATATAATCTGTTTAAAATTTAAACACATTTTTTTACCGAACTATAACCTCTGCAAAAACATCTATGTAATATCTAATTAAGTCTCAATTATTGAAAAGTTGACTCATTTAGAAACATTAAAAATATTTAAATGGCAAATTTTAAAAGAAAATGTGAAAAATAATGAATTTATAAATAAGTTTTTCAAACTATAGATACACAAAAATATTAAAAAAAAAAAAAATATATATATATATAAACAAGAAAATTCAGATTATATAATGTGTTTAGTTATATAATTGAAGGATTTTTTCAAACACACATAAACATGTATTCATATTTGTCTATCTAACCATCTATCTATCTATCTATATCTATCTATCTATCTATCTATCTATCTATCTATCTATCCCCCCCTCTCTCTCTCTGTATATATATATATATATATAAACTGAAATTCTTTTACAAAAACTTAACTACAAACAAACCTTTTCGCATTTAATGAAAATTATATTTCAAAATTATCCATAGTCGTATTTAAATATCTTGGAAATTATTCTAAAATTCACAAACAGTATTAAAGTGCACAAACAATATTAAAAGGTTTGTGTTCAACTACACTGGATGCAATGCCATTTTGGAAAGTAAAAAGCATTAGAATGATTTACTAACTTAATACTCTGCTTTCAGAGATAATACTCTTTCTGATTTAAAAGCAGCAATTTTGATATTTTTTCCAGAAATAAAAGTTCAATACTACTTAATAAACTTACGCATAGAAAGTGAAGAGTACGGTAGAAAATATTATTATTTATGCCTCATTTCACTGAGTTTTCAGTAAAGAAATCCAATAAGAACAAACAGATGGTTTGACTATTTATCTTCTTGTTTTAAACATTCGTTTAGGGAAAATGCTTAGGAATATATATGCTTTTTAAAAGTCAGTACGGTAAATTTCATTTTCTTTTGCATTTGCTACATGAATCGGTTGTGTTATCAATATTGATGGGAGTTTAAAATGCTACATTCTTTGAGGGTGTTTTAAATTATGAATGTGTTGTATCCTACGATTTGTTTAGATCGTGTTGATTGATTTTCCGTGAGTTTATTTTTCGAGAAAGTGTTATTATGTTTCAAAACGTTGAAAATAACAACTTTTGAGAAACATTGATTCAATTATTCAGCATAAGATATACAAGCTTTAAAAAAAGTTAACCAGCTAAGATTTAATAAAACCCAATGTTCGGAGGAGGCATGATTCAATGATTATTTTAATATAATATATATTATATTTTATTAATCTTTTTTTTATTACTATAATTTTTATCATCATAAAGATATGTATTTTTCTTAATATTGTAGCATTTTTTTCTCATGTGTAGAATTTTGTCATTTCATTTCCTGGAGAGAGGAATGCATGTTTGAAGAGAGGAAGAGTAATGCAGAGGAAGGTATAAAATAACCCATGATACATATTTGAAAGCAGACAAGCAGCATTGTGGGTAGTTATATTACATGCAATTAGTGTTTAGTTCTAATGAGAACATCCTGTGACTAAAATCTGATAGCAGATATTCGGTATTATGTATAATGAGACTCAGGAAATTAGTGAATATCTGTGCGATCTCACAGGTCGAAACAACTACAGATGGAATATGAACTTTACCATGAGTAGTTCCATCGTGACTGGTGATAGACCAAAAGCTGAGAAATGTCTACTCCAATGAGAAGTGAGGGAAACTGTCCTTCCTCTTGAGTTGTATTTTTTTGGTGAAGAAAGGAGAGAGTTCTGTGCGTGGTTTTACTTTTTTTCTCTGAAGTGACTGGATAGGTCGGAGATGAAATGTTTCTAAAGTGAACCCCTTGTGGTTTCGTTTATCACGCCGTGGGATAATTAAGGTCTGCCGCAGACCAAGCAATTAGGTTCGACGTAGACTCAAGAACTCTGAAAAATCTCTGACCTTGGAGTGAACTGTACTTGTGATTAAATTTTATTTTAATTTTTTATTTATTTTTATAATTATATATATATATATATATATATATATATATATATATATATATATATATATATATATATATATATATATATAAATAAAAATTAAATTGTCCTCATGAACCTAAACGTGGCCCTTCTTCTTGCAGGTCTAATATAGGCAGAGACTTTACAATATTAATTCAATTTATTTAATATATTTTAATTAGAATTGTTGAAACTAATTATCCTTTTAATATCGAAATTCATTAAACATTAATAGAATAAAAAAAATTCTATTAAAATGATTTTGTTAGGTATTTATTTTAACCTAAAATATTGTTACTATGTAGAAATATTCATATAATTATTAATAATTCCCTTTATTCTCTCATACTCTTTATATATTTACTAATTTAATGGAAGATTATTTCAAAAGCCTATTGGTAAACATGATAATTCTACGAACCCTCTAACATCAAATGGAAATATTATACCAATGCAATATAAAGATTATTTATGCCTACATTCTTTTGAAGAATTCTGATAACGACGTGCTTTGAACTCAATTTCTGTAAATATTTTTGCTGACATATGCGTAGAAATTCCAGGAACATCAAACAATTTCCAGTGATTTTAGAAATTTTTACTGGATTATATATTGGTAAATAAATTTGTACCATTTCTCTTTACTGAGTGAACTGTAGTTGAACTACATTGATAAGTTACTTTACTATGAACATTCTCTAATGGAGCGTCTCATATTTACTATATATGATTGGGTTGAACAATTGTTTGAATTTCACAATTCAATGAGCTTTAAGGCACTTATCATATAATGTTGAAAATGTACCAAATAAGACAGTATCAAGAAATACAATAATTTAACGCAGTGTGAGTATAAATGTAGTATTTATAAGTTAAGACATTTATCTACTTCGTTTTAGATTTAGATAAATGAAAAGAATACATACCTTTTTATTTATAACGATTGTTATTAAATCATATCGACTGGTATTTATAATTAATTGTTATATATCGATGGTTATTATATTGATTGCGATCTATAATTCGATTGCTATACCTAATATTGATTGTTATAATACAGATTATGAATTATAAATAGATTGTTATTGAATAATATCGATTGTTATTTATAATTAGTTATATATCGATTGTTTAATAATAAACGATGTCAATTGAATATCAGTTGTTATTATAAAGATTGTGATTTATAATTCCAAAGCTATATCTAATATTTATTGTTATTCTATTGATTGTGATTTATAATTACGATGCTATATCTAATATTTATTGTTATTCTATTGATTGTGAATTTTATAATTTGATTGTTACTTATTATTCGTTATATATAGATTGTTTCATAATAACCATAGATGGATTGAGTATTTGATTTGATTGAATATCATTGTTTTTATATCGCATTATTGTAAATATCTTTCATACATTAGTACAAATCTTATTTCATTAAATAATTATAATAATTAAGGAGAAAGTATTATTTTATTGAATATTATTTTGAATATTTCTTGATTTCCATCGATTTGCTTATAAATCATTTATCTTTTTATTCTTCATTAAATTGTGAATTCAACAATATCAATTTAATGAAAATAGGATTAAAAATTGTTTAGTAATATATTAACATGTATATATATATAAAATATATATATATATTATATATATTTAAATACATGTTTGAAATAAAATCTTTCAATTATATAATTAGAAGCGTTATACTGTCTACATTTTCATGTTTATCTATTTTAAATATTTTATAAATATTTTTGTGTATACATAGATTCAAAAACTCATTTATAAACATAAAATTATATTTATTAATTTTTATTATTATAATTATTATTTGTATTATATACTAATTTAAAAAATTAAAACCATTTTGCTTTATTAACATGAAAGGTTTTTCATGGAGCATCTCATGTGTATTATATATAAATGGTTTAGACAATTGTATTTTTGATTCGTTTTGAATTTCACAATTTAATGAACTGTGATCATATAATTCTGAATTCTTCTATCATATAATCTGTCTTATATTAATACAGATTTCATTTCATTAAATAATTATAATAATTAAGGAGAGATTATAATTTTATAAAATATTATTTTGAAGATTTCTTGATTTCCATCTATTTGCTTATAAACCATTTATCTTTTGATTCTTCTTTAAATTGCGAATTCAACAAAAACACAGTCATTTTAATTCAAATAATGACAAAAATATTTTTGAGCAATAAATCTATAGTGGTTGGGTTCCTTAAATTATAAATGCATTAAAATAAAATATGTAGTATACTGCATTATAAATAATGATATTTACGAGAAATACCAATCTTCTTATAGGAAGAAAAGTATTTCTCATAAATATTATCCGGCATTTCCCATCATAGACTGCAATTTCCTTCCCTGATTACAACAATCCTGAGCTTCTGTAGACTAATTTTCATAGTCACGCTAAACAACAGTTTGCTGTAGCATATCTACCTGCATTTGATTTTATTGGATCCCTGCTCAATAAAGCCTTCGTCACGGCAGTCACTATATGTTGATAAATGTGAGAAAAATTGGTTATGCACGTTTATTGCATTTTTGGGGATTTTAAGGGATTTTTTTAAATGGACAATATATGCATATATATATATATATATAGTTATGGACAATATATGCATATATATATATACATAGTTATGGACAATATATGCTGAATATTTTTAATCTAGCATCAGTTTTGTTTGAATCATTATTAATCTTTAATCTTTTTATGTGGGATTTAAAATCTAAATTAATAATAAAACTTGTAAGAATTGATGAGTAGCATAATATTAAAATATCGTTAAAAGATTTCATACATTATTCATGTAAAGAGTTAAAATAATCAATGAAAAGAGCCTTTTATTGCATTTTAAGTTACATCTAATATGAATATTCTTCAAAATTGTCTAGTGAAATGTGTTTCAATTAGTTATTCAACTATAGTTGTAAAAAAAATCAATTTGAGTCTTATTATCGGATTGTGTGAATTTTTACAATTTATACAAATTTGTAGATAAATGATAAAACTGCACTTATTTAAAAATTTATATCTTTTCTTTTCATCAAAAATAATTTAAAGATAACTTTCCAAATAATGCAAATACAGAATTTGATTTTGAAAATTTAGAAATAATAATATAAAGTACTCTATTTTGCAAGTTTACAATAAGAATAATAATAAAAAACACTTGGAACTCAAGTACGACCAGAAACATGTCTGAGTACAGACCCGTCAATGGATATTAAAATTTAATAGTTGTATCCACAATATCAAATTGATTTAAAATAATTCATAAAACAAATAAATATTCCAGATTATAACGATAATGAAAGTTGATAATGATTGGCCATTTACCAATGTATCTTATTTTGAAATAGATTAATTAAGACTTAAAAAAATCTTTTCGTGTTTGTATAGATATATTTTCAATTCTTAAATCATAGATGTAATTTCAAAATATATAATTGGAATGTAGTGGAATTTGAGTATATTATTTGACACCTAGTTAATTAAAACCTTAAACTTTCGAAAAGTATTTGAAAATAAAAAATTTCCAAAATTAAAACTGATAATTTGGTATAGTCATGCTTTAAATAATTTTAACTAATAAGAATCTTTTTAAATAAAAAATAATATTTTAAGGACCTATATATTAAATTACTAACAATTCTGGATATGACACTCTGAATAAATTACTTTGTAGTAATTACTAATATATGATAAAATAAGAACTTCTTTAATACTATTTGCAGTTTAAGTATAACTTTGTAACTACCTTATTTAATTTTTCATCAAGATACAAATATTGTCAACTAATTAACTGTTATAATTATTTTCTTTGTAGCAAACTCTATTCCACAAATTTTCCATTAAACCAAGTAGATAAAAAGAAAAAAGAATTTTATTAACTGAGGAAAGGTAAAGTAAGATAAAAAGTTTTGTTCTCTCTTTCAGAGTTTAATGATATTGGAGTTTCTGATTTCTGTTCACTTAGTAAAGTTAGCTTCCTTTAGAATAGATGAGTTTAGAATTTAAAAGAAACTTTTCTAGTTTGCTTAGAAGAGCTTTAAATTTTCCAGAAGAAAAAAAAAGGAGTTTAAATAGATTGTAATTTATTTTTTTTTAATTTTTTGAAAATATCTTTAATTATATTCTTACAAAAATTTTTATTCAAAACATTTTATACACATCCATAGGAATTAAAATATATATATATAAATATAGAAATACATGATTTAAAAAAATATTTCTTAAGAAGTCTTCAAAAATGCATTTGAAGTTTAGATATATTTTTACTGACCTGGAAAATTTGAAATCAAAGATTCATGTGACTATCGTTTATTATTTGAGATTTTCTATAGAAAAACAGAAATAATAGAATAAGGAAATTTCGATCTTAAAAATAAAATTTACAAATTGTTAAAAATATTAAACAAATAATCTATTCATACTTAAAGGAAACATAATATTTCCAAACTAAATTAAATATAACATTTTTCAATTTCATTCTAAAGTATTCAAAGTCCTGTTATTATTTATTTTGATGATTGTATCTATAATTGAAATGACTTATTTAATCTATGTCTGAATGAGTATTAAATTGCAAAAATTAAATAAAAGGAATATTTAATATAAATTTTGGTATCATCGTTTAATGTTATATATATATATATATATATATTCTAAATTTATATATACTATATATATTGCATAAAAAATAAGCACGACCCTCATCATTTATTAAACATCACCTTTGTGCACAAAAAGCATTTGATTATTAGGATTTGTATGATAATTATTTAAAGACAAAATTTACAGATGAGAAAAATTATGAACCCTTCTCCCAGTATTCAGGGAGGAGAGTTTTCTGACCTATATTTAAGTTCCAATTCTCTGCATTGATATCTTTAATTCCACACCCAGGGGCCAAGATAGAATAGTTTAAAGGAAATAAATGGAGAATATAAAACATAATTATATCGCATATTAATTCAAATTGATTATTTGTTGAATTTTTATACAGTTGTGTAACAATTAATTGAACTTACTTTACAATTAACAATTATGTTAAACTTATATATCTATCAAAAGGTTATTATAAAATTTTTAAAATTATAAATGTCTTAAATAAACATTTCGACATTTCTTTAATTTAACTTTAACATATGCAAAATTTATTACTATGTATATATATTATATTGTATTATGTCTGACCCTTACCATTTATTAAACATCACCTTTGTAAGTATGATATTTATAAGTATCCCAATAAAGCCTTTCGTTATTGGGTTACTTATAAATATGATACTTACTAGAAGACAAAATTTACTGATGACAAAATATTATGAACCCTCTACCTAGAAGTCAGGGAGGATAGTTTTCTGACCTACATACTTACGTCCTCATTCTTGGCATACCTTTATTTACGAAACTCAAATCGCTATCCTCCAGGCCACTGCAGATCTGCAAATAACATACAAGATAAAGGATTAAACAAAGTTGTTGAAATGAAAAAGAACTGAATCAAAATTATTATCATAATAAAAAATAGTTTTTAATATTAATACTGATCATGCTCATTAAATTTCCAGAACGCTGTATCGCTTACATGTAAAGCAATTCAGTTAGAAGACGGCAAATTTGTGCAACACGCGTTAATAAGCAAAGAAGGCCGGAATGACTTGCGAAAAGAAACGCAATTTCCGCTCAATCGATAGACAGAAAGAATTTCGTCTCTTCCAGATCTCATTCCCCTTAATCTTTTTGACCTTCTCTCTCTGGAAGGGGCATTTAGTGAAATGCCTCTTTTATTTACAGCCTTATCTCATACCGCATTTTATTTACAGCCTCATCTCGTACTATAGTTAAGAATAATATTAGGTATAAATTTATGGTAAATAATAACATTAAAAATTATCTTGCAAAAGTTTAGTATGTTTTAAAAATGGTATTGTCTTTAAGGAATAGAAAAATCTTTTATTTTCTTTTTTTAATTCCTTCTATTAGTTCAAAGTCTCCCTATATATATCTTGTTCAACTTTTCAATCATTAATAAAATACTTTTTATTCATCCACTCAAGTTCAAATACATTTTTTTGAACTTGTAGTGGATGACACTGGATGTTAATATAGTTGTTTCAGATATTAATTCATTAATTTCATTGAATTAATTTTAGTTTTTTTTTTAAGTAAGTTATATTTAAGTTGTATGTATCTACCAAGAGATGGCGCCAGATGTAAGAGGAAAATTTCAACTTTATTTATCTCTTTAAAAGGACTTTCTGCAATATAGTGTAAAAAATGTAGGAATTGACTTAAAAAAGATTTTTTATATTAATTGTTATAATTTTTTCATAGAGATAAACTTATAATTTAGTTTAAAAAAAAAAAGAATTTTTTAAAATTCTCAAGCAATTAAAATAGCACTATTACTATACCACATCACATCACTGTGCCTAGGGCTGAGTTGCCCCTATAGGTTTGGGAATGATGTGGGTGGACTGTGTGACACTCTACGATTCTGTGAGATCGGGACCTACGATTTAAAGTGGATTTCAAACCACTAGAAACATCCATGGCCCCGCCGGGATTCGAAACGGATGCCTGTGGTACCGATCATTTTAATACAGTGGTGGCCAATCCAAATAATCTTGTGGACCAGTCTGGAAGAGCATTTAGTGAAATGCCTCTTTTATTTACAGCCTTATCTCGTACCACATTTTTAGATAGTTAAGAATAATATTAAAGCAAGCAGATATTTATGGTAAAAAATATAATTAAAAATTACCTTATAGAAGTTTAGTATGTTTTTTGACTTTTTAAAAATAGTATTGCCTCTAAATAATTGAAAAATTGTTTATTTTCTTTTTATAGGGATTTTTTCATATAGGGAACTTACAATTTATTTTTAAAAAGAAAGAATTTTATAAAAATCTCAAGCAATAAAAATTGTAAAAGACTGATAGATCATATGTTAATACAGGGGTGGTTAATCCTAATGATCTTGCCCGCCACTTTGGAAATACATCGTAACTGCTTGGGCTGCATAGAAAATTATATATCCCCATATTAGATTTAGACTTACTATAGACATTTTTTGGAGTGAAAAATTGAAACAAAGTGAGTTATTATTTATGTTTTTACTGTTATTCTTAAGTGTAAACATAGATAATCTAATAATAATGATACTAAATGCTCATTTTAAAGAAATATTTAACACTAAAAATGAAATATATAAATATAAACGAAATAAAAAAAAATGAAATCATTAAAAAATATTTATTTTACCAGTGCGATGTTTGTTTCTCCCCTCTTTCACTTAGTTTTTGCAAATCGATCTCAATTTGGGTCTTTCCACATCGTAATGCCGGTTAGCGTCCGTTATGTTTCAGTGTGTTTTGTATCTGGTCAATTTCATTTAAATAAAAAAAAATCGATTCGCAGGTGTAAATTGAACTGAAAGCACTAACATATTGAAGTAAGTGTCTGGATTGCTCTGTTATCAACAATAAACTGTGCGTATCTAGGGATGATCACTGCGTCACCGAGGTCACTTACAGCCAAACATAGAACCTGTTATTAGATGTTCCCAGCTGCGTGCGCCTCATGAGTTCGCAGAATATAATTTAATTATTCTGCTAACTCATAACTGTAAACTCGCAAATAAAACAGGCAATATCTGTCATATATTCTCAAGAATATTATTTTAAAATCAAAGTTAATTTTTTCTCATAATTTCGGCAGTTAATTTTTGAACATATGGATGCACACACAATTTATTTTTTAATACATTGGCTTTCCCTACTTTGGCCATTAGAAAAAAATATATATTTTCTGAAAGTGTGATAAATCTCAAGAGCAGGAAATTTTTTCAAGGCGGGCCGCGGGTTGGCCAGCCCTGCGCTAATATATCTTAATGATAAATACGCTAATCTCACCTCAAGAGAGCAATGCCTCAAAGTGATATTCCTACCACAATGTCTGAAGTCTTCTTCTACAGTTCTTTGTAGGACTCCAGAATTATCTCAATCTTTCTTGATATTTTTCTAGCCACGCACATGTCAGGCTAATAGATGTATCTTGCCTTTTTAAGGATTTCCAGCAATGTTAAGAAAGGACTATGAGTCAACATTGCCAAATACTTCGCCAAGTCTACAGTCAATTTAGCTATATTTTTTACTTACTACTATTAGTTCACACTCTACCTAAATATATCTTGCTCAAATTTTCAATTGTTAATAAAATACTTTTTATTTGTCCACTCAAGTTTAAATAGATTTTTTTGAACTTGTAGTAGATGACACTTGATGTTAATACAGTTTTTTCAAATGTTAATTTGTTCATTAAATTTAATTAATTAATTATATATTTTTTAGATTTAAATTGTTTGTATCTAATAATAGATGGCGCCAGATGTAAGAGAAAAATTTCAACTTTATTTTTAAAGGACTTTTCTGCAATATAGTGAAAAAAAAAAAATAGGGATTGACTTAAAATTTATTTTTTTTATTTTACTTGTTTCAGACTTTGTTCATAAATGATTTCTTTAAAAAGTTAACATCTGCCATGTTCGTAAACAATAAAAGCTTTTAACACTGTAAAAAATTAATTCCCAAAATTAACAACAATATACAGTTATTTACCTATTTGCAATGAATTTCACCCCAATATCTATTTCATATAAATATTACATATCGTTTTGTGATTAACCAATTTATATTTTATAATAAATATAATAAATGCCAACAAATAGCGTATTAAAAATTAATTTAATAAATTATGATTTATCAACTTATCAAAGTAAATCAAATTATATCAAGTTATCGGTTATCAAAGTAAGTTATATGCCAATTCTGAAATAGGAAACTATTTTCTTCGAATGATACATATAAAGAAATTGTTCCGAGGCATTATATTTTCTGTGATATTTTACAACAATATAACTTCCCGCTAAAGAAAAACAAAATGTTACTTTATTTTGATATGTGAATAGATTCATGAACTACATCACTATAAGTAAGGGCATTATTTATATTAACGTACTACATTAAGACAGTCATGCATAAAAGTATGTTCATTTCAAAACCTTTTAGCAATTTTAGAAAATTTTTAGGTTACTTTAAAAGGAAGGAATTTTATAAAAAGCTCAAGCAATATGGATAGTAAAATGCTGATAGATCATTTGCTAATACATTGCAATGTTCTTTAGGTTATTGCAGAAAAATTTACATTTATTTTTCAAAACTTGCTCAATATCTTCAGAAAAACCTCTTTAGAAGCAAAAAGGTAATGGCCTAAATATATCTCTGCTTTTTAGCTTTTTTGTGTAATTCTTTCCTATTAGATGGATGATGATTCTTTTAATGTTCATAAAAATAACAGTTTGAATTTTCAGAATGATTATGTTTCGTTGTTGTTTTCCCAGTACAATATTATTTAGAAGAACATAGCTTTTAACTACATTCATGCATCTAACTGATGAAAACTACTTCATTCGCTGGCTGAATATTGTTTCACTTGACGAAGGAAAGTTCTTGACGAAAAATTTAAATGAATCTCTGATGAAAAACTACTTCATTCGCTGACTGAATATTGTTTCATGACGAAGGAAAGTTCTTGACGAAAAATTTAAAATATTCAGCATATAATAATCTTGATATAAAATTCATAGAAGAACGATTTCGAATTCTTCTTCTATGAATTTTACATCAAGATTTTTATATGTCGACTAAATGGTCCGGTGGCAGAATGGTTCGGTTTTTTTACATTAATACATTATTATTTAGAAGAATATAGCTTTTAACTACATTCATGCATCTAACTGATGAAAACTACTTCATTCGCTGGCTGAATATTGTTTCACTTGACGAAGGAAAGTTCTTGACGAAAAGTTTAAATGAATCTCGACATAAAATATTCAGCATATAATAATGTTGATATAAAATTCATAGAAGAACGATTTCTAATTCTTCTTCTATGAATTTTACATCAAGATTTTTATATGTCGACTAAATGGTCCCGTGGCTGAATGGTTCGGTTTTTTTCTCCTAATACAATATTATTTAGAAGAATGTAGCTTTTAACTACATTTGTATATAAGACTGATGAAAACTACTTCATTTGTTGACTGAACTTTATTTCCGGTGACAAAGGAAAGTTTTTAAATGGACAGTTATTTGAATGAATGCCAACATAAAATAGGCGATATATAATAATATTGATATAAACTTCATAGAAGAATGAATTCGAAACTTAGCAAAGATAAATCACTCGTAGACTGTGATCAATTTTATTTAATGTTCATGTAAATGAATGGGTGATAATTTAAACAAGAACTTTTAATGTGTATTTTTTTGTCTGTTTAAGAATAAAATAAACATTTTTCATTGATTAATTTTAGCATATTTAAGAACATTTTCTTGGATAATTTAGATCTATCGTAATGTATAAAATAACTAACAATAAAAGTAAGGACATGATTTTCATAGACATAAAGATAATTTTATCTAGAAATGATTAAAAATAATATTATAAAAAAGAATGCAAATATCTGTTAAATATTTTATGAAAATGAAAAAAAAAAAAAAAAAAAAATTTTTTTGTATGCTTTAATGAAAAAAATAATATATAATTCAGTTTTCGATTGTTAAATAGAAAATATTTTATAACTTAATATCGTATATTTTCTATATAAATTAAGCAAAAAAATTATGTAAAATTATTTTATTTTAAATATAAACAGATAAACAAGGTGTAAGTATAATAAAGAACAATAGTACTACATAAATTTTCTAAAATTTGGTTGGTTAATGTATGCTTGTTTATTGAAAATTTACATAATTTGAATGTATTGATCGTTTTATATAAAAATTGTGTTTTGAACAAAATATTATTTAGGATATTTAATATAGTAAAAACAATAATAAATGTTGTATAAATGAAAAATAAACGAAACTGATAAAAGATCATATATCCAGATTTTAAAAAATAGATTTATAGCTTTAAACCAAATTTTTCCCAATATACTTTTTTCAAATCCTAACATTAGTTTACAATCTCCCTATATATATCTTGTTTAAATTTTCAATCGTTGATAAAATATTTTTTATTCCTTCACTCAAGTTCAAATACATTTTTTTAAACCTATAGTGGATGACACTGGATGTTAATGCAGTTTTACCAAATATAAATTCATTAATTAAATTTAATTAATAAATTTTAGTTTTTTTTAGATTTAAGTTGCATGTATCTACCAATAGATGGCGCCAGATGTAAGAGGAAAATGTCAACTTTATTTATAAAGGACTATCTGCAATATTGTGAAAAAAGTAGGAATTGATTTTAAAAAAAAATTATATTACTTGTTTAAAATTTAATTCATTTAAATATTAAACTGCCTAAAAACTATTTAAATTATAACATTTAATCAAATTACGAAATAAAAAAACTGAAAAAAAAAGAAGAAAAATATTTGATAAAATAATTGATAAAGTTTCACAACTTAAAAACTAAAGAAAAAGCGACACACAATGCCAAAATAAAGCCAGTTTACTTTGACAAGTTAAAACAATAGTTGACAAGAAAAGTCATAAAAGAAGACTTTACCCGCTGAAGAGGTTATAAAAAATACATCCCGTAAAATAACACGAAATAAAAAGACAATATTTTTTGTAACAACGAAACAAACTGCTGCAAACTATTTATTATCAATGTCCGAAATCACTTTATATCCATTACTTTCACGTTTTAAAAGTATTATCCGATTAGTATAATCTTACAATTTCAAGAAACCACGGGGATGTTGAGTGGAATTTGTAAATAGCTCCATCCTCCTTTATATGTGGATCGGAAAGGACAATAAATTTCCTTTTTCCGGGGGTGGCACCGGCATTCCTTGTTTTAAAATCTTCTCAAGATCAGAACTTTGAAGAATAGTTGAAGAAGAATAGACATGAATATACCCCAGACATTGAGATTTTTTTTATTTTTCTTCTCATTTTCCCATGCTCATTCCCCTCGCATTTTTCATAATAAAATCAATTATACATATAACTGGAAATCATTAAATATAAATATATTTTAACTTAAAATGTATATTGTAGTTATGTTGGCATATTTTTGGAATATGTGTGGTGGAACCAAATAATGATTGTTTAGCAATGAAGAATGATGGAGGTGACAAAGTCTTTTTCAAACTCTTTTCGTTCAATGTAAGATTTCTTCCATATTGGAAAAAATTCTTTAAAATAAATCTAGACAGACCCATTGTCGATACTTTGTCATAAATTCCATCGTTTTTCAAACTAGTGACTTCAACTCTGCTACCAACTGGAATTCTTGACTCTAAAGATTTTCACTAGACTCAAGAGATATCACTAGAGATTTTCTCAATTATTCACTAGAAATTCTCTTATTTTCTCTAGATTTTCACTCTAGAGAAAGTAGCCTTGCTGAACTTGCTAGTGGGAATAACTTTCATTAATGTAAATCAATTTCATATATCTAATTTTCATCAATTTATTTGCTTAACTTATTCATGGTATTTTTAATTAATATAAGATTTATATTTCTTATTTAATAATAACATAACATGTATAATCTTATTTTTTACATGTTTAGAATGATTTGAAAGCGATATTTTTTGAATAATAACAAGTGTTTGGGATGCTTTTTTATCAATTATTTTCCTACTTTATTTGCAATACTGGTATAAATATATCATATTAGTTATCTCAGTTTTCATAGAAATAATTGACAGAAGATTAAAAAAGGGTGAAACAATAGAGTAAAATAAACATATTAAAATTTTGTGAACTAAAGAAACTCATGCTACTAACAGGAATTATTGATTTTCCTTGAGTTTCCTTGTTATAGGAATAGGGGATTGAGTTTGATTAATTTGCATTAATCGCATATATTTAATTTAGATCAATTTGTTTGCTATACTACTTTATTTTAATTATTGTATTTTCAGTTAATATAAGATTAAATCTAAGATTCTAGAATTCCAAATCGAAGCTTATTTTTTACATGTTAGAAACATTTGAAAGCGATATTTTTTGAATAATTGCAAGTGTTTGTGATACTTTTTGTCAATTTTTTTCCTCCTTTATTTGTAATATTTATAAAAATATATCGTACTGAAGGTCTAAATTATCATAAAAATAATTGAACGGAAGATTTAAAAAAGGGCGAAAAAATAGTATAAAATAAATATATTAAAATTTCATGTTATTACAACTATTATAAATGATTTAACAATAATTTAAAAGCAAACATAACAATTATTGAATGCTTACGAAAGAGTTTCAAAATCTTAAATTTCTTCTTCTATTTAAATATTTGGTAGAAGTATAATAACATTCAATTTAAAAGAACATAAAGAACAATAAAAGATATCCATTTTCAAATGATGAATTTGATATGTTGTTGTTTCTAAATATCTGAGTAGGTAGAAAAACATTTTCTTATTTTTTTAATAATTATTTTTAAAAAATAATTATTAAATTTTAAATGCATTGAAATAAAATATGCTTGTGATAAATGATATATAAATGTCCATTCTTTTAATATCATATAAATATATGATAATTTTTTTTTTTATTTATTTCAGAAAGATATATTGTGTTACTGCTCAAAAGAGTTTTATTATGCCGCAAAATATTTTATTCTATTATTTTAATAATTAAAAAACTAATTGCTGTGTAACGAAATGAATACTTCATCTGTTATTTAGCATATGTTTCTTTTAAAATAGTATCTAAAATGAAAATTAACATTCGGTTAAAAATAAAACTAATATTTTTATTCTTCTAACGTGAAAAATTAATTACTTTATTTTAATTATTTCTGTATGAAACGTTTCAGATTTTTTTAATTATCTAACAAAATCATTTGTGAATAAAATAGTTTAATAATTTTTAGTAATCTTTATTTTTTTTAATATTATAAAGAATCAAATTTTAGTTTCTGTTTATTCTTTTTATTTCGCCATATAATTAGAGAGATTAAACTTCAAATATAGAAATTTCTATTTTATATAATTAGCTTTTAACTTTATTTTGAAAATGTGTAATTGTAATTTTATTTTTCATTATTTAATTGAAATATATTTTTACTAGTTTTTATTTTAATTTGTAATTTCAAAGAATTATTTTATTCAAACGAAAATATTTACTAATTAAATGAACAAAAATATTAAAAATTATTTACCATTATTTTCTTTCTTGGTTTCTTTTAATAAAAGTTTCCTGAAATAAATAAAATTTGATATTCAAGTGATTTTTTTATAACTTAATATACTTAAAATCACGTCAACTTAATTAATAAAAAATAAGTACACAGAAATTCTATTTATACTACACATTTACCAGAATTATAATTACGTATTATGAGAAAAGCAAATGAATAATTTGGTTTGTATTTCTTCCTTTAATAAAAGCATTTCATGAAAACTTCTTTAATATTAGAAATTAATTATTTTCAGGAATTACTCGTTTAAAAATTAGCTTTATTCAACTTCCAACTTTATTTAACTTATTTTTTGTGAGACAATACAAATATACTATTCTTTATGCAATCTATGCAAATTTGAAATTATGAGTAAGTTTCGAAATATTTGAAATTTTAAAAATATTATTTTACATCCAAAATAACTAACCAATTAAGTTAATGTACACTGCGAGATATTCTTTTTTTATTTCGATTTAAAATATACTCAAAATTTAACTAAATCATTAATTTTTTAATATTATTATATTTTTCATTTTTATGAAATTGAATATTTTATTGGTAAGAATATTTTCTATTCAAATGAAGTAACTTAAGTAATGTGAAACATGAGAAGGTTGGTTATAAATTCAAAAGACTTTGAGCAGGGAAATGTTGACATCAAGAAAACGAAATTTGATTATGAAATATTTTTCAAAGACCAAAGTTATTTTAAAGATTTCTATTTATAAAATCTTTTCAAATCATATGAAAGAACTTATAACATGCATTTAGAATCATTATTTGCCAAAAGAATCTGGTTTAAAATATCTATATAGCTTTTATCTGACTATATTGATATTTTGCAACAAAACTCCTCCAGTCAACTGATTTTTTTAGAATGCCAAGTTACTTATTGAAAGACTTTTTTTTCCCATCATAAGTAATCTTGTACCTCCAGTATTTTTAAATTTTCATAATTCATCATATATATCATTTCAGGTACTGGATGTATTTCAGACTATAGTATTACAGCACAAGACAAATATTTGACAGTTTACATTAAAAATATTTTCATACTTTTGTGTAAACAGCAATAAAAGATTCGATAGCTTACAAAACCTTTTAAACTTTATTTCTTTTGAAAATATAAGTTATGCGTTACAAATCATGTACTTCATTCAATTATAAAAAGAGTTTAAAAACAGTTATTACGCAAATTCACAAATGTTTTAACGAATTAATTAACTATTTACTATTAATTTCAATAAATGAATATAATATATTAATTTAAAAATTCATATTTTCATTAATTAGTGATTATAATCAGTTAACTATCAATAACATAAAACATTTTGTTCATACTGTTTTGTTGGTCTATTTAAGCAGAATATTTTACAATTATTAATTACTGTTTGATATTACTAGATTTGTCCGTCTATAATAAATATAATTATATAAATACATTGGTAAATCATATTAGTAAAAAAATACCAATGCAGTTTAAAAATTAGAATTCCTCAAATTTTTAAGAATTTATTCAAAAATTTCTTAATCGTTGCCTTTGTGGTTCTTCATATTAATATAGTTATTAAAACATTACTTTAATATAAAACATTGTAATAAAATTTGAGATTTAAAAAAATGAAAATTAATAACAGTCTACACTCGGTAAATATTCCATGTTTTGCAAGCAGGTTAAACCAGAGGTTTTATGTGAAAATTACATAAAATACAGTTTACAGCATATCATTAGTGTTGTGATTTAGTGTAAATTGATTGTAATGATTGGTATTACGGTTATAAATCAAGTAAAACTATGACAAACTCAAGGAACTTATAGTACTTCTCAACGTTATTGTTAAGTTATATGAAATACTAATATAGGCACAAAGTTGTATCTCTCCGCAAATATTGTAATATAATTTATATTGATAAATATGATATATATGAACAAATACATGAATAACTGGTGATTGGAAATGCACAAATATTTATAAAAAATGATAAATGATAAATTAATTTAATAATGGGACCTATATTAGTATTGGCTGGAATAGTTTAGTAGGATTCTGAATTTGCTTTTTGAACTATGAAATCCATGTTCGAATGGAGGGAAAATGCTGTTACAACCCAAATGTTATACCTAGGGGATTTCGTTGAAAGTAATAGTGACACTATGGGGGTCAGTGTATCAGACCCATTTTGAGGCATCCTGTAAAGCTGTAATTGCTACATATCCTTCCTTCCAGTGGCGAATGACTTATGCCAGTGGCTCGGCTTTCAACACGACATTTATTAATACCTGGAAATAAAAATAGGTCATAAGATATAATTAATGTGGAAACATTCAAATACATCAATAAGGAATAGTCAGAATAATTGTTTTTCAATGTTTTAATAACTAAAAAATTGAATTCAATTTTTTATTACAAATTTTCCTTGTTCAGTATAAATCAATATTCTGGTTCTCTGTGTGTCACAAATGATGGTAATGATTTTGTCTAAATGAGTTACAGGCGTTAGATACAATGATAAATCATTCAATAATTAATTCTGGTGTGTGATAAATAGACTCACTTATGTATTAATTTTGGAAACCTTGGAGCCATGTATCACTTCATAAATAAACACCCCACTTGCACTGAATTGATTTAATTTTCTAATTAGCATTTAGCCATTGCAGTGTTTTTACTAATATTCGTCGCATGTTAAGGAAGAATATGAACAAATACAGACATGAAGATTAATAATAGATTGATATTTGAAATTTATGTTTTCTATTATTTCTAAACACAGCTTCGATGATTTAGAATTATCTCTATCTCTGTCTGTTTGCATATATATTAAAGATTTAAAATTTAAAGAAATGAGTACAATTTTTTCTTAAATAGAAATTTTTAATGACATTTTAATATTATATAAATTTCTTAAAGCTATGGATTACACAAATCCTATAAAATGAAATTGTATGGTACCGATTTACAAAGTTAATAATTTATTTTTTAAAAACATAAATATATTTTATCAAAAATCTTTCATGGGAATAAAAATTTAATTTGTGTAATAGAGTAATTAATAAAATTCTTTAAAATTATCTAATTATGAGTAATGCTACTATGCAATGCAAAATATTTTTTTTAATATCAAATGATAATTGATTAACATCTATTTCTATGACATGTCTATAACCTTATTTGAACGCCATATTTCTTTTATTTCATATAGTGTAAGAGTAACTCTTTATTAAAATAATTGTAGTGTATTTAAAATAACTTTACAGAATTTAAAAATGTAAAGGCATAATTTATAAAGCAAATTAATTAAAACATCATCGAAAACTAATAAGATGTCAAAGTGTTCTACAAACGACACAAATGTATTGTAATTTGGTTGCGAAATATTATTATTTCAGTTATCTATTTTAATTATGTTATTCAGTTATATATTTTATATTGGCAGAGAATGAGACAATTTTCTCACATTGTAATACAAAAAGACATATTACTAAATTTTGTTTTTCCCAGGATGGCTGTTTACTAGGTTACACATAAAGAAAGAGCAGCACAATCTTGAAGAATTTCTTAAGGAAATATGATTCACATGCTAGCCATGAGAAAAAACTTCACGTAACGATTTCAAAATTGTCAAATCATGTTCCCAAATGTAACAAACGATTTTAACTAAACGAACGAAATTTGTACTTTTACACTGCAGAAAAGGTTTTGATAGATATCTGATAACCAATTTTTAGTGAGGCATTTTTTTAACTTATTTCTCCTTAAAAAGAAATTTTTTTCCTACGTCGGGGCGGAAGCCATATCGGCCAGGAGCCCTTTGGCAGTCCTAAAACCCTGCATTCCAGAAAAGGGCAGAGATGGCAACCGCGTTCGGGCCCTGAAAAGGACCTTTTTTTGTTAATGGCAGGCATAGCCCATGTCTCGTTCGGTTACCAAAAACCGTTCCAAAGAACACTACGTGGAGGCGCGACACACCTCACCCCCTTAAAGAAAAAATACTTTTTATGTATTTCAGTTCTTTTTAAGCTTATAATATGGAATGTGTTATCAAATTATAGAGAATATATATTGTATATAACTATATAAATTATGAATTTTACAATTTCCATAGAAAGCAGACATTTTTTAAGCATTTCTTAATATATTCAAAAGAAATATTCAATTTTTGATGTTCTTGAGGATGACTTCCCTAATCAATCATGATTGACATTATCACTACTTTTTTGATATTTATAAAACAATGTTGCAATTCTTTTTTATAAATAAAAATAAAAGCATTAACACTAAAAAAATAATTCCGTTAGTAACATATTTTTGAAATAAGTTAATATTCTTTAGATTCAGAAAACTACTGATTTTCTTCCAAAATATTTGTAAGAATTTTACATTTTTGTCTCTTCGAAAAGCAGATGAATTATTCATAAACTTATCAATCACTCTGTCAAGAGCCATTTCTGAAAGTAATGTTCACTTCAGATGATACTCTTGATATAAACATTTACAAACCAATGAAATGCGTAGCTTGATAGCTACTCAAAGAGTTTTTATGTCTAAGAAAATCAAAAGTTTACCTGTGAGATGAAGAGTTTTTTTTTTATCTCTTTTATGCAGAGGAATTCTAAGATGTTATATTTTTGCAGAAAGAAATGGCGACCTAAAAGCCTCAAGTAAAGCATGGATTTTGTTTTTGCAAATGCATTTTTCATGAGCTATTTACTCATTTACAAGCGTCGTGCAAAACACTTTCAGGGGTATATAGAAATACATTCGTGTTCTGCGAAATAAATTTGTTGAGGAGTGAAAGTTGTAAGCAAAAAGAAAGGAACGAGAAGAAGAATGATTTAGTATTCTGTTATTGTTTCTTAGAATTTAAACATTCATGTTTATGCTAATTTCTAAATAAGCTGCCTTAATTTCCTTAACATTTTAATACATATTAACTGAAAATTTAACATAATGAACACCATACATAGAAATAAATTTTAAGGTATATAGTAAATGAATGAATACAATTAAGCAGTTTTTTGAAAGAACTATACTTTAAATTTATTAAAAAGTATTTACTTAATTTATTTATTTTAAGTAAAATTACTTGCTTAATTGTACTCTTTTATATATTTATAAATTTAGTATTAAAAAATTATTTATTTATAAATTTATTAAAAAGTATTTAAAATATAATTCATTCATAAAACTGCTAACTACATCCCTTTATATACACTGAAGTGACAAAAGTCATGGGATAGCAATATGCAAATTTTCAGATGGCAGTAGCATCGCGTAGAACAGGTATAAATGCGCAGTGCTTTTGCAGAGCTTTCATTTCTGTTCAAGTTATTCATGTGAAGAGGTTTTGACCGCACGACGAGAATTAACAGACTTTGAACGCGGAATGTTAGTTGGAGCTAGACGCATGGGTCATGCCATTTCGGAAATCGTTAGGGAATTCAACATTCCCAGATCAACTGTGTCAAGAGTGTGCCAAGAGTATGAAATTTCAGGCATAACATCCCACCATGGACAGCGCAGTGGTCGACCGCCTGCACTTAACGACCGAGACCGGCGACGTCTGCAAAGAGTCGTAAATTCTAACAGACAAGCAACACTGCGTCAAATAACCACAGAAATCAATGTGGGACGTACAAGGGACTTGTCTGTTAGAACTTTTCGGAGAAATTTGGCTTTCTTGGGCTATTCCAGCAGAAGACCGACTCGAGTGATTTTACTGACAGAACGACATCGCTTGCAGCGACTCTCGTGGGCCCGTGAGCATATCGGTTGGTCCCTAGATGAATGGAAAACCGTGGCCTGGTCCGATGAGTCACGATTTCAGTTGGTAAGAGCTGATGGTAGGGTTCGAGTGTGGCGCAGGCCCCACGAAGCCATGGACTCAAACTGTCAGCAAGGCACTGTTCAAGCTGGTGGTTTCTCCGTAATGGTGTGGGCTGTTTTTTCATGGCATGGACTTGGTCCTCTGGTGCGACTGGACCGAACATTGACTGGAAATGCTTATGTTCAGCTACTTGGAGATCACTTGCAGCCATTCATGGACTTCATGTACCCAAACAACGATGGGATTTTTATGGATGACAATGTGCCATGTCACCGGGCCACAACTGTTCGCGATTGGTTGAAGAACATTCTGGACAATTTCAACGAATGATCTGACCACCTAGATCGCCCGACATGAATCCCATCGAGCATTTATGGGACATCATCGAGAGGTCTGTTCGTGCGCAAAATCCTGCACCATCAACGCTTTCACAATTATGGACGTCTATCGAGACAGCATGGCTCAATATTCCTGCAGAAGACTTCCAACGACTTGTTGAGTCCATGCCACGTCGAGTTGCTGCACTTCGCCGGGCGAAAGGAGGGCCGACACGATATTAAGAGGTATCTCATGACTTTTGTCACTTCAGTGTATTAAATAACTTGAAATTTAAACTTCTTAATTGTAAAATTATGTGCAGAAAAATGTACAGTTATTAATTACATTATTATTAATTGCAATTATTTTTATTGCAATTGTGTCCAAATTTAAACTTCCTAACTGTAATCGTAACCTATAAACGATCCGTTTATATTTAAAACAATTAAACTATTAATTTGTATTTTAATTATTTTAATTTTTCCTCTTGCACGAGTTATTTAATTTCAAAATAAAATTAACAGAGTAAATGTTATATTGTCTAAATAAATCGTTAAAAAATCACAAATTTAAAAAATAACATTACTATAATATATTTCAAAATAATTCTTGAAATTTAAATCTATTATTTCCAAAAGGAGTTTATTTATAGAAATCGAAAGTAAGCATGAGATTCATTTAGCGATTACTCTAAATTTAATTATTTTTGTTTACTTGAACAGTTTATATCCATAACATACTCTATCAAATAAAAACTACTAACAAAATGAAGGGTGTTATATAACTTTTAACCATATAAGGTTGGGTTAACTTTTAACCAACTAAGGGTTTAAATTACATAACAACTATTGTTGTTATATTACTTAAAACCCATTAGTCAACTTACACGATCAATAATGGACTTTAAAAGCAACTAATTTGTAAATAACCTTAACATTTTAAAATATAATAGCTTAAAATTTAACATAATGAACACAACACATAGAAACAAATTTCAAGGTATATAATATATAAATGAATACACTTAAGCAGTTTTATGAAATAATTATGTTTTAAATTTATTAAAAAGTATTTAAAACATAGTTCTTTCATAAAACTGCTTAACTGTATTCATTTATATGTTATATACCTTGAAATTTAAACTTCTTAAATTTTAAATTATTAATCTAAATTAATTTATATTATTTATCTATTGTTATAATAATTTATCATTGAAAATGATATTTCAAATTTTATTTTTATTTTTTGATACTGCTTTACTTTAACAGGTTTAATAAAAAGACATTGACTGCATAGTTAATGAATTAAGGCTATTATATACTTTAAATAAACAGTTTAGAACCAAAATTGATCAGTAATTTCTTGAATGCAAAAAGACCTTATCATTAAAAGGCAGCTGTACATAATTTTAAGTAGTTACAATAAATACTTTTTTACTAAGTATACACTTATTATTAATTTGGACCATTGAACACTAAGTCCACCTGTCACAATACTCCTTCACAAGCTGTTGCACATGAACCGTTTTATTCCGCTTAATGAAGTCCCCAAACAATACAAATTGGTAGTATAAAGTAATTCATCCACCTACCCAAGAAAAAAGAGTACTAAACCAAAACAAATATCAGTAAGTACTAAAATATACAATCTCTTCCTTGCTATCAATTTCTGCAGATACCATTAAAACCAATGCGAGTAGAAGATATTCAATAAAACGTCCCATTACACTGGCCATGACGTGTAATCATGTTTTATGAAACTCGTCGAATTGGACGAGTTTGCAAAGCTGACGTTCTGATTCAGAAGCGGAGATAATAAAACTCGGTTGAGTGGACAGCAGACGTATTTTTCACTTGCTTTGTCCACAGTGACACCATGCTTCATTGAATTCTATTTTAAGAGGAGATTTAATTTGCCACTGTTGTTGTTTTCCGGAGATATAATTGTGGTCTCTCCAATAGAAATACTCCAGATAAGAAAACTGTATAATAGTTAAAAATTTAACATAGGGAACACAATATACAGAAACAAATTTCAAGGTATATTATAGATAAATGAATACAGTTAAGCAGTTTGATGAAATAGTTTTTTCATAAAACTGCTTAATTTAAAGTTTTAAATTTATTTAAAAATATTTAAAACGTAGTTATTTCATAAAACTGTTAAACTGTATTAATCTATATATTATATAATTTGAAATTTAAACTTCTTAATTGTAAAATTATGTACAGAAAAAGGTACAATTTTTATTTATTGTTACTATTATTACAGTTATGTAAAAAATTTTAACTTCTTAACTATAATCGTAACGTAAAAATGAACCATTTATATTTCAACATGAATTTCGTAGTTTAATTTACATTTTTAAAATAAATAGCAGAAACAATGTCTCATTTAAATAGATATATTTTATTACCATTTTTTTAACAAGAAATTAAACCTAAAATTTATTTTATCTAATAAGTATTGTAAGCGATAAATTATAAAGAAAAATAGAAATTAATAAGTATTAGATAAATTATTTATATATTATTAATATAATCTATCAATCTATTATTATTCTAAATTATTTATCTATTGATATATATTGATATTATTATTAATTATTTTTCTATTGATATCTATTATTTATAAATAATTCCTCTATCATTCTATTATTAATACTTTTAAAATTATTAAGCTAAATTACTATAAAGTATTTATCTATTTATATAACAATTTATCATTGCAAATAATATTTCAAAATTTATTTTTATTTTTTGATAGCGCTTTATTTTAGCAGACTTAATAAAAATAAATTGGTGACATAGTTAATGAATTAAGACTGTTATATACTTTACATAAACAATGCTAAAACAAAAATTGATCAGTAATTTCTTGAATAAAAATAACTAATCATTAAAAAGCAGCTGTACATAATTTTAAATAGCTGCAATCAATACATTTTTATTAAGTATACACTTATTATTAATTTTGAACATTGAACACTAAGTCCACCTGTCACAATACTCCTTCACAAGCTGTTGCACATTTATTTTTTACCTCCTCCTCAATTTAGTGATAATTTATACAATTTTAACATTACAATTTTACTGAAAATGTAGTGAATCCTGAGTAATGTTGAATCTGCTGTATTTCTACAGTATCAGTGATGAATGACCTCACAATTAAGTTCTTGGCATTGGTAAAAAAAATATTTTCTCTTCTCAGAACAAATTATAGAAAATTCTGCAATACATTTTTAATATAATAAAAGTTGTATTTGATACATAGTTCAGTATATGAAAAAAGGTGTAAACTCAATTTCCGTTAGTGGATTGTATTATAGTCACTGATTTGAAAATAAAAAGGTAAATTCGATTCTTCAATTATTTATAAATTATTTATCAATTGATATAATAATTTATCATTTCAAATAATATTTCGAAATTTATTTGTATTTTATGATATTGCTTTACTTTAGTAAAATTTTCTCAGAACAAATTATAGAAAATTCTGCAATACATTTTTAATATAATAAAAGTTGTATTTGATACATAGTTCAGTATATGAGAAAAGGTGTAAACTCAATTTCCGTTAGTGGATTGTATTATACTCACTGATTTGAAAATAAAAAGGTAAATTCGATTCTTCAATTATTTATCCATTGATATAATAATTTTCATTTAATAAATTTATTTGTATTTTATCCACTTTAGTAAAATTTTCTCAGAACAAATTATAGAAAATTCTGCAATACATTTTTAATATAATAAAAGTTGTATTTGATACATAGTTCAGTATATGAGAAAAGGTGTAAAATTTCCGTTAGTTATACTCACTGATTTGAAAATAAAAAGGTAAATTCGATTCTTCAATTATTTATAAATTATTTATCCATTGATGTAATAATTTATCATTTCAAATAATATTTCGAAATTTATTTGTATTTTATGACTAAGGCTATTAAATACATTACATAAACAATTCTAAACCAGAAATGATCGATAATTTCTTGAATAAAAGAGACCTTATCATTAAAAGGCAGCTGTACATAATTTTAAATAGCTCCAATAAATATTTTTTTTACTAAATATACACTTATTATTAATTTGGACCATTGAACACTAAGTCCACCTGTCACAATACTCCTTCACAAGCTGTTGCACATGAACCGTTTTATTCCGCTTAATGAAGTCCCCAAACAATACAAATTGGTAGTATAAAGTAATTCATCCACCTACCCAAGAAAAAAGAGTACTAAACCAAAACAAATATCAGTAAGTACTAAAATATACAATCTCTTCCTTGCTATCAATTTCTGCAGATACCATTAAAACCAATGCGAGTAGAAGATATTCAATAAAACGTCCCATTACACTGGCCATGACGTGTAATCATGTTTTATGAAACTCGTCGAATTGGACGAGTTTGCAAAGCTGACGTTCTGATTCAGAAGCGGAGATAATAAAACTCGGATGAGTGGATAACAGATGTATTTTTCACTTACTTTGTCCACAATGGTACCACGGTCCATTGAATTCTATTTTAAGAGGGGATTTTATTTGCCACTGTTGTAGTTTTCCGGAGATAATAATAGTGGCCTCTCCAACACAAATACTCCAAATAAAATAAAGTAAAAAAATGTTTACAAAAAATTGTATTTGCTATGTAATTGGAGCCACAAAAAAATGGAATTTCTTTAATTTTCGAGTGAAGTCCAATTATAAGTAATAAATATTAATTTTTTTCTCTCCTCGCCACTTTAGTGATAATTGATATCAATTATTTACAAATTATTAATCTCTTAATCCATTTTTAAATTATTAATCTAAATTTTTATAATTATTTATCCATTGATATAATAATTTATCATTTCAAATAATATTTTAAACTTCATTTGTATTTTATGCTATTGCTTTACTTTAACATTCTGAATAAAAAGAAGTTGGAGACATAGTTAATGAATTACGGCTGTTATGTACTTTACATAAACGATGCCAAAACAAAAATTGATCAGTAATTTCTTGATTAAAAAAGATCTTATCATTAAAAGGCAGCTGTACATAATTTAAATAGATACAATAAATACTTTTTTTACTAAATATACACTTGTTATTAAATTGGACCATTGAACACTAAATCCACCTGTCACAATACTCCTTCACAAGCTGTTGCACATGAACCGTTTTATTCCGCTTAATGAAGTCCCCAAACAATACAAATTGGTAGTATAAAGCAATTCCTCCACCTACCCAAGAAAAAAGAGTACTAAACCAAAATAAATATCAGTAAGTACTAAAATATACAATCTCTTCCTTGCTACCAGTTTCTGCAGATACCATTAAATAAAATGCGAGTAGAAGATATTCAATAAAACTTCCCATACCACTGGCCATGGCGTGTAATCATGTTTTATGAAACTCGTCGAATTGGACGAGTTTGCAAAGCTGACGTTCTGATTCAGAAGCGGAGATAATAAAATTCGGTTGAGTGGACAACAGATGTATTTTTCACTTGCTTTGTCCACAATGGTACCATGCTCCATTGAATTCTATTTTAAGAGGGGATTTTATTTGCCACTGTTGTAGTTTTTCCGGAGATATAATTGTGGCCGCTCCAACAGAAATACTCCAAATGAAATAAAGTAAAAAAAATTGTAAAAAATTGTATTTGCTACGGAATTGGAATCATAAAAAATTTATTTAATTTTCATTTAAAGTCCAATTAGAAATAATACATAACAATTTTTTGTCACATCCTCTCTTCATTGATAATTTATTTAATTTTAAACAGGTAATGCAAATTCGATTTCCATTAGTGACTTGTATTACAATCACTGATTTGAAAAGAAAAATATCCTGGCGGTAGCATGGGTGTTTGTTCGTGGTTTGGAGTCCTCGTTGAATTGTAGGTCCCTATCTAATTAGCTTAAAATGTGCTCAAAATGACCGTAGAGCAACAAACCAAATTAAACCAAATTGAAAAGAAAAAGAAAAACTAGATGCCGAATGAGATTGGTAGTTTGTGGTTGACAATTGAAAAGTTTATTAAAAAAATATCAGATATTTTTATTATGATACGTGATAACAGCAAATATCCCTATAAATAATACCGAAAAGCTTTATTCTCCAATACTTACTATAAATGCAATGACCCTGAGTAATGTTGAATCTGTTGAGAATCCTACAGTTTCAGTGGCAAATGGCCTCATTGTTAAAGGCCCAACATAGAAAAAAAGTTTCCTTTTCTCGAAACAAATTATGGAAAATTCTGCAATACATTTTTAATATAATAAAAGTTGCATTTGATACATATTTCAATATATGATAAATCATCATCAAATAAATCTACAATATAATAGAACAGATAATTCTTCTTTTTCAATGACGCGACAATCCCGTGATGAGCTACTAGCAGATTTCGGGACAGGAGATATTTTCGTTTTACGGGTTGTGATCTCAGCTCTACGCTCATGGGCCTGAATGGCCGAGTGTATAGATCTCTAGCGCTCTGTGTTCGAGTCCCGGCGGTGCCGTGGATGTCTGTAGGGTTCGTAATCCAATTAAAGTCGTAGGTCCCGGTCTCCTATGACCATATATACGGAACCCTGTCAGAATTCTCACCCACATCATTCCTAAACTTCATAGTGGCAACTCAAATCTAGGCACATTGATGTGGTGTAGTAGTAGTAGTAGCTCTACGCCTACCTCTCTACAGTCATATTAAACAGTTACTTGGGTTTAAAGTGGATTATTAACCACTACAAACATACATGGCCCTGCCGGTACTCCAACCAGAAACCTGTGGCACCGAGCGCTATTCATTAGACTATCAGGCCTTAGAACTGATAATTTGACACTTAAAAAGAATACGACATTTTAATTTAGCAATACTACATATTTTAATATAAAATGAAATATTTAATGAATTGTAAGGTAAAAAAAAAAGTAGTTTTAAGAATTTATGTGACTTTTTCATCACATTTTTAAATATTCTTTCAAGAGAACAAGAATTTAGTTCTTATAAAATTATATTTCTTTCCAGTTTGGTTGAGCGGAAATATTCATATAACTTTTATAACCTGCAACGTTCTGGGATGTAATCTCACTTCTTTTCTGTTAAAACTATTATCTTGACTTCAGAAAACTGAACTCGTAAAAAAGAATTACATTCTATATGGAGTCGGCATAATGGATGAACCTTCCTTTCCTTTCCTTTAGTCATCATTTTGTTTCTTCTTCAAACGTGATATTTCTTGAAACTTAAAAGAATGTATTTCTTTCCCTTCATTCCTTAAATATATTTTAAGTCAAAGGGAAGTTTAATTCTTGTCTTAAAAGATAAATTATTGTTCAAGTGGGAATTTTTATTAGCTAGTGCCGTCAAACTAAATTAAAAAACTGCCTTCTGGCTAAGATAATGTTTCTTACCTTTAGTGTATCCTTTGATGTGATGATTTGTCTTATAGCATTAAGTTTCGATTTGAAAAACAATAAATAAATTAACAGGATATCAGAATCTCAAAGGAATTATTTTACTGAGATTTTGACTAATTAACAAAAAGTTAATTGTATTTTCGTCTTTTTTACAGTAAATCAATAAGTTACTTTACTAGTACATTGAAAACTAAAAACATATATATTTAAATCAATCTATTTTTTAATATTGAAAAAAAATTCTGCATCTTTTAGCATGCTTTTATACATTGTACAAATTAAAAAGCATGTTAGCCAATTATTATTATTATTATATTTTGTGGTGTTATTTTTAAATGCAAAGTACACGGACTTCATTTTACTGTCTTGAACAAAAAAAAACAAGTATAATATCTATATTTATATCTATAGCGACCTGATGGCCAATTGGCTAGCGCTCTGAACGTTGGTGCTTCAGATTCATATTCTGTCTGTGGCATGAATGTTTGTTAGTGGTTCGGAATACACGTTAAGCAGTAGATCACGCTCTAATTAGTCCAAAGTGTACACAAAATGAACGTAGAGAGACAAAACAAACTAATTCTATATGTACAGGTCGCAATTTAATATTGATATCCAAACTTTATTTTCACAGCAGTTGCTCGTAGGCATATGCTTTAAGTTATAAAATAAAGTTTATATTTATGTTACAGCATTTTCATTGTTAAAATTCAATACTGAAGAAAGTATAAAATCTAGTTAATAAAATTTTATACTGATCCTAACGAATGTAACAGAAAAGGTTTCACTTCTATGAGACAAAAATTGACCAATATATTAAATGCTAAAAATTGAAGGTTTTTTTTTCTAATCTTCAATGAAAAGTCTGTTATTAATTAATTAAAACAATTTAGATTGAGATCATGGGAAAACTCTCTTTTAGAAAAAAGGGGTTCACTTATCTGAAACAATGGATGCATCTATAGTAAAGTGGATATGCCCAATGTAGAGAATACCACAGCAGCGTCTCCAGTGGCGAAACGCAAACTTTTGGAAATCTAATATTGAAATAAATCAGGGTGGATAAAAGACGTCAATTGGAGAGTTGTAAGATGGTCGAATTATGTAGAAAAATAACCTGAAAATTAAAAATGAGCAACAGGTTAGACACAAATTCATAAATTAAAGGAAATGCATGCATTCTGTAAACATCGTAAGCATAGGTACTAGTTGTAATACTATCATATAGCGTCAGCAATATATAAAATGGACTAATCTCCTTGAGATACTGATCGGAATGTTCCCGATGAATGCACAACTGAATGTTTCATAGTATTGAATCATAAAAACATTGAAACATAGATTGTATACTTCTAAGAGAAGGTTGGCTCAGTAACATAGACCTGTTCCTTGATGAAATGTCAGAGATAAAAACCCATATCCTGTAAGCCTAGTAACCATTATGCTTGACCTCCTTATACCATGATTTTTTGGGTGAATTTAGTTGCAATATTAGCATGCATATTTGCTGCTTTATGGGGAGGCGTCCCATCATGTTGGAACCACACATTACATGTGTCTTACAAAGGTAATTGTTCGTATCAGTTACGTTACAATGTCCTTTAATAGTAAAGGTAATGATCCGCTATTAATATCTCATCACGCTAATAAAAACAAATGGTTTCTGGATATTTTTTTAAAAAAGCAATTTTTCATTGAAAAAGTACAGTTAGAGCACTTTTTTAAAAATTCTAATAATTTCCATTTTAAAAAAAAAAACTAACAAATTCACAGAAAAACAATTGGATTTCTAAATGATATAGCTCTTACATTGTACTGGACACACGCAATTAAAAAATTATAATAAACTACTCGATAAACCAATAACAATGAAAAATTAGCTGTTTTTAAAAAAATTTGTTTGACTAATTTGTGTAATTCCCCTGTGTTGGAAGAAAATATTATTTTAAAAAACAATAAAGGGTTCGTGACATTTCAACAATTTATCCAGTCCTTGACACTTTTTCATTTTCAGGGTATTGATCCTATATTATTCGACGATGGTTTACAAGTCTCTAATTGACATTTTTTGTCTATCTTTCTTCATTACGGAATTCGATATCCAAACTTCTACGACATGTAAATGCATTCATGGCATTAGGATGTCCTCTTTCCTGTAGATGCACCTATCGTTTATGGTCGGCCAACCTTCTTCTCTGAGTTAAAATGGAGTTTTACCCTGATTTCAATCATGAATTGCTTTAATTAATTTTATAATTGTCTCTTCAATGAAGGCATAAAAAAATCCCTAACGTTGGCAATTTCTGTAACAAAGAATTGAATTTTTGAAGTTACATATGTTTGAATGAATGTAAAATGTTTACTAAATATAATTATAGGGAATGGGGGACTGTATAAAAAGTTAAATTTCATTTATTTTCTCTAATAATCAATTTTTAAATATAAAAATAGGATAACCGGAAGATAAATTTCTAATTAAAACTGCATATAGTGCAGAAATGAAAAATTTCAACTTTGATTTAATTATGTTAGTTTTATATGCATATATATATATATATATATATATATATATATATATAGGATTGAGATCATCGTATTTATTAATTAGAATTTGTAATTATCGTGGTTCTTGAGAAATATCGTTGAATTGTATTTAAATTATTAACACTAATACCGTGTTATTCAATCCCTTCTATTAGCTCCCACTCTCCATATATATATATCTTGTTCAAATTTTCAATCGTTAATAAAATACTTTTTATTCATCCCCTCAAGCTGAAATGCATTTTTTTGAAATTGTAGTGGATGCACTTGATGTTAATGCAGTTTCAAATATTAACTCAGTAATTAGATTTAATTAAATAATTATAGTTTTAAGTTGCATATATCTACCAATAGATGGTGCCAGATAAACTTAAAAAAAAATGAATGAAAATTATTTATAAAGGACTTTCTGCAATGTAGTGAAAAAAAAGTAGGAATTGACTTTAAAAACTTTTTTTTTTTATATTACTTGTTTTTATATTTATTTTGTCCTTAAGAGAATGAAAAGTTTCAGAAATATTCGATTAAATAAAGAATACTGACAAGAATTTAAAGGGTTAAACGTTTTGATTCTATCTTAAATGAGACACATACCATTCACATCTTTTAAGCAAGTAAAATATAATTTCAAATGTTTTATTAAAATTATAGCATTTGGAATAAGTGTGGTGATCTGTAAAGCAAACACAAAGAAGCAAAATAATTTAAAAACAAACAATTTCAACGCATAATAAATGAAGCAAAAGATTAATTGACAGTAAACAGATTAGTTGCAAACGCAGAAAACTTGGATTTTGGAATCAATAAAATCAATAAAGAAAGGCGCAATAAAAGAACTTTAAGAAGAAATTCCACAACAGATGTCGACATTCCGAGAGTACAAAGTAGAAACAAGAATTTAATTTTAATTTCACTTAGGAGACCCACCTGTTCTCACTGTTTTGCTTTTATTTTTCGCTTTGAACAGTGGCAACTTTTTACAATTCACAGTAACTAAAATCTGTTAAACAATAAATACTTTTGAAACTATTAATCGTATATTTTAGTAATTGTGGTAACAATATAAAATTAATTATGATTTTACAATAACTTAACTTAATCATATTTATCACTCATTTTATATAATTATGTGAAATTTAAAGGAACTTTAATTTTAAATATTTTTCTGAAAGGACATCTTACCTAAATATTTTTTTAAAAAATAATTCATTAGCTCTCTTCAAAAAAATAAGATTTATATGCTTGAAATAAATCTATAATTTGAAGTTTCTATTAAAATAAGGCATATTATCTCTATCTTAAGTAATTTTATTTATTTTGAAAATGTTTATAAGATTAATTATTGATCAATTATTATTAATCCTGAGAAACAATTACTTTATCTTGACAATTAGTCTTTTTAAATAAATTAAATAGAATGTTTAAAAATTTGATTACACATTGACGTAGAAAGTTTATTTTAAATGCATGTATGTACAAAAACACTCTGCAGATAGTATTTCTTATTCTGAAATTATAAATGTAAAAGCTATATATTATAAATCATAATAATTATTTTACGTGCCAAAATATTTTTAAAAGCTTGAAATGAATAATCTATCGCATTTTATAATATATATATATAATATGTTGAATAATATACCATTTTTAATTAGACATTTGTTAAAGAAAAAAAGGACAAGATTTTAAAAATTACAATTTGCAATTAGAATAAGACTAAGAAGGATTTAAATAAAATAGGGAATAAAAGAATGATATATAGCATTGACCATTTTTAATCTATTATGCAAATACACAAAAAAATTTTGTTAAATAAATAAAAAAAAAACAATAATAAAACAATTAATTTATATCCCGTAAACGAATCTATTTGCAAACATGAATATTTAGATGCAAGTATTTCTATAATTGCTTTTAAACTTTTTACTTAACCTTATCTTATTTTCTACTTTATTGCATATTTTATTTAATTGAATTTAGTGGTTTGAGATGATATATTTGTTTAAAGAATTTCTACGATCGATTTGTTTATTTATAATTTTTGTTTCATAGTAACAGAGTTAAAAAAAAAATTATGTGTACAACAGTACATAAATAGAAAAAAAATTTCATCGCCTTGATTAAATAAAGGTTTCTTTGTATTATTAATTTTCTCGTGACTTGCCTTTCTTTTTTATGTACTCTGTATGTTAGAATATTCTGATAAATTTTTTGATTAATATTATAAATATTGACACAATATTATATTTTATATATATATAATAAATAAGTTCAATTACTTTTGAAAACTAATTAATATTTTATAAAATAATCTATCGTAGAACATTATTAAATGTATTATTCAATTTTAATATATAATCAAATTATTAATAAATTGTTTTCATCAAAAAAATTGGATAAAAATGTTTTGTTAAATTATTAAATTCACTATATTAACTTAATAAGAAACAGCTGCAACTGAATTTAAAATTAAAATTTATGGATAATTTTTATTGATTATTCTTGTTTAAAATTTCTTTAAATAATAATAATGTTTAAAACTTAATTACGTTGTCTAAAGGAAATATTATTATTTTTTAATTTTTTTTTTCCACAGATAAAAACGAAAACTTAGATTAAAGACCTTATTAATTCTTTCGTGCTTATCTTAATTGTTGACCATTCAAAAAATGTTTTAAAACAAAGTGTTCTGTATGTGTATACAATATTTATTTATTTATTCAATGTTTAACAATTTATTTTCATCAGAAATGCAATGTTCATTCAGAATTGATATGAATTATTTTTTTCCTAATTAATTTATGTGATATTTTATTATTCTTTATGTAATATACGAGTATAAGAAAAGTAGAATCATTTAGAAAAGAAAAACTAATATCATGCTCACACTATTTCAAAGTTATTATAATATTAACTTCTTATTAAAAAAAAAAAAGGTAATATATATAGAACACACTTGAAGTATTGATTTAAATAAATTCTTTTGTAAATTATATTTACATGTAATACTTCAATCAGAAAGTTTATTTCAACTTTATTTCTAATACAATGTTAACTAAGAAGATGTGAATTCACTTATCTTGTAAACTGAGATATATTTTTTGCAATTTCTCTTAATAAAATTAATTTGCGAACCTGCTAAAAAATGGGACTTATTCAAACCTTGTTTATTTTGAAAAACTAATACATTTAAAATAAAAATGCAGGGAATATAAAAAAAGTTATTTTTCAGATTCCAAAAAACTTATTTTTCAATATAAATAATTTTTTAAAGTTAACTATACATCGATTTGATTGGAAAATTAAATAAAATAAGCAATTTTTTTATTGTTTTATATTTAAAGTGCCTTGTTTTCAAAAATGAAAATTTTGTAAATTAAATATTTCGCAAATAAAATGTTTTTACACATCTTTGAAGAGAGAAAAATTGCTAATAACAAATAAATATGAAGAAAATAAAATAAAAGTTATGTTATTTGATTTCGAAATAAAATAAAAAGAAATAAAATTTATTAATTTATTAATTTAAAAAATCACAAAAAAAAAATTAAAAAAATAATATTAATATAATAGAATTCAATATTAATATTGAAATTTAAATCTGTAATTAATAAAAGGAGTTTATTTATAGAAATCAAAAATATGCATAAATTTTATTTAGAGATTACTGAAAATTTAATTAATATTTTTTTTTTACTTTAGCGATTTTTATCAATAACATACTACTAATGTTTCTATCAATTAAAAACTACTAATGAAATGAAGGTTGTTATATACCTTTTAAACTATATTCTTGTTATATAACATAAAATTCATTAATCAACTTACATAAGTTGATTAAAAAATTTTAAAATTTTTCTTGAAATTTTAGGAAAGTTTTGCATTTCTAATAAATATATCGCCAGCTTTATTTAAATTAATTACAAAAATTCAAGTTAGCTAGAAACGTCAACCAGAAAAAAATAATGTCATGATGAAAAGTACTGAATATATAATAATAAACAATCAGAAAAAATTCCTACATAGACTAATTTCTAGCAAACAATAATATATTTATAAAATATATTTATTTCATCAAATATTTAAAAGACAAACATGTTACATAAAAGTATTACCTTTTTTAAAAAAAATAATTTTACATAAAATTTTAAAATTATATTATGAAAAACATAAATAGTTAAATATTATTAGATCTACATAAACAACTGAACATTATAATTCATCTGAAAAATATTCAAACTTAAAAGAATCCTACTAATAGTATTTAACTCTTAATAATATATTTAAACAGGTAAATTTTCCACTCTTACTTCTTTTTTTCTTTCATAAAATGTTAAAAAATGAACGCATTAAATGTAAAAAAAAGTGTCACATATCAGTAAAATATTTAAATTCTAGCTTTTGTTTAAAAAATAGGGAAAATAAATTTTCTTTATAAAATTAGCTTTCCTTCTTCCGTTCTAAAATAAAGGAAAAAACAGGGTTTTGAAAAAAAAAGGAAAAAAAAAGAAAGTTTTCGCTTTGCTTTGTAAAAAGACCAAAAATTGTCTGGCAAGAAAAAAACGAGAAATACCGCCGTTGCTTCAATTATTTTCTGAGCAAAGCTTTTGTACCTTAAAATGAGCGCGAAATTAGAGTTTCGAAACTTCGCCAAATTTTGCCTTTGGCTCTCGTTTACTTTCATTCGCAATCGTGTTTCTTTTAAGAGCAGGAATAAAAGATTCAAGTAAACAAAAGGATGGCTGCTGGGTAAAAATGATCACCAGGAAGAGTGCTGCTTTAAATATGTTTACTGAAGAAACGATAAACAATGTTAACATTGTAATCTTTTGTCTTCTAACTAATGATTCTGAAAGAGCTGAAATTGTCAGCTAATGGTCAAGAAGCTTTGTTCAATAGTAACTCAAAGTGGGTGTAAAATGAAAAAATCTGTCCTTGTTTGTTTCTTTTGAAAAGTTTCTGATATTTTTATTAAAATGAATGTATTTGTGTGTTTATTTTGTATAATGTACATAGCCGTTAAGTTCCATTTCATTAAAATATCTAATATATTTTTTAACTAAATATATTAAATTTTAAAACAAAATAATTAATGATACCATTATTAAGAATTTTTTTTTAAATATGCAACTAATTGATTAATGTCAATTTATAATATATTACACTTCTTCTTCTTTTTAATCTTCGTTTGGACTCTTGTTTGGTCAACTTACTAAAGGGTTTGGGTATTTAAAACCAGTTAAAAAATGTTATCTTTATTTTAACAAAACATTTATATAAAATTTTTAAATTATATTATGAAAATTATTAATCTTTAAATAAATACTTAAGTGTTATTAGATTTAAAAATTGAAAATTATAATTCATCTGAAAAATATTTAAAAATAAATGAATGATACAAATAGTCTTTAACTATTAATACTAAAATTAAACAGTTAAAATATCCACTTTTACTTCTTTTTTCTTTCATAAAACGTTTCATGCGTTCATTTATTTCTTTAAAAAATGAATGCACTAAATGTGAAAAACGTGTCACATATCAGAAAAATATTTAAATTCTAGTTTTTATTTAAAAAAATAGGGAAAATAAATTTTCTTTGTAAAATTAACCTTCCTTCTTCCCTTCTAAAATAAAGGCAAAAAACAAGATTTTGAGAAAAAAGGGGAAAAAAAAAGTTTTCGCTTTGCTTTGCAAAAAGACCAAGAATTGCCTGACAGACAAAAAAAAAAAAAAAAAAAAAAAAAAAAAAAAAAAAGGAAATACCACCATTGCTTCAATTATTTTCTGAGCAAAGCTTTTGTATCTTAAAATGAGCGTGAAATTAAGAGTTTCGAAACTTCGCCAAATTTTGCCTTTGACTCCTGTTTACTTTCATTCGCAATCGTGTTTCTTTTAAACACAGGAATAAAAAATTCAAGTAAACAAAAGGAGGGCTGCTGGGTAAAAATGATCACCAAGAAGTGTGCTGCTTTAAATATGTTTACTGAAGAAACGATGAACAATGTTAACATTGTAATCTTTTGTCTTCTAACAAATGATTCTGAAAGAGCGGAAATTGTCAGCTAATGGTCAGGAAGCTTTGTTGGATAGTAACTCAAAGTGGGTGTAAAATGAAAAAAAATCTGTCCCTGTTTATTCCTCTTTGAAATCTTCCAAATTTTTGTTAAAATGAATGCGTTTGGGCATTTGTTCTATATAATGTGCATATTTATTCAGTTTTATTTGATTAAAAATGTCTGATATATTTATTAACTGGATATATTACATTTTAAAACAAATAATTAATGATATCCTTATTAATAAATTTGTTAATTAAAAGTAGTTTGGTAGTTAAAGTAAGTTAGTTAAATTTGTTATTTGTACGATAAACAATGTTAACATTGTAATCTTTTGTCTTCTTACTAATGATTCTGAAAGAGCGGAAATTGTCAGCTAATGGTTTGGAAGCTTTCTTGAATATTAACTCCAAGTGAGTGTAAAATGAAAAAACTGTCCTTGTTTATTCCTTTTTCAAAGCTACTAATATTTTTATTACAATGAATGCATTCGTACGTTTATACTATATATTGTATATAGTCGTTCAGTTTGATTTTTAAATTCGCAACTAATTGATTGATTTCAATTTATAATATATTACAGTATTTTTTTTTAATCTTTGTTTGGACAAAGATCTATTCAATCCCTTCAAAGATCTTCTTCAACACAATCTTTGTTTGCTCAACTTAGTAAAAGTTTTGAGTATTTATTTCATAAAGATATTTCAGCTCTTGTTTACTTTCGTTCGCAATCGTGTTTCTTTTAATTTAAGTACAGGAATAAAATATTCAATTAAACAAGAAGGATGGCTGCTGGGTAAAAATAATGACCAAGCAGAGTGCTGCTTTAAATATGTTTACTGAAGAAATGATAAACAATGTTAACATTGTAATCTTTTGTCTTCTAACTAATGTTTCTGAAAGAGCGGAAATTGTCAGCTAATGGTCAGGAAGCGATGCTCAATAGTAACTCAAAGTGGGTGTAAAATGAAAAAAAAGCTATCACTGTTTATTAGTTTTGCAAAGCTTCTAATATTTTTATTAAAATGAATGTATTTGTGCGTTTGTTCTATATAACGTATATAGTTATTCAGTTAACTTTAATTAAAAATATCAAATGTTTTTATTAAATGAATATATTAAATTTTAAAATAATTAATTAATGATATATTTATTAATAAATTCATTTTTAAATATGCAACTAATTGATTAATTTCAATTTATAATATATTATACATTTTTTTAAAATCTTTGTTTTGACTTTTGTTTGGCAACATAGCAAATATTTTGGATAGTTATTTCATAATGATAAGCGTATTGGCGAATATTTTATACAGTAAAATTTTGCACTTGAGAAATCTTGGCTATTTAAATGACGCTTTGCAATTTATACGATATAAAAATTAGAGAATTCCTATTATTTAGCTTAATTTTTTTTCCAATTTTCTGCTGATTTTATAAAATGCTTCCATAATAATAACCCAAACAGATTAATTTGTGTCTTGGTGCCTCGAACAGCTTTTATTATGGGGGAAAATATGTTAGTAAATAATTTATACATATCGATTTCTGTACGTTTTTATTATATTTCAAATCATTATAAATTATAAATAAACAAATTAGCCATTTATTAGCCAAAATAAATTAATTTAAAGCAGTTGATGTAGTTATAGAAAAATTTTTTTATTTACTTTTGAAAAATAAGTTGAGAAATAACATAATGCTTTTGTTCAATTGTATTTATTTAAGATATTTTGCAATTAAAAATTTTCTTGAAATTAAATTATTTAAAAAATGTAGTTATATAAATTTTAATCCAAATGGAAAATAATATTAATAAATTTAAATTATTCTATACTTAAAAGCTATAGTTTTATTTTATTAAATAGTTTTTCATGCTTAAGTTATTATTATTTATAAAGTTTAAGGCTAAAATTAAAATTGTTTAATTTATTAAAACTTTATTTTATTTAAATAGAAAACAAATATTAAATATATATAAAGATGCATGCCATTCATGCTAATACCATGTTAATATCACTAAAAGATTAAATGTTGTTACTATGTCAATACTACTAAATGACTATGTACATCTTAGAACTAAGGTGTATGTTAATGCCACTAAAACAATTTCATTATAGATAGTAATTTTGTAACTGTTACCCGAATAAAATATTCTGATTTCTGGATAGATCAGAATAGTACTATTTAGATTTCTGTTTTCTATTTCAATATTAACGAAATATTACTATAAAATAAAAAATATAGATATTTAAATTAAAATTTCATTATTTACAGAAATTTGTATTTTATTATGCAACAACAAAATCTATATTTTATTATATAATGAAAATATCAATATTATAGTATAAAAATATCATTTATATTATACAAGATAACACATTTAAACTATTTCATTAACAACAAAAATTTGTGGATAAAGTTCTGTTTTATTCCAAAATAAATAAACTCCTAGCGCTGATAATGTAAATAATGCCTTCAATTTTAAAGCAAATTTATTAATATATGTAATCAAGCATTTTTTGTCTATATGAAAAATTAATCTCATTTAGAAGCAATATATCCTTATATAGCTTCTAAATGCGATTAACATATATGCACAGAATACGGGACTTTTTTTATAAGCTCTGCTTTGATCAGTAATTTTAAATATGTGTTTTCGATTCCTAAACGTTTCCACAAGATAATGTGATAATATCTTTTTATAAATCAGAATTTAGAATCATTTTACAACAAGCATGGTGAAATTTTATATTTATGAATTCCACCTAAAAACATTATTTTATTTAAGAATTTTTATATATTTATGTAAATAATTCTTCTTTCATGTCAGTAAATAATTTTTATAATTATTTGTTGATTACATTTTAAAAATTTATTTTAGAATTAAAAATTATTTGTTGTATAAAAATATGCCAAAATAAACATCACTAAAGCGAAACATTAAAAATATCGCCAAGTTTACAACTTTGGTGATAATTAGCAGATGTTAACGACTGATTTGGCGAAACTACTAGAAATGACTAGGATGCGAAATAACTATTGAAAATCGAGAAACAATTTCAGAAACTTTAGAAGATCGAGGTTAAGTAATTACTAAAAGCAAGAATAAAAATTCTCAAGGATTTCGTCAATATATTCTAAAGCATTTTCAAAACTTAGTATTATATATAAAGACTTCGACAGCTAGGATAATAATTAGTTAAGTTTTCTGTTTTCGTACAGGAAGATTGCTGCTTTTACCTTCGGGACTCTGCAAATAATTTGATGCAACTCTTTTGTATCTCTTTTGTATTAGTATCTGTCATTTAAGAGTTAGAAATTTAATAACACCCCATTTTTTTTAAGTAAATTGTGTGTTATTATTGCTTTTAAGAAGAAATGGGAAAGTCTGGGTTCAGTAAGAATACATAATTGAATTATTTGTATTTAGAATCCAGACAGATATTTTAGATATGCAATTATTTGCAAAATAGTCAATGTTACCAGTACCGAAATGACATTAGGTCTCAATGTATACTTGTGCGGGATTGGTTTCCTGTGACAGGGTAAATTATTATTTGGTATCATATGTCGAAATATTGTTAAGCAATCATAGTAACTATTGTTTTAATTTAAATATGAATGCGTTATTATATAATGTATACAAATATTCTTATACAATGTTAGAGTGACATCTTTTTGAACAGTTGCAACACGACTAATATGCAGGTTCTAAGAAATGTATATATATATATATATTATATATATATATATATATATATATACACACACAGAACAGATATATACAGAACTTCAGGTTATTACAAATTATTATTTACAAACAAAGGAAAATTAAAGATATAATTAGATTTACAAGTGCAGTTCACTCGTTCACTTCGAGGTCAGAGTTTTTCAGTGTATACGACAAATCTAATGCACCCGGTCTGTGGCAGACCTTAATTATCACACGCCTTGATACACAAAACCAAAAGGGGCTTAACTTTATAAACAAGCGGTTTTGAATATCCGGCTTGCTCAGTTCATTTACAGAAGAAGAAAAGAACAACACTTCTTATCGATTCGAAACAGAACGCACTTCCCCTTCTCCAAAAACCTCCTTTTAAGAAAATTCGTCAAGTGTTGGGGTCAGCTTCTCTGACTTCTTGTTGGATTGGACACTTACTCAGTCCATGGTCTGTCATCAATCACAATGCAGCAACTCATGACGTAGTCCATGTCTCATCTGTAATTGTTTCGACGTGTGAAGGTCGAATAGCCAATCGCTTATTTCATGATGTATCATTATCCATGACACTGATTATCTGCTGTCAGATTTGAGTGACAGGTTGTTCTCATTAGAACAAAATACTAATCGCTTGTAGTATAAATATCCACGACACTGCTTATCTGCTGTTAGATGACATATCTGCTACTGAGTGGTAGGTTATTATGCACTTGTTATAAGGAATATACATTCCTTTCCCCTGGGAGCAGAAATGCTGTATCTCTTCTCGTGGAAAAAATTCTACAAAATGCAAGAAGCAGTTAATAAATGTTTCATATCAAAATAGGAGCTATTAACCACTAATGTTTACATGATAAATACATGTTGCCATTTTTACATGTATGATAAATACATGTCATTACATGTATTTATGATGTTTACATGATAAATAGTTGTAGACATAACATTAAAAATAATTCTGTACAGTTAAAGTTTATTTTTTCAGTTAATCTTTAATTATTAAGTCATAAATCTTATAATCAAATAGCATAAAAGACATTAAAAAGAATAATCCTCTAAATGTAAAAGTTTAAGTTTTGTTAGTGTTTTTCTTGATTTATTATAGAATGACGAAGGAAAACAGATGTTGAATAGGTTGAAACCGATAATTATCTCACAACAAAGACACAATTTGTTTTACTAATGTCACTAGAAACCATTAAGATTCAATTTAAGTGACATTCACTGTTTACATACTGGTCCTAGCGAGGTGTGTTTTCTGTAGTTTCTAATTAACTGTCTTTCAAGATCATTAATTACACAGATCTTTAAGTAAACACCACATTACTTCAAGTGTAAATTAATTGTGTCCTGAATGAATCTGATACCTAATGGTTCGAGAAGTTACAATCCATCGATGCTGATTAATCAATTCACCACAAATGCAAATTTACCTAATGGAAGGAGTTTACACTTCGTAGATATTAAATGAAAGTGTCATTTCTCAATAATTAAAGTAACTTTCTACAGTTACAGTAACTTTCCACTGTTACTTTATAGATGAATAATTGTTACAAAGTCTCTGGATTAATCACACTTGTCCTTTACTAACTTAATTTCACATTTAAATTAATATCATTTGCAGTCACACATGCATTATGTAAAACTTTTCGAAAGTATGTATATATAAATCTGATAACTACATCTACATGATTTTCATGATTTACATGGTTGCATTGGTGATTTATGTTACTTGAATGAATTCAAGGTGGTTTGAATTATAATTTTCCAAAATAGCTGCAATTGAATTAAAATAAAAAAAATGTAACACATTTTATTTCCTAGATGTAGAAATTGTTCAATATTCATTCTACACAATTTGTTGTTTCCAAAATGTTGGATACTTTTCTAAGTAGATAAGTAGCAGATTAATCATTAGTCCGTTCTGCTACTGAAATCTACATTTATAAATATTACGCTTATAAATTCCTATTGGAATTAAGAAAAACACCATCTGCATCACATTCAACCCTCTTAATCATACACCATATTTTTATCTTACGGCTTATATATTTATTGTGTCTTTCTAACCTAGATATGCAGGAAGCATTAACCCTAATACGACTATTATTATTGTATTTTCTGTTTGGAATTTTTTGGGTTTTCGAATTCCAATTCCCAGTTTCTTTTATTAATTAAAGTAGCAGTAAATATACATGCATAATAGAAGTGCAACATGAGGCTAGCAGATGTGAATGGTAAAAAAAACTTATTGACCGAGGACTATAATATATAATTATATATAATATTTATATGTGCGTGTGTATGTGTGTGTATGTGTGTGTATGTGGTGTGTGTATGTGTGTGTATGTGTGTGTGTGTGTGTGTGTGTGTGTGTGTGTGTGTGTGTGTGTGTAAGTAGAAGAAAAGAAATTCTTGTTACACATGAAATAATAAATGCAAAATCAGGTATATTAATAATATATTATTTGTGTTTGGCAGATTTAATACGAACGGATTAAATGTGGCAAATTGAATCCCGAAGAGATTAAATTCGGTCAAAGCGTGTAACACAGATTTTAAAACTCACACTTTTGAAGGAATATATAAATATTTCGACTGTTTAGAGTAACATACATCTTTATTAAAACAACATCACATGTTGCTATATATATATATATATATATATATATATATACAATTCATATTTAGAACAATGTTGTAAAATATGTTAAATAATAATTAATTATAATAAATATGATGTAAATATGATGCATTTCCAAACGTAATTTTGATTAATACTTATAAATATTCTGGAATATTCATATTTTTGGCTGTATAATTTGTTACAATAGTTTTAAATTATTATGTGGTACTTTAATTATGATATTGTTAAATGATGAATTAGGCATCAATATTATTAATTGCTGAAAACCCAAAAAATGTTCCTTCATTAATCTAAATAAATTAATGGAAAATAGTTCTGAAAAATTTACCTCGAAACATTATGTTAAAACATTTCATTTGGATACTTAAGTTACCAGAAATAACTAATGTGACATTTAATGTCGTTTTTATTTACAGGGAACTTTTTTAAAAAATCAACTAATATTTTAAAAAGATTACTTTTTCCTTTCATTCAAAACAATCTTAGACAGTTTTTCAATTTCGACTCTTGAAAAAAGTGAAAATTTCTTATTGTTTGAAAAATTTGAATAATGAATTAAACTTATAATTAAATTAAATGTTAACGAATTGATTTGTTAATATTCCTTTCATTCAAAATAATCTTAGACAGTTTTTCAATTTCGACTCTTGAAAAAAAGTGAAAATAATGCTTATTGTTTAAGAAAAATTTGAATAATTAAGAATTAAACTTATAATTAAATTAAATGTTAACGAATTGATTTGTTAATATTCCTTTCATTCAAAACAATCTTAGATAGTTTTTCAATTTCGACTCTTGAAAAAAAATGAAGAAAATAATGCTTTTTGCTTAAGAAAAATTTGAATAATTAAGAATTAAACTTATAATTAAATTAAATGTTAACGAATTGATTTGTTAATATTCCTTTCATTCAAAACAATCTTATTTTTAATTTCGACTCTTTAAAGAAAAAAATTGAAAATAATTCTGAAAGATTTTTGCTTAAGAAAAATTTGAATAATTAAAAAAATTTCATTTGAATATGTTGATTGATTTGTTAATATATCAATTCTATTTAACAAATGTAAAGATTTAATTTTTTTTTTAATAGAAATGTATTAATGCAAATAATTCTGAAAGTTTTATCCCGAAACATTGTGTTAAAAAATTTAATTTGAATATTGAAGTTAACTTGTATTTTTTTTTTACAAGAAGTGTTTTAAAAAATCGACTAATATTTTAAAAATATTATTTATTTCCTTTCTATTAAAACAATTTTGGATTATTTTTCAATTTCGACTGTTGAATTTCCATTTTGATAAATGAAAAAAAGTGAAAATAATTGTTTTTTTTTGCTTAAGAAAAATTTGAATAGTTAAGAATTAGTTAAGATTTAAACTTATAATTAAATTGAATTTTAAAGAATTGATTTGTTAATATATCAGTTCTATTTAACAAATGTAAAAGTTTTATTTTTAAAAATTAAATTTAAGAGATTTACTACAATGTTTGGATCATCAATGAATTCATTGTGTCTGAAACATTTTATAAGATAAAACACTTTATATATATAAAAAAATAACTATTTGGTTGAAATTAGCAGTTGCATCAAAACAATCTAAATTATTTTCAACTCTTTTTAGTGAATTTTCTTAGAGGCTTCGGCAAACTACAAAAAGAAAAAAAAAGAAATAAAACCGATTAAAATGATTGAGCTCAGTATTATTAACTACTGAAAACCCAAAAATTTCATTTTATTAATCTAAATAAATTAATGGAAAATAATTCTCAATATTTACTTTGAAACTTTATGTTAAAACATTGAGTACTGAAGTTACCAGAAATATCTAATGTGATTTAATGTCGGTTTTTTTTTACAAGAAATGTTTTACAAAATCAACTAATATTTTTACAAAAAATTATTGTTTCCCTTTGATTCAAAACAATTTTAGATTGTTTTTCAATTTCGACTATTGTGAAAAAATGAAACATAATGACTTTTGGGTGTAAATTATTAAGAATTAAATTTACAATTAAATTAAACATTAAAGAATCAATTTGTTAATAGATCAATTCCATTATTCTTATTTTTTAAATTAAATTAAAAAGATTTTCAACAAAGTTAGGATCATCAATACATTCATTGTGTTTGAAACATTTTATAAAATAAAACAATTTATTGTATATAAGAAAATATAGACAACCCTTTTCTTAAGAGTTTGGAGGAAATTTGCAGTTGCATCAAAACAATCCTAAATTCTTTTCAACTCTTAGGTGTGAATTTTCTTAGAGGCTTCGGCAAACTACAAAAAAGAAGAAGAAATAAAACAGATAAAAATAATTCAGATCAGTATTATGTCAGTTCAGTGTTATTAATTACTGAAAATCCAAAAATTTCATTTTATTAATCGAAATGAATTAATGCAAATAATTCTAAAAGATTTATCTCGAAACATTATGTTAAAAAATTTCATTTGAATACTGAAGTTACCGGAAACAACAAATGTGGTATGTTTTTGTTTGTGTTTTAAAAAAAATCAACTGATATTTCAAAAATATTATTTCTTTCCTTTCTTTTAAAACAATTTTAGATTATTTTTCAATTTCGACTGTTGAATTTTCATTTTGAAGAATGAAAAAGAGTGAAAATAATTATTTTTTTGCTTAAGAAAAATTTGAATAGTTAAGAATTAAATAGTTAAGAATAGTTAAGAATTAAACTTATAATTAAATTGAATGTTAAAGAAATGATTTTTAATATATCAGTCCAATTTGCAAAAATGTAAAGGTTTATACCTACAAATGTAGGAGTTTTATTTTTTGAATTAAATTTAAAAGGTTTGCTACAAAGTTAGGATCATCAATATATTCATTGTGTCTGAAACATTTTATAAAATAAAACACTTTTCATAAAAAAAATAATAACTGTTTGGTTGAAATTTGCAGTTGCATCAAAACAATCCTAAATTCTTTTCAACTCTTAGTAGTGAATTTTCTTAGAGGCTTCGGCAAACTATAAAAAAGAAGAAAAAGAAATAAAACCGATGAAAAAAAAAGTAACTTTTGATGTGAAAGCGGTTTTCCGCTGCCAATGCATTGAGAAAAAAGGAGAGGAAATATGAAATCATGGATGAAAAAATTTAAATTCAAGTCCTTAAAATCGGTCTGGAAGATAGCACTGTCACAGGTCTTTTCTTTCTCCTGTCATGAAATATAGATTTATATTTTTCTTTCACAATTTTATATCCAATGAGAAGCCCTTTTCACCGGAAAAACTTTAAAAATCCCTTCTTCTTTTTTCCCCTCACTGCAAAAAAATTTTTGTTGAGATTTCGTATTTGCATTTTATGAAAGAACTATTCAGAAAGTGTTCCATTTATTGTATCAACTCTTCCTTGATTCTGGGTAAATCCCAGACGTTATCAGATAAAGATAACTTACGTTTCTTTTTTATTTTATTTTAAATAAGTTATGAATCTTTATGCTTTCCGTTTTTGTGAAAATTGCGTGGAATTACTAGAAATTTTAGAATCATTTGGTTTTATAATCTTTGACTTTACGCACTTTTTTTAAAAAGAAATCTTTTAAAGTAACTGAAAAGTTGGTTCGAATAAATAAATGCAAATTTTTAGTAAAGTAATTGAGTCAATTCACGACATTTCTACTAAGTAAGCAATTTTGATACAAAGCTTATTATAAATCTTTTATACTTAATCGAACCTAAAACTTATTTAGAAAATAATATGACAGAAATACTTAAAAAAATAAATTACTGTTCACTTGTGTGTTATTAAAATTTCTATTAATTCATTTTTTATGCAACTAAAATAACTTTAAAAGAGCATTAATTAAATAATGAACAAAAAAAGTATGATTACTATTTAGAAAGTCCAAAACATTTATTTCATATGTCTTTAAATCGCGTGGGATAACAAGAAATTTGGAAATCATTTGGTTTTATACATTTTTTTAAAGAAATCTTTTACAGTAACTGAAAAGTTGGTTTGAATAAATAAACACAAATTTTCAGTACAGTAATTGAGTCAACCCAAATTTAAATAAGCAATTTTGATACAAAGTTTATTCTGAAAGCTTTTATACTTAATGGAACCTAAAACTTATTTAGAAAATAATATGACAGAAATACTTAAAAAAATAAATTGCTGTTCACTTGTATGTTATTAAAATTTCTATTAATTCATTTTTTATGCAACTAAAATAACTTTAAAAGAGCATTAATTAAATAATGAACAAAAAAAAAGTATGATTACTATTTAGAAAGTCCAAAACATTTATTTCATATGTCTTTAAATTGCGTGGGATAACAAAAAATTTGGAAATCATTTGGTTTTATACATTTTTTTTTTAAAGAAATCTTTTACAGTAACTGAAAAGTTGGTTTGAATAAATAAATACAAATTTTCAGTAATGTAATTGAGTCAACTCAAATTTAAATAAGCAATTTTGATACAAAGTTTATTATAAAAGCTTTTATACTTAATGGAACCTAAAACTTATTTAGAAAATAATATGACAGAAATACTTAAAAAAATAAATTGCTGTTCACTTGTATGTTATTAAAATTTCTATTAATTCATTTTTTATGCAACTAAAATAACTTTAAAAGAGCATTAATTAAATAATGAACAAAAAAAAAGTATGATTACTATTTAGAAAGTCCAAAACATTTATTTCATATGTCTTTAAATTGCGTGGGATAACAAAAAATTTGGAAATCATTTGGTTTTATACATTTTTTTTATAAAGAAATCTTTTACAGTAACTGAAAAGTTGGTTTGAATAAATAAATACAAATTTTCAGTAAAGTAATTGAGTCAACTCAAATTTAAATAAGCAATTTTGATACAAAGTTTATTATAAAAGCTTTTATACTTAATCGAACATAAAACTTATATAATAATATGATAGAAAGAATCAAAATAATAAAAAAAAGGAGTTGCCTTTTGCCATTTTATTTTAGAAAACTCACTTGCATGTTATTAAAATTGGTATTAATTCACTTTATATACAACTAAAATAACTTTTTAAAGAGCGTTAACAAAATATGAACAAAAAAAAGTATGATTACAATTTAGAAAGTCCCAGACATTTATTTCATTTTATTTAATTTGTTTAGATGGATTGTATAATTAGTCATTAAACATGCATGTAATGTTGTCGAAAAAATTTAAAAACACATGTAATAAGTATAATTAAGAAAATGTTCAACATTTTTAAAAATGAAATGGGTTTTTTTTTCTAAATTTAAGTGGATGTTTAAAAAAGAAGGATAATTATCATTAAATAAGCTGTTTTATTTAGTACCTGAAAAAGAAAACGCTGAATAAATAAGAACCAATGTTTTATTTCATTGGAATCATTTCAAGTATTAATTCCTCTACTAATTGGGAACTTATATAATGCATTTATTTTTGGAATTAATTGTATGTAAATATTTTTGAATATTAAAGGTAATTTTTCATCGCCATTCTATCGTATTAATTTTTTACTGATATGAATTTATTTTAACTGTATATTGAAAATATAAGAAATGCATAGAAATGTACAAAAATTGAGAAAATAACTTATAAAAAATCATGTTCTTTTAATAATTCAAAAATAAAAGAAGAAAGCTTTGAAACATAAAAAAAAATGATATTTAATATTTTTGACTTATTACGTATAAAAAGATACGACTTTATTAAACTACACCCTTAAACAAATATAATTTTATTGCGCCAACGGCCGTACCATGCTGAATATACCGGTTCTCGTTAAATCATCGAAGTTAAGCATCATTGGGCGCGATCAGTACTTGGGTGGGTGACCACCTGGGAACACTGCGTGCCGTTGGCAAATTTGGGACCTGAATGGCCGAGTGTCTAGCGCTCTGGCGCTCGATGCCACAGGTTTCGGGTTCGAATCCCGGCGGTGCCATGGATGTTTGTAGTGGTTCGGAATCCACTTTAAGCCGTAGGTCCCGGTCTTCTATGACTGTAAGAGCGTCACGGAGCAAAAGTCAGGCTTCTACCTACGGGTGCTCCATCACAACAGAAGCTGCTTCCTTCCCCTTCAATCATGAGTACGTACGGGCTCGTGGGCTTGGCCAGCCAAGTGGGATAAGAAACAACAAAACAACAACAACATAATTTTATTTTAGCAATTTGCAATCAGAAATAATGACATTGAATATTATAAAATTAAATTTAAAATTAATCAAATAGTAGAATTTTCTACATATCGCCCCATCTGCATAGTGAACTATTGCAACTATTGTAGTACTTTCTGCCAATAATTTGATGCATCTTGAATTTTTTATTGCAGTCCTATCTACAAATAATTTGGTGTGATATCCCCTTGAAGATCCATCAAATAAACAAATAAAATTTAAAATATCAATAAAAAACAAGAAACAAATATCAATTAAATAAATAAATTAATAAAATTACTTTTAATCCAAAATATGTTGGAAATAAAATAGAGAAAAATCAAACTATAAATGAACAAACCAAAACACATTTATCAATGGACGTGACTTTCCAATATTCAGCAACAAATTTCACAGAATTGTTCCTTTCATCTATTAATAACAATTTGATAAACCCTAGTAAAACTTCCCAAAATTATTGTAATATGCATACCTGCAGTTACATAAACGACTAGCCGTAACAATAATTAATTACATGACCCTATACCAATATGTGACGTCTTCCTAAAGACACATTTAAAATGAAATACGCATTATTCGATTCTCCAACCAATCAAACGTGTCGCTTTTTAGTATGTGAAAATAGAGTGAATCCTTGAGAAACGAATTTAATTCGTTTCATGAACGAGCTCTATTTCAAAATATTTTCATCACGAATCAGTTTTTGCTTTTGAAATTCATTGAAACGGATATAATTCGTTTCAACTTCCAAATAATGACTCGATTTTTTTAACAATAATGTACGTATTTCTAATGAATATAATTACATACAATGAAAATGAAACCAACATTTGTTTATGTGAAAATTAAAATCTAAATGAAGAAGCTGATGTTGGCGGAGCAGATTAGCATATGATATTTATTATCCTTTTTTTTTTTTTTTGTTACCTTCATCCACACCACCTTCATCCAATAAAAACTCGCACCCCTTGTTTCTAACAACCAACCAAAAAAAAAAAAAAAAAAAAAAAATAGTGGGTGGAGGCCTACTGTAATTTGTTTTACTGTGTTCTCATTTTCTAACAGCAGTTTGAACTATGCAAGATGAGTGATATAATCATCAGTTTTAAAGTTCGACAGAAGAGCCCCGACTCATCCTTTTTCCTGCATAGAATCTGAAAATAGCTCAAGATATATTAAAATTATTTATTACTTAATTATTTTTATTACTTAAGTTATTTTTACTACTTTATATGCAACACTCGAGAATCTGAATGGGATAGTTGTTGTGATACAACTGATGAAGTCTCATAACTCGAAGCCATAAGCTACATAGTTACGAATCGTATTTTAAAATATGTTGTTGTTGCTTATCCCCTTGATTTAGAATCCTAAACCAAGTCCAGTAGATCATGCTGCATCAATAGATCGTAAACCCATGGCTAAGGGCAAGAAGCAGCTTCAATTTGGAGAGGAACCATGAGGGCTGAAGTCTGACTTTTTCCTTTAAAGTGCCTGCTATGTTTTAGCTGGATATAATAGGGTGACCTTCACGCCTTGGGTGGCCCTACCGTGAGTAAAAACTTCCGACGTAGATTGCCCATCCCTTACAGGGGCACCCTCCCGCCACGATGAGGCAGCATAGCAGGACTTAGGAGGGTCCTATATAAAGAGAACTCTTTTCTCGAGTTATCACTGTATTACAGAAAAACTTTACTTATACAAATATTATTACAAAATAAATAAATTTTAGTGTTAAATAAATCAAAAGATTTATGTCAGCGTCAATTTCAAAGTGTAGTATAATTTATCCAGTTTTATATAACAAAATATAAAATGGCTTATATTATAATATAAAACTGGATAAATAAAATATAATATGGATACATTATTTGCAAATAAGATATATTATTTGCTTTTCAATATGTTTAAGATCTATTATTTGCTAAAATTATATATTATTTGTTTTTCAAAATTTGATGTACTGAAAATTGAATATCTTGATAATCTTTCTATTCTCTCAAAAGTTTAATATTTTTTACTATTTAATATTTAAGTTAAACCTCAAAAAATGCTTTATTACTTAACCTAGCATCCCCATTAGATATATTTGTATTCATATAAAAGAATAGTTCTCGAAACTTATGTTTAAGAATTAAATATTTGCGTTTACGACATTAAAATTAAAAAAACGTTAATAATCTTCAAATTATTGGCTTATTCAATTAAAGGATTTTGAATTGTTCGTTTAGAATAAAAATTATTATTCTTAAGAAGTATGTTTTATTGTTTTAATATCTTATTTCTATATTATCTATGTATTTAACCAAGATGATACTATTTAAAATTTTTATGTGCTCCAAATTTCATTGCATTATTTTTGAATTTTAATGTAATTATTGCTATTTCTTTTTTCTAAGTAAAAAATTTAAATTTTAAAATAATTACATTTCGATTATATTGAATCAAAATATTTTATAGAACATCAGTTTTCACATAAAATGTATTAAAATTTAAGCATGACGATTACAAATTTTGTATTAAGTCAAAGAAACTTTAAAAATTCAAAAAGTTTATATGGATTCATATTACCCATTAATTCAATCATCACTATTTTTGGGTAATATATCATCATCATTTATATCATAAGTATCAACTTTACAATAAAATTTTATTACATTTTTATTAATTTAATAAAATATTATAATATATAATTAATAAAATGTATTATACTATATAATTTAATTAATTTTAATTAGTTTTAATACATTTTAATGTTTCAAATAAAATGTTATTAAATTTACTTTTTTTTAAAAAAAATGCTATTTCAAACCTGTTTTTCGAAAGAAATAGATATCAACAATTTTTATAAGTATTCTGTTTTTTTAAAGTATATTTGCTGATTTATTTAATTCCATCTACTAAAAGAATATTCAACTACCAATAATAATTTTGGTATTTTACTTTTACTTTTATTTTTTAAATAACTAAAAAAAAAAAATTTAATTTTTTTTTTTACTAACAATAATTCATTTTTTTTACCTAAGAAATACTGACAAGGAATTTAAGAGAATGCTTCAAACTATAGATCGATATTATGTTCAAAAGTTTAACATTTAAACTAATTCTAATGAATAAACAGAAAATATGCGTCTATATTTACAGTATGTTAAAGCGTACGTACAGCAGTACGTACGAATAATTTAACGATCTTTATTTGTACTTATTTAATCGCTTATACCACAGATAAACTGAAACCTTACTTAAGAGTATAACAATAATACTTAATAGTATAATAAAATAATAATACTAAATAGTATAATATATAATAATTATTAATATTAGTATAATATATAATAATTATTAATATTAGTATAATAAAAGCTTTTCTAAAGAGCTGAACTTTTCGGAAAAGTTATCTCTGGGTCTCATTGTGAATCGTGAATGATCCGTCAATAGAGAAGATAGGCTTGATATTTGAGAAATGGATAGGAGACTGAGTATAATTCATCCTAGATGTGGCAATATCAATCGTGAACTATCCTAGTGTAGTTATTAATGGAATAATTCTACTACCTAGAGAGGAAGCATTAAAAGATTAGTCATATATAAATTGTATGCCGTCTGCTAAAACAATGAATTTGAGATGACGATGAACATCAAAAATAGTTTGTTCCCCGATCGAACATATTGTTTATACATGAAATTTGTTTTTAAGTGCAATGTTTTCGAAATAATGACCATTTTTTCTTCAGAAAGAAACTAGATTAAATTTACAGATCTCTAAGGGAACTTTACCAAACTGAACACTTTAATTAAATAAAATTGCCATGCATGCACTAATAATAATGTCTTTGTATGATATTGAAAAAAATAATTGAATTTATCATTCTATAGAGATAAGAAGCTGTTATTCAGGGAAAGAGCTAAATTTATTTAAATATGTGTAATATTTTAAGTCAAATGAAAAAAAAAAATATTTAAATAGTATTTCATTACGTTTATTAAAATTTCATGAACAGAAGAAATATTTTGAAAATGTTATAATTTACGTAAAAGAAACAAATTACAAATAACATGAAATTACAATAAAATACATCGATCGTCGTATAAAAAAATCGTTTTTTTCAATACGTCCACGAAAATACTTTTGTAACCGTGGTTCCTACGCAACCATGTGTTCTCCTGCTCACTGCGGATGCGTCCTTTGCGGCATTCAGATAAAATCGTCAGTAGGCAGCGAGGATCTCACCAGAGAGGACGTACGGCAAAACAAACGAGGCCGTTAGTTACAAGCTCTCATACCGAGAGCTAGAAGTGGAATCCTTTCACTAATCTTTAAATGAGTTATATGTTATGTATTAATTATTGCATGTGTGTCGTGTTTACGTTCTTGTAAATAAACCTGTCTGTTCTTCAACCCGAACACATCCAGATCCAGCTGCACAAACAAAAGACGCACACAACACTTCTAAATCTATGGTGATATTTCTGGTCAAGATTTATTAAAAATTCAAATTGTCTATGGGATTATTTTTATTTAAATTGTCTATGTGATTATTTTTATTTAAATTGCGTATGTGCTTCTTTTTTATTTATTTTCATTTAGTTTTAAATTCTATGGCATAAATATTTCATTTTTTTCTGCATTATTAGCATTATTGCTATTTATATTTTAACGTAATCAAAACGTAATCCAATAAAAATAAGGAATGAGTTTTATTAACGGTGTTATCATAATTAAACTTGTCTAGCTTTTAAATGTTAACATAATTTTATTTGCCTTCTCTTCAAAGCAATAAAAAGAATTTTATGTTTTCTTGAGTTGATAAATGTTTAAAGATTCAGGAGAAAAATAATTTGTGATGCAAAATTCATCCTTTCTTCCGGGTGGCATTCCGTCGCTGAGCCCAATATAATGAAATTAGATAAGTTTGATACAATGATACCTTATACAATGTAAAGTGGAAAAATTTTAAGATCCTGACAGGATAATAACATTCAATGTTAAATCAAGGAATGCAGAGTCAAAATATGAAATCAATATGAAAAGTCAAACTTTTTCCTTTTTTCCAAGAATTTTCTATGTCATGGCGCGTAAAGCTTGAGAGTTATACAATTTTATCAGTGTTATTGAAAAGGGTAATATGTAAAATAACAAATGCAATGAATACCATTCGTTTATTTAAAAAAATATTACTTACAAAATGAACCAATAAAGCTATGTTAGGCACCGCATGAACTATTTGTACCTATTAAAATCATTTTAATGGGTTTCTTTAACTAGTAAATTATGAGTTCTTTACAAAAACATGACTGTAACACTAGTATTCACAATAGTCGTGAACAATTAGTGTACAGTTTCACCTAGATTTTTATAATGTACTTATTTAAATATGTACAGTCTTGTGAACATCAGTTATCATCATTTATGTTGATCATCAATTATTATCATTTATGTTGATCATCAATTATTATCATTTATGTTGATCATCAATTATTATCATTTATGTTGATCATCAATTATTATCATTTATGTTGATCATCAATTATTATCATTTATGTTGATCATCAATTATTATCATTTATGTTGATCATCAATTATTATCATTTATGTTGATCATCAATTATTATCATTTATGTTGATCATCAATTATTATCATTTATGTTGATCATCAATTATTATCATTTATGTTGATCATCAATTACTATCATTTATGTTGATCATCAATTATTATCATTTATGTTGATCATCAATTACTATCATTTATGTTGATCATCAATTATTATCATTTATGTTGATCATCAATTACTATCATTTATGTTGATCATCAATTATTATCATTTAATTATTATCATTTATGTTGATCATCAATTACTATCATTTATGTTGATCATCAATTATTATCATTTATGTTGATCATCAATTATTATCATTTATGTTGATCATCAATTATTATCATTTATGTTGATCATCAATTATTATCATTTATGTTGATCATCAATTATTATCATTTATCTTGATCATCAATTATTATCATTTATGTTGATCATCAATTATCATCATTTATGTTGATCATCAATTATTATCATTTATGTTGATCATCAATTATTATCATTTATGTTGATCATCAATTATCATCATTTTTGTTGATCATCAATTATTATCATTTATGTTGATCATCAATTATTATCATTTATGTTGATCATCAATTATTATCATTTATGCTGATCATCAATTATTATCATTTATGTTGATCATCAATTATTATCATTTATGTTGATCATCAATTATTATCATTTATGTTGATCATCAATTATTATCATCTATGTTGATCATCAATTATCATCATTTTTGTTGATAATGGAACAATCATAAATATTTATTTATAATAGTGAGATTTAGGACCGTATATGAGTGAGATCCTGATTCAATGTTGTTTCAGAGTTGAGACTGAATTATTCCTATAAATAATAGCGAAACATTTAGTTGTCATATTCATTAAAATTAACTAGACAGTATTGCACAACTACAAAAAAAATTATAATACAAATATTTACAAAATCTTTTTAAAAACCATGGTCATTTAAGGGTATTTGTACCCTCCGTACTGCCTAGAACTCTTCTTTCCACTCTTCACACTCCTTTTTCTCTTTCTCCCTCTCCCATTATCTAACAAGTGCAAAGTCTAACCTATGGATCAACCCTTCCCTTGAAAGAAGGATTCATCAACTTTCAGTTGAAGGTAGTTGTGAGAATACATGGTGGATCCTTACTATTCCTTTCGGGGAAAGCAAAAGCGCATCCTTTATAGCAGTGGCGATGATTCTAAAAAAACTGGAAGCCAGTAATTGCTCCTTAACACAAATTTTTAAGTGCGAGCTCTATATATAATATGTAAAACTCCCACATTAACAATAAAACACAGCCATATGCATATAAACATTCACATAAGTATATAAAGGATTAAATATTATCAAATATTTTTTACGTAAAATTCTTATTTAATTAGGAGATTAAGAAAAAATCTTAAACTTAATTACAATTCATCATTATGCAAATTAACAGGTTTACACATACAAATCATATTAAGATAAAATGCCTATATAAAAGTAACGATGAATATTCCATTATACACAAGCACTATATATGACTCATAAAGCAAATAAAAAAAAAGAGAGATATTTTTATTAAAATATTCAAATAAATTCATAAAATATATTTACTTTAAAAACACATGTTCCTCACATGCAGAGATAATTTTTTTAATTGATATTAGAGAGTTTTTGCATACCGTACGTTAGTTACCGTAGGACGTAAGTTAGCTTTTTCTCCCTAGCGTGCATGCTCATAGGAAACTGAGCATGCGCGCTAGGGAGGGGCGCTAGCTAGGGGCGCTAACGGACGTCCTGCGGTAACTAACGTACGGTATGCAAAAACTCTCTAATATCAAATTTAAATTACGTTACAAACATCTTATAAAGTAAATTTACCTAAACTGGACCAATTATATCGATTGTTATAATAGGAGAATATATGTTATAGCGCCTTTTTAAAGGTTTCTAATCCTTTTTTCTTTTCTTTTCCTTATCTTCTTGCACCAATAATCCAGTTTATTGTTCCTCTTAATTGGACAGACTATTTCATTCTTCAAATAATAATAGGTGCAAACTGACCCGGGCAATTACACGGTTGACGATCTTGGACAATTTCGACAGACAAATGAGTGGGAGACTTTTTGCCTTTTCTAATTTTTTTCATATTTTAGTTAATCGTGGAATGATATCATGGATATTCAATGATCATTGCTCGGAAAAGTTGTGATTGAATGAGTTGGTAAATAATTTGTTGTATAGCTATTGCTCGTAGGTAATTATCTTCATATTCGACTTTGGATAACCTCATTAATTTTGCGGTCTTCCTTTTTTAAAGATATACCTTTGAACTATATGCAAAAAAAGAACTTTTTTTTAAATTAGGTTTTTTTTTTCATGTTTTTGAAGTCATCCTTTTCATCCTTTCTACACTGGTGTGCAAAACTTAAGCAACAGGTGGGGTTTTTGCCATAACTCCAAGACAAATCATCTGAGAGACATGACATTCAGAAATGAGGGAGAGTATTATATACGTAAAGGATGACGAAAATGGAATCAATGCATACGGTATGGAATCAAACAAAAACACGCTTTATTGAACGCATAGTATCGTGATATATGATTGTCTATATAAGAGGAAGGATAATAAGCAGATGTTCCTTAATATGGGATATGCCTTCTCCTCACTGCAATGGTTGCTTCAACCCCTGCAGTTGTCTTCCTCGGGCGGCCTCCATCAAGTTTTCTAACAGTTGTACCTGTGGTTTGGAACGCTTTCCAAGCGCTTGAAACGACACTTTTATTGATTATACTTTTGTAGACACTTTTGTTTGTTTGTTTGAACTCAGCAGCTACACTGACAGTACGCCCCTCCTCCAGCTTTCCGATCATTCTTCCACGTGTGAAATCATCCAGGTGATTTCTTCTAGCCATATTTCCCGAACTGACTCGCTGGCACTTGCAGTGAATATGTTGAATTGCGTCTCCGTCCCTCCTTTTATTCTACCGTTGAGCTGCGCGCGCCGACATCACGCGTTTTGCGTACGCTCACGTTGCCTCCGACTTTTCATTCCTGATATTTGCATACGCATGACGTTTCTACTGAACACTTACGTGTTCATTGTACTGATCTCTAGACCTCCTTTTCTGCAATTTCATGGCTATCTGCTAAAGTTTTACATTGTTGCTTAAGTTTTGCACACCAGTGTAAGTGTATCCTCATGTACAACAGTCACTAAATACTTAATTCTGTTTGTTAAAGGCAGCTGCTATTATATATTGTATGATTATTTATTTTTGTATTAGCACCGAATATTTTGGCAATATTCGGTGCTTTTGGTAAGCTTTGAACGTCTGTAATAAGCTTGGTTGGAGCTTGTGATTTCAGAGAAGTATCAGCTTGGTGCTGGTTTTCAATTGTAGTTGAATGAATAGTATTTTGGGAATAATGATGATTATCAGAAATATTTTGCATTTGTAAACTAATTTTAAAAGTTGCCTGTTCCAGATTGTCAGCAATATTATGCTGTGGTGACAAGTTAGAAGAGACCTTTTGTGGCCTTTCGATTGGAAATTGAATTTTCTGCAAAATTTTAAGTAAATTCTGGGCTTAGTTACTCTCAAAGGCGACAAAGACGGGCTTTCTTTATTTCCCGTCAGCTAATAACTTGAGATTTATACTTCCTCAAGTCTCGACGAAATGCATTACCTCTTTTCAGACTTATAAGAGGGCATGACAGTCTGGGTGAACACTTATATCGTACAGGTGTATATGACCATCCCTACTGCCGTCTTTGTGTTTTGAAAGAGCCTATGAATAGATAATATCTGTAGTGCTGCAGGACACTCCATGAAACTGACTCCGAGATTGCAAGATATTGGCGTGCCAGAGGATGATGACTTCGGTCTTTACATTTTCTAATATGTTTTGATGGGTTTTTTTTCTTTCTTTGTTGCATTTGTTTATATGTATGTACTCCCCGCCATTAGAAATAAAAAAATCGTATGCTTCAAAATATATAAACTTCTTAATTCGTTTACTTCAAGACATATAAATTTCCCAATTCGTTTACCTCAAAATATGTCTACTTCATAATCCCCTAATTTCGTCAAGCGTATACTTTAAAATGCACTGATGACTTTATAGTGCCTACATTTCAAAATGCATAATGCTGGTATTATAATAGTTGTATCAAAGAACACCTTGTGTGGTGTTTTAAAACTAAACATAAAAGTGTTCTTCTTTCTTCCATCGTAATAAAAATGTGTGGTTTGTTCACTTGAATTACAAATTTCAAATATTCAGTGGGAAATTAATAATTTGTATATCATACTGTTTTTTTTTATAATTAACATTGTACTCTAGTGTATTTAAAATAATAAGCAAGCGCTGAATTTCCATAATTTAAGTAAAATGATGGTTATAAAATTTACAATGGTTAAAACAAACTTCATAATCTAGAAAGAGGTTATTGTAGAGGATTTTATATTTTAATGTAAATGTCATAAAATAGAAAAATATTAAAGCCCAAATTGAGTTGTGTTTGCCAATTTAGTTATCCTACCATGTTATCCAAGCTTTAGAGGTTCAGTTGAATTGATCAATTTCGTAGTGCCTTAGTCATATCATTAAAATGTGTGTCTGCTACTAACGCTATCTCACAGAGATAACGCAATGTTATTCCACCGAAACCTTAACAGCTGCCTTTAAACGAAGTAATGCTTGAGTTTCCGCTACCAATTCAAAGGGGATTAAGTACTTTTGGAAGCACTTAAGCGTTTGCGATATATTTTATAGATGACTTCATTTTAATTAAGACACTGAATATAGCGTTTAATTACTTGGGAAGAAATTCACGCAGGAATTGGTTCATTGAATGGACAACAACCAGAAATGCAGATATTCCACATTGTTGTGCATTCTTGATCAGTAAGTCTCGAAAGCTTCATCAAGTGAACAATTTGATTAACCAACAGTCTCGGATTAATAATTTAGTACTATAATCTTACTGCTGTAATAAGAAAGTTATAAAATAAGTACTTAATTAAGATCATATTTTAATTTTTTTTTAATTCAGATTAATGAATTCCTTAAATTAAGAATGGTGTATTGTTATTTACTTCACTTTACTCAATAAATAAGGAATTTTGAAGAAATTTTATGGAGAGATTGATTCATGGTTTGGATATTCCACATTTTTGGCATTCTTGATCGGTAAGTCTTTAAAGCTTCATCAAGTGAACATTTTGATTTACTAACAGTCTCGGATTAATAATTTAGTACTATAATCTTAATGCTGTAATGAGAAAGTTATAAAATAAGTACTTAATTAAGATCATATTTAAATTTTTTTTATTTAGATTAATCAATTCCTTAAATTAAGAATGGTGTATTGTTATTTACTTCTCTTTACTCAATAAATAAAGAATTTTGAAGAAATTTCATGGAGAGATTGATTCATGGATTCGACAACTAGCCTTCATGTAGATCTTTCTGAATTGATACCCATTCCTATTCAATTAATAAAGTAAACTTTATCAATCATTTGATTTATTAAATGTTTTTTCATGGTATTAACAGTTTAATCTTTCAACCAATCTTTTACACCAGTAATTATAAAATAAAATAGAAAGCCTTTAATTAAAATTAAATTGAGAAAATAACTTTTCTTAATTGAACCTAACTCGTTATTTAATGAGAAAGTCAGTCGTTATATCTAAATTGAGAAAATAAATTTAACTTCTGTATTGCTAAACGAACAAATAATTTTCTGTGTGTGTGAATAGTGTCTTTTGTATATTTTAAAGAAGAAAATGCGATTACCTTGAAGAGTGATTCAATGAAATCTTTTTTATTGTGTTTCTTTTTTTTATGTTTATCATTATTATTATTATTATTTTGACTATCATAATTATTGTAAATTTGGGAATAAATTTAAGCGAAAATATAAATAAATGAGAATAATAATCACTTTCAAAATCTTATTATTAAATTCGTTTCATGATATAATAAGATAATTTTTATGCTGGGAATATTTTAATTTCCATTTTTATTATCGATTCTCAACGACTGTAATTGTATCTTCGTTATTGCTCAACAAACTTCTTTATTTCATTGTTTTAATAATTTTGTAAAAAATTCTTTAACTAACATATAAAGTTATTCAATACATTAATTATCAAATAAATGATTAATAATAAATAAGCTATAAATAATAATTGCTTGGTAACTTCTGTATTGATAAGTAAACAAATAATTTTGTTTAAATTTTTTTAATAATATTGTCTTCCGAATATTTTAAAAACGAATATGGGATTACCTTTACAAGTAATTCACATAAATGGGTTTTATTTATTTGTCTTCTTTTTTATATTTACTATATTTCACTTTCAAAATCTCATAATTAAATTAGTTGCATAATATATATATATATATATAATTATGCAACTAATTTAATTATGAGATTTTGAAAGTGAATATATATATGTCATACCGACATGGCATACTACTTTACATATCATATATATCTATATATATACATATACATATACATTATTGTTTGATAACTTCTGTAAATGAAAAAACAATTTTGTTTAATACTTTTTTTAATAATATTGTCTTTGGAATATTTTATATTTATTTCACATAAATAGTTTCTATATATTTTGCTCCTTGTTTATATTTGTTATATTTCATTTTCAAAATCTTATCACTAAATTCGTCATATGATGTATATATATATATATTATATTTGTGAATATTGTAATTTTCATTCTTTATCATAGATTATCATACACTATAATTGTAATTGCTGAACAAACTTCATTATTTCATTGTTTTAATAATTTTACAAACATGTTTTTTACTATCATACAGATTTATTAAATATACTAACTAACAAATAAATGATTACGCTGTAAATAATAATTATTTGCCCAATAGAAAAAATGTGCTTTATTAATCCATTTGCTGCTACAAAATACAATAACAAAGCAGCTATGCATATGAAATTGAGAACATTGTTTAATCAAGAGGCCCACAATGCATTATTCAGAGAAGATGCTTATAAGAATTCCTCTTAAGCCATTACACAGTCTTTATTAGCAAAATCTAGTTAAAAATAGTTAATAAAAGTCAGTACTTGTAAAAGGATTTATGCTGTAATATCAGATTAGGAATAATTAAAGCACGATTTGCATAATTAATTAGGGGGGTTATTATGAACTAATCTTGTTAAACGAGCTTACAACAGGCCCAATTCTGCTGATTATGTTTTTACCAGAAAGGAATTTATTGATCACATAAGTGTTTCATTCACAATGAAATTCAAACACAGGCCAAAGGTTTTCGAACTTGTTTTTATAATTAAGTCATTAAAGACATAACTTTAAAGTAGTAATGAGAAGAAACCTTTTTAATAATGACGCATTTTCTTTCTTCTTGGTACAGACGACAACTTTTTAAGCGCAGAACATTTTTAATTGTTTTTCAGAAATTAACTGTTAAATGTCTATTTTTTAATCTTACTGAACTTTAATAAGAGGGATTGTGTTACTTCGAATTGTTTTGTTATAGTAAGATTAATTATTCGAAAAACTAATGTTTTCGAAAAATAATAATAATTCGAAAAATTTTATGTTAAATTGCTTAGCATATATCCAAAAGTTTTTTAATTGGATTTTTAGTTAGTTTTAATGCATAACAACTTTTTTAAAGAGAAAACTTAACAATAGCAAGTTTTAATTTATTGGTAATTAATTACTTTCATTTAAAACTTAGGTTTCGAAATAAATTCTCTCTTCCATTAAGAATTAAATTGTTACATGGTTTTGTTAGAAACAAAGGTTATATGAAAAAAAAGTTTATCTGCAATTCTTTTATTCAAATTACTTATTGTTACATAATTTATTAAAAATATTGATAACTATTATAATAATTAACAAAACTCTGAAAAATAAAGCCTATAAATATCTTTCACTAATTATTTTTAACGAACATACTCACAAAAAAAGGTTTTTTTGCTTACCAACAATTGACGAGGCAATGATAATTGAGATATTTCGTTTTACAAAATTTGACAAATAAGAATAAAATTTTATTCAAAAAATTCCTTTTTATGATAATTATTTTCAAATCTTAAAATAGATAAATGAAATTTTTTTCTACATAAATAATAAAACGATTTATTCTAAAATTATTTGTTTTTCTATTGCCAGAATTTCCAATTGAGATTTCATAATGAAAACAAAATTATTATGTTGTTGAACGAAATGATGCATTTGTTAATCATTTACTTCAGCTCAATTATTTTCTAACAAAAAGATGCATTTAAATCTTTTGCGGATTTAGAAAAAAAATGTTTTCGTTCTTGAAAGAAAATTAAAAGAAAAAAATTTTAAAAATTATTTGACTAACGATGGCAACCAGAAAAACATTTATGTAAAGAATATTTTAACCACACAGATAGAAGCGATAAATGAAATTCAAAGAAAAAAACTGCTTTAAATATGTTTATCATATATTCATGTAAAAAAATAAGTTGTTTTGCATTATAATGTCATGCATCCTAACATTTTATTCTCTGACTTTGATTATTTAGTTATTGGAATAATAGTCACAATTTAGGAAACAAATATTTTTTATTCTTAAAACAGTCATTTATGTAATAGTTCTCTCTGTTATTTCATAGGTTAATTTGGTTTTAATTCTATGATTGAATTCTGTGAATAGGTAAAATTTTAAATCTGTTTTTTATTGAAATTAATTTCGAAAACTTTAAATTAAAAGTATAACACTTTACTTGATTCAATAACATGTCATAATAACAGGATATTTTTTTTTGTTATGAATAATATTTTATATTGGTACATGATGTGTCATACAGGATTTTACAGTGAACTTAAATAACTTTTCTGCATTAAGTTAATCAGGTTAAAGCAATCAGAAACACAAGTTCATTATTCGACAATATACATATTATATAGTACAATAAGCAATAAATTTCTTCATGTTTTTTCTAGTATCCGTGTTATCGAATTCACTGTTATATCTATATTAACAATGTACATTCACAAAAGTTTTAATACTATGTTGTCTCTGGTTAGAATAGAACTACTTCAATACCTGTTTCCTGCCCTGTGTTTAAATATTTCATTAATTCTTAAGCAAATTCATTGAATAAACACAAAAAGAATTGAAAATTAATTATTTTCTAAAACATACACTTTTTACATTTTGAAAAAATGACGTCCCAAAAAGATGATATTATCTGATTGTTACGAAGATTGTATACAAATAGTTTGCCATCCAAGTAATTGAATTTTTCTGAGCAATGAATGAATAGCTGGAGTATCATAGTACCGCATTTCAACATCTTAATAAATAAAAGAGGAGCATAACCAGATAATCAAAAGTTTAAAAATTCCTAATTCTGTGGCATAATTTCCATCAGAATTTAACATAGATTCCTGAATAGCATGAACATTTGTCACATTACAGAGAGAATGTGCAGTTGTGCCAAAGGAAGTAGTACCATCAAATCCTTAAATGCAGAATGATGTCGCAGCTCGGCGATGTTGGTAAGCATGGTTAAACAATGGTAGCCTACAATATCAACAAGGTAGTGCTCGATCTAGTGTTACAGAGTGATCATCAAAGTGCTACTCATAGTATCTGGTTCGTCGTTATCAAAATTTCGATGTATAAACGGGACTGCAGTGACTGCTAGAACCATTGATGGACAATGAAATTATTTGGTCTATATTTCGCTGACTGCATCTCATCTAAGTATGCTGACAAAGGTATTTGCATTAGTTCCTGGTTAGTTCGACTTGGAATTTAATTGAATTAAATAGAATATTTCAATTAATTTTTCAGATTTGAATTCGATCGCGATGAACATCGAAGACGTGGCCAAACACACATGATATAAGTGGGTGCTAATCTAACTATCATCCCCCCCCACTATAATCAGCAGCAGTTATAATCTAGAGTGACCTTTTTGATAGTCAAACTCTTTTGGTAGTCATTCGTGACATATTAATAGATACATTTTTACCCTGTTTGTATTACACTTATTTTAGCAACGCCTTGGATTTCCATGTCAGTAGGATAATTCCCATTCGTATATAGCTAATTATAAATTCTGCTGATTGTCTTTGTTCTTGGCAAACACTTCCTCGACTTGTTATCTGATCAGATATCTCCATATAGAATACATTTGGGATCTTTCATTTGGGGAGTAAAATAGTTAGTAGTAAAATAGCTGGCATACATTTTAATGGTCCTCAGGCTTGATAAATATCTGTATAGTTGTATCTCCAGATATTTCCCCATAGAGAGCATTTAGGGCAGGATGCACAGTAATCTCCAATCATCCCAAGACGTATCATATCTAATTCTATCGGTGAAAATATTTTGACAAGAAACCCCTCAAATAAACGTCCGCCAATTTTGCGAATCAATGTTAGGCTGGATAATAACTAGCTGGTATAAATTCTAGAGGTTTGTAAACGCTCTTTTGATTGGTTTATTATTAGAGCAGGGAAAAATTTTAATTTTCGTTAAAGTTATTAAACTTTAAATTTAATAGCCCTTAATTTTTTAATGTGTGGTTAAGTTATGTATATATACTATACAAACAGCAACTTTAATTTGTGTTGTAATTTGTAATATAATTATCGTTAGATATGTCATGATAAATGTTACATTTTTGTATTATATTTACTGTATCAAACAATTGTCCTAATTTTTTCATTAATTAAATTTTCTAATACAATAAACTAGAATAAAATAATTAATTAAGAGCATTGCTATTAAGATTTTTTTCTTAAAATTTTATATTAAAAATTTTATTTTTAGAAAAGATCTTTTGTTAGAAATTTTAAATCGTAAGAAATAAGTTAATTAATTGAATAAAATATTTAAAAAAATTTATAATTATAAAGATTATAGAAATTCTTAAATAAAAGATTGATAAAACAAATATGATTTTGAATAAATGAATTTTTTCCTACTTAATAACTGTTACTAAAATGCATTTCTGAAAAGATGATAACCATAAATTTATTTAAAAATTATAGGTTAATCCATCGATAATATTTTGATGTCTCTTGTTGATGGTGTCTCCATGTCTTTTGTTGGCATAATATGTCTCTTTTATAATTTTTTTTGCTCAATATTTCTTAACATATTATAAACAAAAAGATTCATCATTGCTCTGCATACATCTTAAACTTAAAGCATTATTATTCAGCAGTTAGATTTTAGTTAATATTTAACAGTTCAACAGCTGTTTCAGTTAATATTAAATTGTTAATATTAAACAAAATTTGTCAAAAGTTTTTTTGATAAAAAGATTAATAACATTAATGAACTGCATTTAAGAAAAATATGTGTATTATTATAATATCATACCTTATATATGTGTTATATGATATCATCGCAAAGCTACCATATCTTTAAAAAAATCATATCATATCGTCATTTGCAAAATATTCACTGTAATATGCAACTATAATTTTATCAAACAAAAACAATACAAAAAATGTAAAAAAAAACTTTAAGTAAATAAATAGCAGTTATCAATCATTAGAAATATTGAATAATAATGCTTTAAGTTTTAAATGTGTTAAACTTACTTGGAAATAAAAAAAAAATCAACTCTTTCCCTGTCGAAAGAGTTGAATTTTTTTAACAGGTGCAAAATTAACTGCTAGTACAAAACTTTCAATGTTTGAACAGTTGAAACAACTGACGTACAAATTCGGGCTATTCTTAACTCCTCTTAACAGCGAGGCTGAGAAGCACTTAAATAGCTACTGAAATCAACTGCTAAAAACCTTCCCTATCTCAAAGAATTAAAGAGCTAAGGCCATCTAGCGTTGAGGTCGACTGTCATTTCTAAAAATAACTGTTAATTATTTATTTCGTCAACTATAGTTGATAGCTATTTCTCGTCAAAGTAGTTACATTAACAGTCACGTTAATATTTGCACAATCTAAATCTGCATCTCCTGAATAAGGCATGGAATTTTTCTAAACATTTCTTTTCCTATGTATATGCATTTCATATACTGATTTTCGCTCCATTTCCGAAACTCTCACATCTTCACTGTGTTTCTTTTTTTTTCTTCTTACAGTGTGTATGGAAAGACTTGAATATCTGGTTCACGTTCATGTAAATAAAATATGATGAATATATTTATCTTAATTGATCTTACTATTAAAATAAATATAACACAAATAACAAAATATTTTTAAATAATAATTAATAACTAATTTTATTTGAAAATATATGTACATACATGTGTATTTCAAAGTATTAAAATCTTGGGTAAAATTAGATATCATTTTACTACTTAATAGAATGTTACAAAAGGAAATATTTCCTATATAACCCCTGAAAATATCATTTAAAGAAAATATTCAGCGTGAAAAAAAATTAGAATAGAATATTAAATTTTCCATCTTCTAATGTATTATCTAAAGCATGTAATGAAGTAATTGATTAAATGATTTTTAAGAAAATTAAAATATGTAGAACATTTATTTAATTAAAATCAAATAACAAAAAGAAATTTAATTTTGTACATTTTATTCAATCTTTTTTAATTTAACTCAGTTTCACAATTTCCTTTCAGAAAACTAATTAAAAATTCTAAAAAATATTACAAAACTTTTTTTTAAATAATTGAACATAATAAATTTTGTTTTAATCTAAAATAGTATATAATGTAACACTTAGGTTTTATTTAATTCAAAGCATAAATAAGAAAAAAACATTCTTTTTCCTAGAAATTTAATTTGTATCAGAAAATAAATATATAAATAAATAAATTATGGCTTTGTTATAGATCATGTTTTGATTACAGAAAAATTGTGGATTAATGTATGCCAAACGCATAAAAAACATATCTGATACAAGATAACGAACATATACAATGGATGATAAAAATATATCCAATATAAGATTATATAACATATTAAACATATTCTGTTTAGACTTATTTCAGAATTTTTGCTTAATATAAAAGTTAGGCATTATTATTTACATATATATATTTACTTTTTATGTGTAATGTATTTTTTATTTTATTATATATATATATATATTTAATATTCTGTATCAATATTCATATACGTTTATTAATATGTTATTATAAAATAATTATTTCTACTTTTGTTTACATTTTTTTTTTTAATTTGAGAGAAAAATTTTTAAATTATTTTTTTTTTAAATTCAAGAATTTTCTTATTATTATAAAAAATTCTGAAAATTTTATGAAGTATATTTCATAACATCAACTGTTTAAATAATTTGCTCCCATATTATTCTAATTAAATGCTTGAATTAATAACATTTATTTAAACTGCCCTTTCTAATGTAAAACAAACATTAGGTTTTAAATTATTAACATCACATTTTATAATAACATTTAATTCTAAAACTTCAACTTGCAAATTAGCTTCATAAAAACTATTTATTGCAATTAAAATTACAATAAATTTTATTTAAATTTGTAAGGCATATAATTATTCTTTTTATCAAAATTCGAAATGCTATTCAGTACCAAGAGATGATGGCTACATTTAATTAATTAATATTTAATTGAAAGCAAGCATTTGAAGTTAAAATTTTCAGTGAAATATAATGTAACAAACTTCAACATTTACAATAACAAAACTCCAAATAAATTTCATACATATTCTTTTACATTTATTTTGTACTTTTATATTCCAATGAGAATTAAATTACAGAATATTTTAATCAACTATTAAATATTTTTAAATGTGCATGTGTGTATAAGATATTTTTAAAGAGGGAATTTATAAAAAAACTGTTGTTTAATTTCTATGCATGTTAATGAAGAAACCAAATTTCGGTTAATTATTTTTCAGATTATTTGAATGGAATGCCTTGGACAAATAATTCTCAACTGGGATTTCTGTGATCGACTGAGCTGTGTATGAATGTGAAACACAATTTTTTAGTGCCCTCTTTCTACTTCATAATATCCTCATGTTAAGCGAAGCGATTTTATTAATTAGTAAGTGGATATTTTTTTTTCCTATTTCAGATTAATTATAATATTTCTGGTTTATTTTAAAATTCTTTTAATGCCAAAATTTTTATTATCAGTAATAAAATTTGTAACATTGTGTTTAAGTAATAGTAAAATAAGCAAAATCAGTTTGGTATTATAAGGTCTTTGAATACGAATTTATTGAAAACATAAAATAAATTTTTCATAGTCAGTTCTGCAAATAAATTTTGAGGAGACTTTTGTGAGAAATCAAATTTCTGGGCTGTTTTCAATTTGTTTGTTTTATTATTTAAAGGATAAACAATACCCAATTAATTTGAAATATATGATATAATAAGCGATTTTGTTAATTAGTAAGTGGATATTTTTTTTTCCTATTTCAGATTAATTATAATATTCCAGGTTTATTTTAAAAAGTTTTTAATGTAAAGTTTTTATTAACAATAATAACTTACAGTCAGTTCCACAAATTAATTTTGAGAATTGGGAGAATTATATGTTATGGGAAGAGAGAATGTTTGTAAGGAATATGTTGAGAATGTTTCGGAGAATTATATATATATATATATATTGGTTACTTTCAATTTGTTTGGTTGTATATTAATTAAAGGCTTGATTCGTCGCTCTACGGTTATTTTGTGCTCACTTTAGACTAATTAGACTGGGAATTATAGTATAATGTGGATTCCGAACCACTAACAAACATCCATTGAAACCTGAAGCCTGTGATACCAAAGGCCCAGAGGTTATAGGAATGATATAGTTTGTAGTGAAGTAAAATACGCATTTTGATTTAAATAAGCGAAAAAAAATCATTAAACAGATTTCTAAAATAATCTACTTAGAAAGAAATCTACATAGTTTTTATTTAAAAGAGAAACAATACCCAATTCATTTGAATACTTGACATAGTAAATTTTATTATTCAATACATTAACTCTTACAAATTATATAATATCGAGGATAGTAAATAACCTAAAACAGATTAACCTCTTTAAAACCTTTAAAAAACAAGCTTTAAAGCTTACAATATATTAAGTGCATTTATCAATTACATAAAAAGTTGCAAAAAATATATGATAAACGATTATTAAAGATCCATATTAACTGTGAGAAAAAATAAAATGTTTGTAAAAAGATTTCTGGTAAGAGATGTTCTATAATTAGGGATAACCTTATGGTTAAATACTGGAAATGACATTAAAAGAATCTTAAATCATAATAAAATGTCTACACTAATTAAAGATACGATTATTTCTCGACTCTATTTTCGGTATTATTCTAATTAAAAATGCTATTCAGATGACAAATAGATTAAATAAGCTATTAAATGAGCTAGATATGGAAGCATATAATTATTCTTATAGAAATTTCTTCACGGTCGAATTTTTGAGATATAAATTTGGAGATGTAATAGATTACATGGATTATGGAAACTTTTATAGATATAATATTTCCACAAATTCTTTTAAATAATCTACATTTAATTACAATTAGAAATGAGCTTCCCTACACAATTTTAAAATGGTTAATACATCGTTGAGAAAAACATAACGGCCCATTAATGGGGAGCCGTTAGTTAAAAAAAAAGTGGAGAATCAGTACAATCAGACAAAGCTATAATAAAATTCTAACAAGAAAAACACTTTTGACACTAAATTTAAGAATACCTTTATTTTAAATAATAAAAATTTAAAAGCAGTGCTTTTGCAATATCATTACAAATATTTCATTTATTTTAAAGAACTCTTCATTGAGTATTATTTTGGTTACTAATTCTTAGGAAATTGTCTCTTATTACTCATAAAATATATGGATATGGTTATTTGGGAGCGGAGTTTTCGTTTATTATTCCTATTATTGTTTTTTTTTTTTTTTTCGAGATTTTTTTTTTTTTTTTTTATATAATAATTATTTAAATTTCTTCCACAAGATTTTTTTTATATATAATATTTATTTAAATTTCTTTAACAAGCTGATAATTATATAAATAAATACTGTAAATTGTTCTAAGAGATCATCTAGTGAAAGCAAAGACAATTTTATTTCGAAATGTTGAGATTTTTCAAAAAAAAAAAAAAAAATCTTTTGGAAATCTGTATTTTTTAATTTTTTAAGATTATTGTTATGCGTTATGTTCTTACATTGACTTCTAAATTTTATTGGTTACATGTATATTATCCCAGCCAATTATTTATATATATATATATATATATTTAAATTTCAAATAATATATCTGCACTATTGTACTGCAAATAATATATCTGCACATTATGCCGTGTATTAATTATTACGTTTTTCAATACTTAATTTAGTTTTTGCTATTATGTAATCATTACATTTTATCGTATAAATAAATAATTTAAATGCAATTAATTAAATTATTTTAAAATATGTAGCTTTATTGTGAATCGGTGTATGTAGACGGAGTACCTTGGTCGCGAAGCGACCAAACCTCCAAGTAGCAGCATAGAAGATATTTTCAGTCGGTCAAAGCCCATTGTAAATTGTTAGATCCTTGCATAATTTATATCAAAAAAGAAATATAGAAATTTTAAGAGAAAAACAAACATTAAAACAAAAACTATCAAAAAGATACAAAAGAAACAGAGCCGCAGCACAAATGAGCACCCACGCAGTAGCAATTCAAATAAACGAACACGCGCGAAACGCGAACCTAAAACAATCATAACCAGGACCATAGACAAAAGTCAAAAAAAAGAAAAACCCGTCTACTTGTTAATATTTAATACATGCTTCGGTCTTTTACGATAACAAGGAATTGAAATGTCATAAATTAAATTTGGTTAAATCATTAATTACAGAATTATTAGAATTATTGATAGAATCATAAAATTTTTTAGCAATTTTAGCAACATATTCACGAAAGCTAGGCATAGATAAGGAGAGTGTTTAATTTCTTTGTTTCTGAAATACCAAGGAGCATCAACAATCATTCTAATTACTTTGTTTTCAAGTCTTTCGAGAATGAGAAAGTTACTGTGTGCAGTAGAGCCCCAGACTGGACTCGCATATGCTATTATAGGACAAAGATAAGCTAGATAAATTAGTTTTTTAAGTTCAATGGTTAGTATAGAGTGTCTATCTAAAACAGAATAAAATTTTCTTAATTGGTTATTGAATTTATTTCTTAAGTAATCAATGTGAGCTTTATATGTTAGTTGAAGATCAAGAATTGCACCTAAATATTTAGCTTCTTTAGACCAGGAAATGTTAGTATTGTAAATAGTTATGTTAGGAGGATTATAGCTATTTTTCCTGGTAAATAGTACTGCTTCAGTTTTCGCGACATTAAGTTTAATTTTCCATTTGTCTAACCAAATTTCAAGTTAATTTATGTAATTTTGTAAATTTTTCTGAATAATGTGTAATTACCTCCCCTGTGTAATAATAGCTGTATCATCAGCATAAAGTGTCAATTTAATCTTGTGGTCTTGTAGAATGTCATTTGTATAGATATTGTACAAGAAGGGTCCTACCCTGAGGAACACCTGCGAGAATATTACAACTTTTGGAGTGTACTTGGTTGACAGATACAATAAAACTCCTCTCAGTGAGGTAATGCTTGACGATTTTTATGAGGAAAGGAGAATACTTGAATTTATTCATTTTAAAAATTAGTCCGTTGATCCACACTCTGTCGAAGGCTTCCGCCACATCAAGGAAAATTGCAGCAGTGTCTTGCTTCCAAGAGAACCCTTCGGAGATGGTCTCAGTGATATTATATAATTGATGAGTAGTTGACAAATCTTGAGTAAAACCAAATTGCTGTGAGGTGAGTGAAATTTCATAAAAAGTTAATGAATATTCCACATGAATTCTTGATATACCCGTTGATTCCACATTAATTCTTGATATATCCATTGATTCCTCATTAATTCTTGATCAAGTGATTAAATTTCCTTCTCTTAAGCTTTACCAATCATCAGTTTCGGACTGAAAATCACCCGTTTCGAGGTGCCCTATCTGTGTGCATAAATAACTAAATTTTTTTAAATCAATTACATCTCTAAAATTTCATAAAAAGTTAATAAATGTTCCACATTAACTTTTGATATAAAGATTAATGAAGGATGATATAATAAATCATGAATATAATGACTGATGAATGAATGGTGCATATTTATATAATGAATGATGCATCAAGTGATTAAAATTTCCTTCTCTTAAGCTTTACCAATCATCAGTTTCGGACTGAAAATCACCCGTTTCGAGGTGCCCTATCTGGGTGCATAAATAACTAAATTTTTTTTTAAATCAATTACATTTCTAAAATTTCATAAAAAGTTAATGAATATTCCACATTAACTTTTGATATAATGATTGATGAAGGATGATATAATAAATCGTGAATATAATGACTGATGAATGAATGGTGCATATTTATATAATGAATGACGCATCAAGTGATTAAAATTTCCTTCTCTCAAGCTTTACCAATCATCAGTTTCGGACTGAAAATCACCCGTTTCGAGGTGCCCTCTTTGGTGGTTCCCGGCGATTCGGCCATCCTGACCTGCTTCTACGACCTGGGCAAGGAGAAGCTCTACTCAGTCAAGTGGTACAAGGACCACGTGGAATTCTTCAGATTCTTCCCGAGTCTCACGCCACAGTACATGGCTTTTCCTGCACCCGGATTGGACATTGAGGTGAGTGAAAAAATTTTTTTTTTTAATTTTAAAACTTGTTACTTTTCAATAAAAATAATTATTTGACTTTTCTAAAATTTGTTTCTATTTTTACTTCAAAATAAGAAACTTTTAAAGCAATAGGATATTTCATTTTTTATGCTATGAGAAAAATGTCTACTTTGTTCCAATACATGGGGTGTCACAACCCCAGATTTACAAATTTTTATGAGTGGTAGGTTTTATAACAAAATACATGGCTTTTCCTGCACCAGGATTAGTCTTCAATGTGAGTGCAAAATATTTTATGTTTTTTTTTTTTTTTTTTTTTTTTTTTTTAATTTTAATATACTGATACTTTTTTTATAAAAATAATTATTTGTCTTATCTAAAATTTGTTTCTATTTTTAATACAAATTTAGAAACTTTTAAAGCAATAAGTCATTTCATTTTTATACTATGAGCAAAATATCTATTTTGTTGCTTGCTCTACATGGGATGTCTCAACCCCATATACACAGACTTTTAGGAGCGATAGGTTACATAACACAATACATGGCTTTTCCTGCAGCGGGATTAGACATTGATGTGAGTGCAAAGTCATTTTTTTAAAATTTTAATACACTGCTATTTTTTTATAAAAATATTTATTTGTCTCTTCTAAAATTTATTTATATTTTATTACAAAATAAGAAACTTTTAAAGCAATAAGCCATTTCATGTTTTATACTATGAGCAAAATATCTACTTTGCTGCACTACATGGGATGTCTCAACCCCATATACACAGAACTTTAGGAGCGATAGGTTAGATAACACAATACACGGTTTTTCTGCACCAGTATTAGACAGTGATGTGAGTGCAAAATCATTTCTTTTTTTAATTTTAATACACTGCTACTTTTTTTATAAAAATATTTATTTGTCTTATCTAAAATTTGTTTCTATTTGTATTACAAAATAAGAAACTTTTAAAGTAATGAGCCATTTATTTTTTTATACTTTGATAAAAATGTATACTTTGTTCCAATGCATGGAATGTCTCAACTCCAGATTTTTAGGAGGGGTAAGATATATATCTAGACGACCCAAAATCACGTAGCAATGCTAGGGCGGAATTACTTCCCACACGTTATAGATGGCATAAATTGTCGGAATTCTGAGCATTCTGCCAGAAATTATGTATCTCACGCAGAGCTAGTGTAGTGTTGTCGGTTTGTTTGTGCAGCTAGGTCTGGGTGTGGTTGTGTTGAGACACAGTTTTGAGAACACACAGCTTTATTTACAAGCGCATAAACTTGAAACACGTACGAATAGTGTATACACACATACGATAATGTACACGTACGATAGTGGAATCCTTCCACGAATGTATAAGTATAGATACTTATACATTCGTAGAAGGATTCCACTTCTTAGCCGAAAATGAAGATACTTTGATATACGCTTGATCGCGAAATATACTTCCTCTCTGCGTGAGAATCTGTAGGCCAATAAATGCACACTATTGTGTTAAATATAAATACTCTTTCGGGATTAGATATTTTAAAGTAAATGTTTCTCAACAGAAGCGCGGCGTATTTCTCAGCGACAACGGTTGTTGCACTATTCTTCCACACGGGTGAGAGTATCGAGGCCTGTTGACCATTTCTCCTGAACGCCACGAAGGGCGTTCTTGCAGTGAGTAGGAGAAACCACGGTTAGAGTAGTAGTATAACTAATCATATGAATGTGGTACTAAGGGATATACATCTGCCTTACGTGAATTCCTAGAGCAATGTGTCAGCAGTACAACACTTGATATGAGATGCTATGCACCCAACCATCTCCTCTTTGGACACCTGTATCAATCAATTTCTGAGAGAGCTTGTTCTAGAGAGTTGTAAACGAACACTACGGTCTGTGAACATGGGACTGATACAAGATATGGGTCTGATACAGGAAAATCTAGTTCAGTTACGCGAACCTAGTTCGCGTACCGTGTGCTGTAGAGTACTTTACATTTTTAAAATTTTCAATAAATCACTTAATTCACTTATGTTTAATGTATTTTTGTTTACCAACTCTGTCAAGAAATTATTTTAGACTCTGTATTGTTATGCTATTCCAAGTCGTCTAAATGTATCATATTGTTCCTAGGAAATTTCAACTCTGACATTCACAGCATAGTATACTTTGTAATTACATTATTATATTGTTACCTTAATACATTATTATATTGTTACCTTAATGCATTATTATATTATATTTCGTTTATTTTTTTGCCTATTACATTGGCTTTAATTGATAAAAGAAATTTATTAGATATGCAGTAACATAATTACAATAGAATGAATGAAAATAGAGTAAATATAGGATTTACAATAATAATAATTAAAAATATGTGTAAGACATTTTTAATTTTTCTTCTGTTAGTTGGTGACATTAAAAAAATATTGATTAACATTCGATCAAAAATGATTTTATTTTATACCAAATAAAAATTTATTCTTTATTTATTATTATTTTACTAATATCAGAGAAAGAGAAGTAAATCCTATTATTATAGTTATAGAAAATTATATAGTTAACTTCTTTATTTACTATAACTATAATAATAGGATTTACTTCTCTTACATCCATTCTTTAATTACTTTAAGTACCAATTTTAAAAAAAAAATTCCGTTAATAGAATAGTTAAATTACTTTTTTACTTTCAATTTTAAAACAACGTATTTAATACAATTTTTTCTCTAAAACTAAGTTAATAATACTTGGATAAAATTTTAGTCATTTTAATAAAGTAGATAGCATCAGCCACTTTTTCAATGTTATTGGGGTTTTTTATTTTCTGTAATTATAAGTTTTAGAATCACGTTTTTCTTTAAGGTTTTAATTATTATTTTAAGTTTCAGGATGATTTATTTATCGTAAACAAGGTATTTAGTTTCATAAATATCTTATTTTAAATGTTTTTAATAAAGTATAATTAAATCACGCAAGGCATTCTTCTGAGGATTAATTTCGTAAAATAAATTGCTGATGTATTAGCTATTTTTCTCCCAATACTTTGATTTACATTTCTATAATAATTTTTAATGCACTTACAAAATAAATGTTCTCCCAATACTTTGAATTACATTTCTATAATAATTTTTAATGCACTTACAAAATAAATGTCTGTTTTAGATAGCTTAAATTCAAATAGTACATAATTTCGAAACATATGTATTCTATTATTTTGTCACAAACATTTCATCGGCCTGACTCGTGGCTAAGTGACTACGTTTCCCGCTGGTGAGCATTAGGGCTGAGGTACGATTCGATGACGGCTTTGTTGTAGACACTATTTCAAAAAACGAGTAGACTCGATGGCGTTTGTGATGTTCAGCATCGTGCCTCGTTAGTCAGACTACCTGGTGGGAGGTTTCTGGGTCTTCTCCCACGATACGCAAATGCGGAATATTTCCCTTAAAAGTCCTCCTGGAAAGCAATGCCCTCCTTCTTCAGCGACACGGAGCCAAGTCAGATTTCTACCTACGGATTATCCATCACAATAGGAGCAGCCACTCCCTGTTCCCTTTTTCCATGAGACCATGAGTTGCTGTCTACCCATAGAGTAAGAAACTCATAAAATATTTAAAATATATAAACATGAATGTTTAGACTTTATAGCGTTTCTAATTATACAATTAAAATATTTTCTTTCATATATATATATATATATATATATGGAATACCTGTATGTGTGTATATATATATATATATATATATATATATACATACAGGTATTCCATCACAACAGAAGCTATCCTTTTCACTTAATTGTTGAGTAGATTACTCATGGGATGTCCGTCCCCTACTATTGGACACTGTTGATTAGACACAATAACAGACAAAGAACCAGTAGATATTTTTTAAAAGAAGAGACTTAGATTTATAATTTCTTGTACCAGATAGACTATTAGAAATATCTTAATTTTCCAATTTTTATAAACTATGAAGCTTTGATTGGATTGCAATATCACGATTTTAATGCTCATGGGGTGTAGAGTTTAAATAAGATATGATTTCTAAAAAATAATATTCATTTTAATAAATTTATAATAAAATATTCTATGAGAATAAAATATTCTATTCTATCCCATCAAGATCTTCTTTAAAATTTGAGAAAAAATAGCGGCTGAAATGAAAACCTAGGTTTCGTTACATAGATTACATAGACATTCCATTACCTATAACACGTATTGTAGTATGTAAGTTGAATAACAAAATTGTAACTGAGTGTGATTGAACTGAGATACTTGAGGCACAGATAGAAAAACTCATAGCTTTTTTTATATAAGCGCAAACACCACATAAATACAATTAGAAACATACACTATTTAAAGGCAGATAATAATAGATTCTGAAAGGAGTCCAGTTCTAACTTGAGAACTCATTACTCGGCTACGCGCAGAATGTGCGAAATTTACCTCGTCTCCTAGTGTAGGTCAACTAATACGCAGGGTTGTGTTAAATATGAGGGATGAGAGACTCTAAACTAAACACTTCTGGTGCAGTGGAACAACAGTGGTGCAAACATAAGCGCGTGGTTGCGCTGTACTTCCTCTCGGGTGAGAATCTCAAGGCCTACTGACTCTTTATCCTGAACACTAAGGAGGCGCTCTTGCCAGTGTGTAGGAGGAAACATGACTGCAGTATTTAAAATTCTTAAAAAATACTTGTTTTGCCAAAATAATTGAACTATATGTTTATTGTTTGTGTTTTTGGTGCTTTAAAATACATTCATGTCCATAAATTAAGGATAATTCCGAATCACACAGAAATTGAACTCTAAAATAAAAATTTCACCTGTAGAATTATCACACACATCTTGAAGAAGAATATGCAAATTACAGGAAACCACCAGATGGCTCCGATAGTACGTCACAATGACGAGAGTGTAAGAGAGGGGTATATAAGGAATGGTGGCAAAGAAGTAAAATTGTTCACAAGCGCTTTAAAAGCCTCTCAGTGCAATAACCGCATAGTTATGGCACAAAGGAAGCATTTGGATGATTTTTTACGTGGCAGAATTATCGGACGACTGGAATGTGGACGTACCCAGCTGGAAGTATCCGAGGAACTTGGAATCGCCCAGGGTGTCAGCTCCAGGCTTCGGCAACGATTCCAAGATGATGATAATGTGAGTAGATGTTACAGCACAGATCGTCCCCAAGTTACAACGCCGAATGAGGACCGTATTTAACAGTTACTGCCAAAAGAAGCAGACGGAGCACAGCATCAGACCTATTTCATCAGCTCTCTTCAGCTACCGGTACGACAGTTTCAAGGCAGACCGTGTACAGACGCTTAGGGCACATTGGTCTATATGCTCGTAGGCCTGTTCCACTTACCGCAACTCACTGTCGCCTGCGATTAACCTGGAGTAGAGAGAATGCATTGTGGACACCGCATGGTCTTGTGTGACGTTTTCCGACGAGTCCAGGTTTAGTTTGCAGTCTTATTCTCGCCGGACTTTCATATGGAGAGCGCCAGGTACCCGTTTCCACCAAGAGAACACATTGAACGACACCGTTACGGTGTTGCAGGATGGCTCGTTTGGGGAGGAATTATTCTTAGTTCCAGAACTGACCTGCATGTTCAGAGTGTAACGATGACAGGCCACATCTATCGGGATGCCATTCTGGAACAACATGTACGTTTGTTTCGGGGCGCCATTGGAGCTGAATTTCTGTCTGTGGATGACAACGCCCGTCCTCACCGTGCAAACATTGTAGACGAATGCCTTCAATTGGAGGATATCACCCGTATGGATTGGCCAGCACACTCACCGGACTTTAATCCAATAGAGCATGTGTGGGATATGCTTGGCCGACGAATTGTAGCCCGTCAACCCCGTCCCACCTGTCAACCGAAACTTCGGAGGGCATTGCTTGATGAATGGTGTAATATTCCCCAAGATCAGATTGATAATTTGATACTCAGCAGGCCTAGGAGTTGTAAGGCCTGTATTGCATCGTCCGGGAGACATACTCAATATTAACCATCATACTAACCATGTTATACTGTTTTTTTGGAAATAGGTTCTTTTTTGAAATTTGCTCCAGGGAGTAAAAATCGCAATTTTTATTAATTATGTCAAACATATAAATTTTTTTTTGCTCTTTACCTTTTGTTTAATAAATAGACTTTACAAATAAGTCAAATTTGTTTTGCTTCTGTCTCTTTCTTTGCCTGGACTTCATTATCCTTAATTTATGGACATGAGTGTATTATATACATAATGACTATAACTTGTTTTTATTTCTGATTTGTATCATAAAGTAAATTTATTGTTTGTGAGTAAATTGTGAATAAGTAGGATACCTACCGTTCTCCTTTATTGTGCAGAATATCAATAAATATGTGATTCTTTATTTGTAAAAATTGTTTTAGGAAAGATAACGATTATTGATAACTGAACATTTTTTTTTTCAAATATGAAGTAAAACTTGTTTTATTCTTGACGAATTAACGATTATTACCTTAACGATTATTGATTTAACGATTTATTTTTATCTCAGCACACAAGTTCTAAAAAATGAAAGAAAAATATTGATAAGGATAATCTACTTCCTGAAATTCGCGAATGTATACTGAGCCTCAACATTAGAAGAAAATGCATACTAATTAAATTAGTTTAAAGTGCAGATTATAAAATCTATATCTTAACAGTAAAAATATTTTTTGTTATTTAAAAAATATATTAATATTTCAACAGATTTTATTAGATATTACATAAGTAAAATTAATAAAAAACAAATCTCTATTTTGTAAAGATTTTTTTAATAATCGACCTTTTAATATTTTTGTATTTTATATATGAATCATTTTTTTTTATAGAAATTTATCTGTTATCTTCAGACATGTATTCCCCAAAGACAAAGTTTTTGCTTTGCGTTAAATTTATTTAAAAAAATAATAACTTTTAAAGCATGATAGAAAAATCTTACTTATTGTTATTTGATTGTATAATGCTGCATATATTTCATTTAATCTTTCTAGTTGAATAGTTATTTATCGTAATTTAAATGATTTTGTTTGTTACTGAAATCTATATCGTTTATAAATAAAATGAAAAGTTTGTCAGCTCTATTACTTATCTCACGTCTCTTTATATATATAACAATTCCTCTATTATCTAAACAAACGTTATTTATTAGTGTGTATGTTTCTTACGGTTTAACCGGTTAATCTGCTACTAATATGTATAAGATAGCATTAATTGTACTTATTTTAATATATTTATTAGATTAAAAAAAATTAAATCAAATTATAAAGAACATTTTCAATAAACAAAGCAATTTTTTTAATTACGCAACTGCGAATAATGTTTAGAAATTTGAATTTATAAGATTCTTCTTTATTTAATTTTATATTTAAATATATTATATTCCAACTATCGAAATCTTTAATGCTTCAGATTAAATTCACTGAAATAACAAAGAAATCATGTCAAATATCAAATTTTGACAAGAAAGTTTTGCTAAATGCACCCGTAACTAATTATTTACGTTTAATCTCCTTATAAATTTTATGTATTTAAGGAAAATTAATTAAAAGTGTATTTAAACGGAATAATTAAATTTAAAACACCGGAAAATCTTTCAAAATTTTGAATTATTTTAAATCTACTGTGCTGCAATTAAATTAAAGGAATCTCGTCAGTAAATCTTTTATAAAATGCTTCATTAGATGATTTTTCAAGGATGTAATCAATTTGCGATAAGAAATATGAAAGCATACTTTTGTAATTTTCCACTCGATAGAAATCTACCGAGAAAGATATGAAATAAAAATATTTTTCAATTTTTAAATGCGATAGAAAAATAATTTAATTTTCAAGTAATTTATTTTTTTTACAAAAACTATCGAGATAGTCTTGAGATGTCAGGTTCAATAACGACTTTCTTATTGTCTGAAATCTTTCCTTTAAAAAAAGTTAACTAAAAACGGGCTGTTATTTACAAAATTGGTCCTAACTTATATTTGGGTGAAAAAATGAAATAACTGTAAGATAAAAGTACACACAGATTTAAAATTCAAAATAAACTATGTTTTATTTTATATTAATATTATTTTATATTTTAATATATTTTTTTTCTGTATAAAGCTTTAATTTGACAATTTATATACATATATATATATATATAGAGAGAGAGAGAGAGAGAGAGAGAGAGATAATTTTTAAAAAATAATTACATTTAATTAAGATATTTAGTTAGTTCACTGCAAACTTCTTTTTAAAATACTTTTGCAGTTGCCAACTTGTAGCATCCTCACTAGCAATAATAGGAGGAACATTATTATTAAAGATTTTGAGGTATACCATTAAAATATTCTGCAATTATAGATTTATTTGTGAAAAAAATATTTCAAGTTTGATTGCAGGAGTATTATATTGCTTGAAATTAAATTTTTATACGACTTCGTCTATGGATTAGATTTTCTGAAAAATTATTTATTTCAAACTACAGTATTATTAGTAAAAATTAAAATCTGAGACAATTTGCTTAATAATTACTAACACAGTCTAAGTATTTTTAGAAGAATTCCCATATTTTTATCATAATTCAATTATAAATAAAACGATAACTTTAAGATTTAGGATAGGATAGGATAAGACGTTAGGATAAGTATTACAAATAATTTTTTCAAGTTTTACATAATTTCTTTGTATAAATTACTAACTGTGTATAAAATGTCTAGAGTTGGTAAAAGATTGCTACTAGTGAACACAACATCCAGTATGTGGCAGAAGATTTCTAATACTGTACATAATTTTTAATATGTGGCAGAATACTGTATGTTCTGCACATAATGTTTAATATGTGGCAAAAGATTGTTAGTGCTATAGATAATATTTAATATGTGGCAGAAGATTGTTAGTACTGCATATAATGTTTAATATGTGACAAAAGATTGTTAGCATTGCATTTAATGTTTAATATGTGGCAGAACATTGCTAGTAATGAACAAAATCTTTTGTAACAACAAAAGAATTTTAAAAAGAAGCTACTATAGTTAAGCTACTTTTAAACTTCAACAATGGTGTTAAGATCGCACAGGGATGAAATACTACAAAACAATAGCATTCTTTTGAAATTTGTTAAGAGTTTTGCTAATGAAGGTGTAAAACCTATTGAAATTAAACATCAAGTATTGGTGCAATATGTTGTTGCATGTTTGTCATTACAGCAAGCCAAACAAGTAAGTAGAGAAGTCCTAAATCGTAATCCTGTATCATTTGTTAAAATATCCTGGTTAATAAATTGTAATTGTACTATAAATGACGGCGTAAGAAATAGCAACACATTTATGTTTCCTCTTAATTAAGAGGAAACATCTAGTAATGTATTAATGGCTTCATGGCCAAAAAAAAAAAATTCTTTCAAACAATTTCAGGTAATTTGTAAGAATTGCGGAACATGTATTGAGCAGGAGGGAGAAAATGAGAAAATTACTTGATTATTTTACAATGTTCAAAATATTTTTTAGATTTACTTTCTAATTTTTAAATTTATTTAAAATGTACTGTTTACCATCTGAAGCAGATTTTTATGTCTATAGAGGAAGAAAAATTTCTAAAATGTTTAGATAATTTCTACTCTTACAACAAAACAGTAACTTTTAGAATGATCTTCAAATTAACTGAAAGCAGTAACAAAATCGTTCTACAAGATTTTTGTGTTATCATTAAATTAGACATATTCTATATTAATATGTTTCCACGTTGTTCCAGCACGAACAACTGTAACTTATGAATGTGTTTCTAAGAAATGAAATTTTAATGAAATTTAAATATAATAAAAAATTAATAAAATTTAAATACAATAAAATCTACAAATTACTGAAAGATAAACAGAGGTTTAGACATTTGCAAAGCAATCCCATAAAAATATTCACCAAAACTTTTTTCATAATTTTATAACACTTCTATAATTAGATTGAATTATACGCCTAGCAATAATCGCTTTATATAACGACTCTTTACCAAATTGTAAATATAATCCTTCAGTCTGTTAGATTATGTTACTTAACTTAATAAACTAAGTTTAAACCACAGTTAATGTCTAGAATTAGTAAACCACTTGAATTAACTGCCATAATTCATTTCAAGTCATGTAAGAACGTCAAATGGAATTATATCATTTCTAATCATATATATATGTATATATACATCTAAGTAAAGATCCTCATTAGTTATCTTGAAAATGGTCTTGAATTTATTCAAATAATATAATCAGCAGACAATCAAAGCATCTTACTAAATATATCTAATCTTTAGATTATAGCTCGTTGCTAAACCCATCACTTAACTAACCTAATATCGAATATCTAGCATTTAATATACAGTTACATTTACAGAGTACACCATTTACCTGTTGTAAATAAATAAAAATTTAATTTAAATAATCGCTTTTGCTTTGTTTGGACATTTGTTTAATTATTTGGTATTTTAAATAAATTACGAAATAAAACCTTAAAAATATGTTACTGAATAAATTGATCAATAGTAAAACTGATTCAGCTATTGTTAAAAAATTTTTAACAAAAGTAGAGCAATTTTCTCTGCATGTAAAATATCAATATTAATTTTGGTCCCTTGAAATCAATGTGCATATCTAGTTATATTTACAAATAGAAAAATTAGTATGATGGCCCAAATATATTTGAAATCCATTTTGAGCGGAAGCAGTTTGAAAATATAAACATCCTAAGAAATTTACGCTGAAAATGTATGGTAAAATATTTGAATAGGTAGTAGGTTTGTTTAATTTGCACAAGGATCAGTTTCAACGATCCAGATCCAAGCAATATGATAGATATCATTAGTTGTCCCTAAAATGCTTATACCAAAGGGTGAGTCATGAAAATATTATAATGGATTAATGAAAACAAGTGTAACAAATCAAATTAGGATTAATATTAAATACATTGTAGATTTAAATTACTTTATTCCAACAAAAGATTTCAACGAAATATGTAAATGTATTCATAACTGTGAATACAAATTCAATGCATATTGTCAGAAAACTATCAAAATATCGATACAATAGAAGATAACAAAACGATGTTCCTAGACAAATAAATGTGTGCTCGAGCAAATGCCGATCATAGAAGTAAAAGCTGAAGCCAGTTATACTGATAATATTACTGTCAGTCAAGCATAAAAGTAATGTAACCCCGTATTATGACACTGCTCGTCTACTAGAAGCTGGGACCAAAGACATGAAGACTAAAAGCTCACAACCAAGTCTTGCCTCAATCAAAAGGATTCCACTTTCCTGAGACACATATCGCTAAACATCGCAATCAGAATACTGACTCCAGTCAAACCAAAACAAATTACAAAAAATATGAATATAAAGTTAATTTTAAGGGAGAACAATAAGAATAATCAACAATTAGGCAAAACACATGAGAAAACAACAAGCTAGTATGAAAACAAGCCAAATATTAGATTTCTCGAAGGAAAATAATATATTAAGTGAATTAAAAATATATATAAATAAAGCCAAAAATCACACGGACTCCTCTGGAAAGTTATTATCTTACACACGTAAGGACATGATCAGATGAGAGTGGATAGATAGATATTCCTATAACTGACAGAAAATTTACATTGTAATCAAACTTGTTGGAAAAGTATTCAGATAATATGCAAATTCATGAACATTCGCAAGCTTACTAGAAATTTTTGTGCATTTTTATGTGTATCTTCTTGTATTATTTTAGTTTCTTCATATTTGATTGATATCAGAAATAAAAAAAAAAATATGTCAGATATTTAAAAAAATGTTGGTTGCTGATAAAAAAAATATCATTTTTAAAAAATGCTTTTTTTAAATTCATGTAATTGCTTTAAATATTGTTTGAAATTTAATTTCCTATTTATATTATTTTATCTGAAAATATTTTAATAAATATAGAAAATTTGAAATCATTCTGAAATATTTTTAATGTATGCATGTTGACTGTAAGTATTCAAACATAAAAGAATATTGAAAAGGAGAAGAAAGAATAAGCAAACTTTTTTTGAATTTAAACATTAAAAATTTTTTTTTTCTTTTTATAATTAATTTTTACTAAACCAAAGTCATTCTTGTTCCTTTAATGCATATTGAAAGAAATATGTTTGAAATTTCTAATTTTCAAAGGTATTAATGCTGAAAACTTCTTTTTGGAATAAATTGAACAAATACTGAATTTATTTAAAAGTCGGAATGAATGAAGCAGTTATTCCTTAAATTATGAATATAATGTATACAAAAGAAGAATAAAATAAAATTTAAATTCAATTCCTTTGCTTCAGATTACGGCAGCATAAATGTGGGAGCAACTAATCTGAAACTAGATCTAAATTTATTTTTCTAAGCTGGAAAGCTATCGAACGGCTTAAAGCACTACTTCTGAGAATGTGCTTCGTTAGGAGTTGGAGATGCAAGCGCGATTTGTCAAATATGCCATAAAATGCAGTATGAGTAATTTATGTGCAACTTCAACGGAACCTTCAAAGCAAACTACTCGTCGATTTGAAGTTGATTTCTCTCTGCTGTAGAACTGAGGAACTTGAGATATTATTTAGCTGCAGCTCATTTTCTGCTTTGGCGCCTATATATAAAAGCGAATGTTTCGGACAACTTATTTTCAAAGTAACTGCATATTCATAACACATTGTACGTCTGTTTCTCGTTCATATATTTTCAAATTATTTAATAAAACTTAGCTACTTAGATTGTGTACAAATATTGTTAAACAGTTTCATTTTTGTTTGCTATAATGTAACTAGATTTCTTAGGTACTTAAAAAAACCACGAATTATTTGAAAGTCCTTTTAACTACTTGTTTTTAATAAAATATGAGATCCTATTACGCGATGAATAATATTATAATATTGTCAAGTGCAATAGTATATATTACAAATTAGTATTGTAATTGTATATATTATATTACAAATTACATATTTTTATTCTAGTTTGTTTCAATCAAACTAGTTTTCTTAGATACTTAAAAAAGTCTTAAACTATTATGATTGATGAAGTCAATTTAACTACTGGTTTTTAATAAAATATGAGATCCTGTTAAACAATGAATAATAGTATAACAAATTGTATATATTGCAACTTATTTTCAAAGTAATTGTATATTCTAAACATATTGTATGTCTGTTTCATGATAAGTATATATTTTCAACTTATTTAGTAATCCTTAGTTACTATTACAATATACAAATATTGTTCCATAGTTTGTTTGTTCTAGTTTGTTTTAATCAAACTAGTTTTCTTAGATACTTAAAAAAGCCTTGAATTATTTGGAAGTCCTCATAACTACTGTTTTTTATTAAAATATTAGAAAGTTAGTAAATTGGAGAAATAAAGTAATTGCAATAAGAGATTGTTTAATATAAAAATATAGCTTAAATAATAAACGATATAAATATTATACAGCAATTCACAATATTGTGAATTGAATATATAGAGCAGTGAATATTTTTATTTAATAGTTTACAAATTTTTTACTTTTTTAATGGAGTTATTGTAAATTATGTCAATTTAAGATTATCATGAATTTTAATGAAGGGACATTTATTTTATTCATTAAAATTCATAGTAATGTTAAATTGGCATAATTTCCCATTATTCCATAGATAAGCAGAAACCAACATATTTTCTAAATAATAAAATTTTTTTTCAATGGCATTTTCAAAATTACATTAATATATTTTGTAACAAGAAACTTTTTTTATATTTTTTTCCGAAATGTCATTTTGGTTTTATAAATGAAAATTCTATTCACAGAAAACCAAAACTCTTAGCGTTTATAAAACTAAAACCCCGGAAACCTAAAACTTTATATTGTCTTCATTGATCTTAAAATAAACGATAAATAGTGTTTCTTAGTATAGAAACTACAAGTTTGACATTTTACGATTGAAATTTCTTTAGCAAATAAGCCTAAAAATGCAATTTTGTAAAAAGCCTTTTATTTTCAAATATATTTATACATAGAATACTAAAATGATCTTTTACTTTTTTAAATATGAATAATATTTTTGGTAATTCTAAACAGTTCTTTTTACGAAGACATTTTTTTAAAGATAAAATAAATAAAAAATACATTAAATGCTTTAAATGTGAATTTTTTCTTTCAAATGTTCCATGCTCTGGAATGAAAAACTTTTTCAAGAATATTTTAAAAATACTTATTTTTATTTCTAGTAAAAGCTTTTAACAAATAAACATTTAACACTATTTTCTAAATTAGTTTTAAAAAAAAAATATTCTGATGACAATTCAAGCAATAATTAAGAACTTATTGAGCGTCTAAGATTACTGAATGGTTTAAAATAACTATAACGTGAAAAAGATAATCATCAAAAGACGAATATTTTTAAACTTGAATTGCAATGCCTAAGCATATAAGTTCTACAAATTCATTTGTTTGTTTGTTGTTGTAGCCAACGACCGTACCATGCTGAATATACCGGTTCTCGTTAGATCACCGAAGTTAAGCATCATTGGGCGCGGTCAGTACTTGGGTGGGTGACCACCTGGGGACCACTGCGTTCCGCTGGCAAATTTGGGACCTGAACGGCCGAGTGTCTAGCGCTCTGGCGCTCGGTGCCACAGGTTTCGGGTTCGAATCCCGGCGGTGCCATTGATGTTTGTAGTGGTTCGGAATCCACTTTAAGCCGTAGGTCCCGGTCTTCTATGACTGTAAGAGCGTCACGGAGCAAAAGTCAGGCTTCTACCTACGGGTGCTCCATCACAACAGAAGCTGCTTCCTTCCCCTTCAATCATGAGTCCATATGGGCTCGTGGGCTTGGCCAGCCAAGTGGGATAAGAAACAACAACAAAAACAACAACAACAAATTCATTTTCTAATCTTTTCGAATTTTTCATTGCTCTTATTAATATTCAAACAATAAATTAATTTTTTTTTGGAAATCAAAAAATTTGAAGGCGAATTATAGTTTAAAAAAATTGAATTAATGAATATAACATGGTTTATTTTCATAATATAAATCTATACAAAATATTTCCATTATTCATTAAGTTTTTATTTATTTTAAGATTATTTTAATTATTTAAGTTATTTTTTTAATCAAAGTAATCGATTTGGCTATTTTTTCGTTAATTGAGATATTTTACAATTAATATCTTCTTAAAATTAATTATTGATTAAAGCAGTTGATTTAAATTCTTTAATTGCAGAATATTTTGAGCTGTCTGTACTTTGAAAATTCCTCCAAAAAAACAAATTTTCAGTTATTCTGTAATTTTATAAGTATGCATTAAACGGGTTTTATTGTGGCTTAGTTTTATTAATGGTTATGTAATTTACATAAAATATTAATATATATTTTATATAATTCCTACATAATCAAAATCCACCATAACAAATTCCTTTATTTGAACTTAAATGTATTTAATTAAATATTGGAGAAGTTTAATTGAATAATATAAGAAAAGAAAAGCATGTGACAATAAAAATTACTAATAAAAAATAAATACTAATAAATTTATGTATATATATATATATATATATATATATATATATATATATATATAGCTTTATTGATTAATATGCTTTGTAAAATTTTGACATTACTATTATCAATGACGGACAACGTAAAAGTTAAATGAAAATAAGGGCAGTTGGTTCGTTTATATCTTGTTTAGGTAGTCAGTTAATTTGCTGATATGATCCAAATTTGCGATACGATTTAAATTATTGGCATTTTTATTAAAGCAGTTTTATTTCAATGTCTTTCCAAACATTGTAAAAACATTAAGAATTATTTATATTACCCATAAAATGAATATTAATATTTAGAACCATCACTCTCTTCATCATTTTTATAATAGTCCCATTTTAAAGTATTGGCAATAAAGAAATTCCTTTTATAAAGCATACAAGCTCAGTATTCATTTCCTGAATATGAAATCCTGAATATAATTACCTGAATATTATTTAACCATTTAGTATTAAATTGCGTTTTCTTATCTAAATTACCTAACATAGCGTCCCCTGAAATAAATAATCAAAAACTGAAGTCATTTAGTTTGATACTTACTGAAATGGTCGTAAGCAATCCATCAGAACATGCTATGCAATATCAAGCTCGTAAATAATTCAATTCAAATTGCCATTTACAAAAATAAGTATGTCTTTAAATATCAAAAAAATCCTCTTTTTCTCTGTGAAAAAAAAATATTAATACACGCACTGCATTTTATTTTGAAGGCAGCATTTCACAAGTTACTGAATCTTTATTTACACAATTCGTTGCATAAAAAAAAAGAATACCAACATCATGACAGAATAGAAAGAATTATATATATATTTTTTTTAATGTAAAAGAAAGGAAGCGAAGTTTATGTTTTGGTTCACTCTGTCCTGGCTCTTAAAAAAGGGAGAGAGATAGAAAGAATAAAAAGTAAAAATAAAAAAGTACAGTAGAAGTGTTTTCGCCGATAGTAACCATTTCACTTCGAATCGATTATGGTACCGTTTCGATTATTTTTTTCTCAAGGTTGTCTTCTGACATTCTTTTTTTTCGTTTGTGTAATATGTGCGACGGAGCTCTTACGTTCCGCCATTGCCGATTTCTTTACATAACCAGAAGACCGTTCAACTAGCATGGAATGAGCTTCAGGATGCTCTTCGTTATTGCCTCCACTGAGGTATAAAAATCGAGATCTTCCCATTTCTCAGCTGCATTACTTTTTCTGCTCTACCCTTTCACACTTCCTACGCGATAAGCCCTACTCAGAATTTTTAGACCACATGGAATCATGTCTGTTGCTATAGGACACTGCGGAGAGAATATGATTGCTGTACGACAAAGGCAATGCATTCCGATTCAATTGTGTAACTTTCAGAGAATTTGCGGAAGAAATATGCGGAGGTTCTCTGCGTGTATTTGTATGTGCCATGCCTTACTACTTTCGGTAGATCCGGTAAATTATTCAAACTCTGCTGTCAATCTATTACAGATTAGTACAACTGTCACATATAGGAATGTACGTTGAGAAAATAGTGACATTTCACATTAAAAAGGAAAGGAAGTATTTGATTCATATCAGAAATAAAAAAGATGTCAAATATTTTAAAAAGGTTGGTTGTTGATGAAAACATATTATATTAATAAAACGTATTTTTAAATATGTGTAATTTCTTTAAAAATTATTTGCAATTTATTTTCCTATTCATATTATTTCATCTAAAACCTTTTTAATAAGTATAGAAAGTTTGAAATTATTCTGAAATATTTTTAATGCATACATGTCGTCTGTTAATATTTAAACATAAAAGACTATTGAAAAGGAGAAGAAATAATTAAAAACTTTTTTTGAATTTAAGCATTAAAAAAAGGCCTTTATTTATTATACTTTTACAAATCCAAAGTCATTTCTTTAATTTATATTGAAAGAAATCTATTTTAAAGTTTATTTAATAAAAGTCTAAGAAATCTATTTTAAATTTCCAATTTTCAAAGCTATTAATACTAAAAATTTCTTTATGGATTATATTTAACTAATACTGAATTTATCTAAAATTCGAAATGAATAGAGGAGTTATTCCTTAAATTATACATATAATGCATACAAAAGAAGAATAAAATAAAATTTAAATACAATTCCGTTTCTTCATATTAGAACTTCAACGGAACCTTCAAAGTATACTAGTCGTCGATTTAAAGTTGATTTCTCTCTTCTGTAGAACTGAGGAACTTGAGATTGTATTTAACTACAGCTCATTTTCTGCTTTGACACTTATATATACAAGGCGCATATTTCGGACAACTTATTTCCAAAGTAATTGCATATTCTTAATATATTGTGTGTTTGTGTCTCGATTATATATTTTAAAATTATTTAGTAAAGCTTGTTACTTTGAATGTGTACAAATATTGTTAAACAGTTTCATTTTAGTTTGTTTTAATGTAACTAGTTTTCCTAGATACTTAAAAAAGCCTTCAATTATTTGAAAGTCCTTTTCACTACTGGCTTTTAATAAAATATGAGATCCTGTTATAAAATGAATAATATTATAATATTGTAACAAGTAATTATATATTCTATAACTTACTTTCAAACACTCATTTCCATAAATTAAGGATAATGAAGTTCAGGCAAAGAAATAGACAGAAGAAAACAAATTTGACTTATTTGTAATGTCTATTTATTAAACAAAAGGTAAAGAGCAAAAAAAGATGCTATATGTTTGACATAATTAATAAAAATTGCGATTTTTACTCCCTGGAACAAATTTCAAAAAAGAATCTATTTACAAAAAACAGTATAACATGCCTAGTATGATGGTTAATATGAAGTATGTCTCCTGGACGATGCAATACAGGCCTTACAACACCTAGGCATGCTGAGTATCAAATTATCAATCTGATCTTGGGGAATATTACACCACTCATCAAGCAATGCCCTCCGAAGTTCCGGTTGGCAGGTGGGAGAGGGTTGACGGGCTGCAATTCGTCGGTCAAGCATATCCCACACAGTCAGACTGCAGACTGCGAGAATCAGACTGCAAACTAAATCTGGACTCGTCAGAAAACATCACACAAGACCACTGTTGCGTTGTCCACAATGTATGCTCTCTACTCCAGGTTAATCGCAGGCGACAGTGAGTTGCGGTAAGTGGAACCCATCTGACAGGCCTACGAGCATATAGACCAATGTGCCCTAAGCGTCTGTACACGGCCTGCCTTGAAACTGTCGTAGCGGTAGCTGAAGAGAGCTGACGAGACAGGTCTGATGCTGTGCTCCGTCTGTTTCTTTTGGCAGTAACTGCTAAATACCGGTCCTCATTCGGCGTTGTAACTCGGGGGCGACCTGTGCTGTAACATCTACTCACATTACCATCATCTTGGAATCGTTGCCAAAGCCTGGAGATGATACTTTGGGCGATTCCAAGTTCTTCGGATACTTCCAGCTGGGTACGTCCACATTCCAGTCGTTCGATAATTCTACCTCTTAAAATATCATCCAAATGCCTCCTTTGTGCCATAACTATGCGGTTATTGCAATGAAAGGCTTTCAAAGCGCTTGTGAACATTTTTACTTCTTTGCCACCATTTCTTATGTACCCCTCTCTTACACTGTCGTCATTGTGACGTACTGTCCGCGCCATCTGATGGTTTCCTGTAATTTGCATATTCTTCTTCAAGATGTGTGTGGTAATTCTACAAGTGAAATTTTTATTTTAGAGTTCAATTTCTGTGTTATTCTGAATTATCCTTAATTTATGGACATGAGTGTATTTTCAGAGTAATTGCATATTCTTAACATATTGTATGTTTATTTCTTGATAAGTGTATATTTTTAAATTATTTGTTAAACCTTAGTTACTGTTATGGTGTACAGATATTTTTGCATAGTTTTATTCTAGTTCTACTCTATTCAAACTAGATTTCTTAGATACTTAAAAAAGTCATGAATTATATGAAAGTCCTCTTAACTACTGGGTTTGAATAAAATATAAGATCCTATTATACAATAACGTTGTAATAATGTAAATTTAATTATTATTTATGATATTTTTGTAAATTATGAAGTACGCAATGATTTCTAAAGGAAAACTAGTAAATTGGAGAAATAAAGTAATTGCAATCAGAGTTTATTTAATATAAAATGATTTCTTAAGTAATAAAGGACATAAATATTTTATAGCAATCCATAATATGCAATTTTAAATCTTAATAATTTTATATTGTGCATTGTTAATGAACAAAAATTATTTTCATTAAAATTCTTTAAAAAATTCACAATAATGTTAAATTGACATAATTTAACATAATTCCTCAAATAAGCAGAATATTTTCCAAATAATAACATTTTCAAAATTGCATTAATATATTTTGTAACAAGAAACCTTTTACTTAATTATTTTCGAAATGACATTTTGGTTTAATAAAGTAAAATGGTATTCACAGAAAACCAAAACTTTTTAGAGTAGCATTGATTGTAGAGTAGCCCCATTGATCTTACAATAAAAGATAAATAGTGCATCTTAGAATCGAAACTACAAGTTTGACATTTTACGATTGAAATTTCTTCAGCAAATAAAACTAAAAATGCAATTTTGTAAAAAGCATTTTATTTTGAAATTTATTTATATTACAGAAAACTAAGGTGCTCCTTTACTTTGTTTACAATATTTTTGACAATTCTAATTTTTTTTTGTACCAAGACGTTTTTAAGATAAAATAAATAAAAAAGGCATCAAATGATTTATATGTGTATTTTTTTTCTTTAAATGTTCCGTAATCCAGGAATAAAAAAACTTTTCCGGGTATACTTTAAAAATAATTATTTTGATTCCTAGTTTAACAAGTAAACATTTAACATTATTTTCTAATTTAATTTTTTTTTAAATAAATATTCCCATGTCAATTCAAGCAATATTTATTGAATGTCTAAGATTACTGAATTGTTTAAAATTACAATTATTTAACGTAGAAAAAATAATCGCCAAAAAACAAAGATTTTTAAACTTGAGTCACAATGTCTAAGTATATAAGTTGTACGAATTCATTTTCTAATCGTCTGGAATTTTTCAATGTTATTATTGATATTCAAACAAAAATTAAATTACGTTTTCAAATCCAAAAATTTGAAGGCGAATTACAGTTTTAAAAAGTCACAATTAGTAAATAGATCATTATTTATTTTCATGACATAAATTTACATAAAATATTTCCACTATTCTCTAAGTTTTAATTTATTTTACGTTTCGCTGTTTAAATATTGTGTTTTAATTTTATGTATATTTATAATCTAATAATGTATTACGATATATTTCATTAAATGATATATTTCAAGCTTAATATCATTTTCAAATTAAATATCGGTTGAAGCACTCGTTTTATATTCTTTAATTGCAGAATATTTTGATAAGTTTGTAATTTGAAAATTTCTCGAATTATATGTTATTCTGCAGTGTTATGAGTATACATTAAACGGTTTTTCATGAATTTCCATAAAAGATTCATAGATTTTATTATATAATTACTACATAAGCAAAATCCATCATAACAAATTTCTTTATTTAACTTCAGAGCTGGTCTATCGCTCTGAAACTTGGACTTTGGCAAGATCTGATGAGAATATATTTGAGCTGAAGATTTTAAGGGCATTGAGCTGAAGATTTTAAGGGCTATTCTTAAGGAAAATGACTGTTGCAGAAGAAGGTACAACGCAGAAATTTAAAAATGCTATTAAAACCCACTATTATAAAATTTATTAAAATCAATAGAAAAAACTGGACTGCTCATATATTTAGAATGAATGATTTAAACCCTGTAAAAAGGCTCGCTTTGGCAAAGTCACAGGGTCAAAGAGAAAAAGAGGACGACCCAGGTTGCGATGGATAGACGCTGTTGAGAAGGATTTTACTCTACTAAGGATTAAGAATTGGAGTCCATTGTCACCCAGAGGAATGCATGAAAATTTCTTAAAAGGGAGGCCTTGGTCCACTCCGGCTGCCATGCTATTGATGATAAGTACTTAATTAAAGTTAGGAATAGTTTAATTAAATAATATAAGAAAACAAAATATATATATATAATATTTATTGATTAATATATTTTGGACAATTTTGAAATTATCACAAGAACTACAAGAAAATTAAATGAAAATAAGGACAAACTGCTTAAGTTACCAGAACTGCATTTATTTTATTGATACGATCAACAATATAAAAGCACTTTTATTTCAATGCATTTTCAAACATTGTAAAAAAAAAACTCAAGAAATATTTATATTACCACAAAAATGAATATTAATATTTAGAACCATCAAAAGCTTCATCATTTTTATAATAGTCCCATTTTAAATTGTTTACATAAAACATGCCAGCACGGTATTCATTTCTCTCTAACATTACCTGAACATTATTTAACCATTTAGTATCAAATCACATCTCCTTATCTAAATTTCCTAACATCATTTCCCCAGAAATAAATCAACAAAAACTGAAGACATTTAGTTTGGTTCTTAATAAAATGATCGTAAGCAATCCACCGGAACATGCTATGCTATATCAAGCTCGTAAATAATTCAATTCAAATTGCCATTTACGAAAAAATGCATGTCCTTAAGTATAAAAAAAAATCATCTGCGAATCTCTGAGAAAAAAAAAAAAAAAAAACTAAACAATCACTGTATTTTATTTTGACGGCAACATCTCACAAGTTACTGAAGCATTATTTACACACTCCGTTGCATTAAATAAAAGAATAACAACAACATCATGACAGAAGAGAAAGAAGATTATATATTTTTTAAAATATAAAAGAAATAAAGCGAATTTTGTGTTTTGGTTCACTCTGTCCTGGCTCTTAAGAAAAAAAAGTGTGAGAGAGAAAGAATAATAAGTAAAAATAAAAAAAGCCAAAAGAGAAGTATCTTCGCCGATAGTAACCATTTCACATCTAATCGATTATGGTACCGTTTTGATTATTTTTCATAAAGGTTCTCTTCTGACATTCTTTCATCGAAGATCTGATCCGACATTCTTTTTTTTTTCGTTTGTGTGACGGAGTTCCTACATTCTGCCATTGCCGATTTCTTTACATAACCAGAAGACCGTTCCACTAGCATGGAATGAGCTTCAGGGTGCTCTTCGTTATTGCTTGCACTGGGGTATAAAAATCGAGATCTTCCCATTTCTCAGCTGCATTTCTTTTTCCTCTCTACCCTTTCACACTTTCTACCTCATAAGCCCTACTCAGTATTTTTAGAGCCACAGGGAATTGTGTCTGTTGCCACAGGGCACTGCGGAGAGAATTTGGTTGTACAACAAGCGCAATGCATTCCGATTCAATTGTGTAGCTTTCAAGAATTTGCGGAAGAAATATGCGGATGTTTTCTGTGTGTATTTGTATGTGCCATTTCTTACTCCTTTCGGTAGATCCGGTAAATTATTGAAGCCCTGTTGTCAATCTGCTCTAGATTAATAGAACTGTCAAATGTGTGAATGTACGTTGAGAAAATAGTGATCTTTCGCATTAAAAAGGAATAGGATGTTAAACTAAAATAAAAGGAAATATGAAGTCAATATTTTCAAAAAAAATTGAAAGGGAAGGATTTATAATTACCTATCTCATTACTACCTATAAATACTTACCTATAAATACCTATCCCATTATTTTTCACCAGGCACTTTAAGATAATAGAACTTTAAGATAAACACCTGAATAGTTTGGGTATTTATAAATTTATTCGCTCTAATCGTAGACGCTTTAAAAGCGTTGCAGCTCCTGGGCTCGTGCTTCCCGCTATTCCGTCGTTTTCCAGAGCTGAACCTCAACACAAAATTCTTTATATTTGCATATTAATAAAAGAACTCATTACTGTCCAATTATCTCTGAAATCCACTTGATTTTGACTAAAGGCTCGTGCTCACCAAGGCGACAAGATGCAAGCGAAAAAATTTGACCAATCAGTAGCCTCACCGCGGTCGCCTGAAACCGGTTTGCAGTCCACCGCTTGGAGTTGCCCAACTTTCAACTCGAAGCGGTTTTTCACTAGGCGTAATGCTATTTCTGACGTTTCTCTGTGAAGGGGTCGAAAAAATTTTGTCGCTTGCCTCTTGCATCTTCACGTCTCTCGCCTCGGTGGGAACGAGCATTAAGACACCTAAAAGCTACATGCTGCCGTATATATATATATATGTAGACTTCTATCCAGTCTTACAAATTTATTACGGCCGGAATCTAAGGGTTGATTTGGTGAAATAAAGAAACCGGGTGTTTCGTTTAACAATAGCCATTTAAAGTAGCACACTATTATTTACACTATATTTCCATTAACTATTAAACAATCACAGCCATTTTTTCTCGCTGCTTGGCGCAGCCTGCCCTAGTCTCGCCTCCTTTCTCGCTGTCGGCCAGCGTTCCTCCTTCCTTTCTTCATCTATGAGGATCTGTCCCCTTCTTCCGGGGTCAGAATTCAAAGTTGAATACTCCCCCCACACTGCAAACAGGCACTGTCAAAGACAAGCAACCGTGATGTGTCGCATCCTGCTGATTAGCACACAAACAAATCCTACATATATACATAGAGAGATGACATATTATGATTTTTGCGTTATTAATATGAAGCTTTGTTATTAGCGAGAGTTAATTAACATCATTATAGCTAGAGTAATGATTTCATTTTAGTAAAATAACTATAAGCATGTATGTTTTTGTATACTTTTTGCAGTTCTAATGTAAGACACATCCACCAATAAAAAAAAATCTTCAATAATTTTTTTTTATAATTTCCTCATTCTCAAGCGTATAATTTTGCATTCAATTACAAATTTTATTGAATACGTAATTTTCTTCATTTCTGCGAGTTAATTAAAAATTAAAATAATAAAGAAAAATAATAAATAACAAATAACAAAAATAAAATATATATAACATAAAATATATATGTATATAATTTTATTGCTTAATAAACTTCGGAAAATTTTAAAATTCCTATTATCAATGAAGGACAACATAAAAGTTAAATGAGAATAAAAAAGAAATAGAAGCAGTTGTTTAGTTTATATCCGGTTGAGGTAGTTTAGGTAATTAGAACTACATAAATTTTGCAGATACGATCAACAATATGCCTTTTCAATGCCTTTTCCAAACATTGTAAACAATTTCAAGAATTATTTATGTTATCACAAAAAATGAATAATAATAAAAGGGAATATTCAGAATAAGAATATTAATATTTAGAACCATCACTCGCTTCATCATATTTATAATAGACCCATTTTAAATATTGGCAATAAATAAATTTTTATGTAAAACATGCAGACTCAGTATTAATTTCTCTCTAACATTACCTGAACATTATTTAACCATTTAGTATCAAATAGCATTTCCTTATCTAAATAACCTAACATAACGTTCCCTGAAGTAAAACAAAAGAAACTGAAGGCATTTAGTTTGATACGTACTGAACTGGTCGTAAGCCCTCCATCAGAACATATTACGCAATATCAAGGTCGTAAATAATGCAATTCAAACTGCCATTTACGAAAAGTTACATGACTTTAAATATGAAAAAATCCTCCTTTTACCAGTGAAAAAAATAATAAAACACGCACAGTATTTTATTGTAGCTTCATTGACACACTTCGTTGAATAAAATAAAAGAATAACAACAACATCATGACAGAATAGAAAGTAGAATATTCTTTTTTTACAAAATAAACATATAAGGAAGGAAGCGAAGTTTATGTTTTGGTTCACTCTGTCCTGTCTCTTAAAAAAAATGAGAGAGAGAAAGAATAATAAGTAAAAATAAAAAAATCAAAAGTAGAAGTATTTTTACTGATAGTAACCATTTCACTTCGAATCGATTATGGTACCGTTTTGATTATTTTTCCTGAAGGTTCTCTTCTGACATTCTTTCATCGAAGATCGGATAAGACATTTTTTTTTTCGTTTGTGTAGTATATGTGACGGAGTTCTCACATTCTGCCATTGCCGATTTCTTTACATAACCGGAAGACCGTTCCACTAGCATGGAATGAGCTTCAGGGTGCTCTTCGTTATTGCTTGCACTGGGGTATAAAAATCGAGATCTTCCCACTTCTTAGCTGCATTTCTTTTTCTGCTCTACCCTTTCACACTTCCTACGTGATAAGCCCTACTCAGCATTTTTAGACCACATGGAATCATGTCTATTGCCATAGGACACTGCGGAGAGAATTTGATTGCTGTACAACAAACGCAATGCATTTAGATTCATTTGTGTAGCTTTCAGGGCATTTGCGGAAGGAATATGCGGAGGTTTTCTCTGTGTATTTGTATGTGCCATATCTTACTACTTTCCTTAGATCTGGTAAATTATTCCAGCTCTGTTGTCAATCTACTGTAGATTAATAAAACTGTAAAATACAGGAATGTACGGTGAGAAAATAGTGATATTTCCCATTAAAAAAAAAAGTAAGTTAAAATGAAAAGAAGAAAGGCAGTTCAAATTTATGAATAAAAAATTATTGAATTAAATAGTTAAACATAGAAATTCTATTAAATTTTTAAAAAATAAGATAAGAGTTGCATATGGTATTATATTGTGGTGTTTCTTATATATGGAAATTATTTCGTGCTTTCTTAGCAAATCAATTAAAATTTAGTACAAAATTGTATACGTATTAAACACACACATATATATATATATATATATATAATGGTTAATTTCTATTATTTTCTTATGAAAAATAATTTTTTTACTTATAGATTTGTTTAGGTAGTCAGAACTAAATTTCATTTACTGATATGAATAATTTTATTAAAGCACTTTTATTTCAATAATTTTTTCAAACATTGTAAAAGAAATTTCAAAACATTCTTATATTATCACAAAAATGAATATTAATATTTAGAATTGTCACACGCTTCATCATTTTTATAATAGTCCCATTTTAAATTATTTTCAATAAAGAAATTGTTTATAAAAAGCATGCAAGCTCAGCATTCATTTCTCTCTAGCATTACCTGAACATTAGTTAACCATTTAAGTCTAAATTGCCTAACATAATGTCCCCTGAAATAAATCAGCGAAACCTGAAGTCATTTAGTTTGATACTTACTAAAATGGTCGTAAGCAATCCACCGGAACATGCTATGCAAACTCAAGCTCGTACATAATTCAATTCAAATTGCCATTTACGAAAAAATACATGTCTTTAAATAAAAATAAAAAAATTCTCTGTTTCTGTGTGAAAAAAAAATAAATAAATAAAGCACCCAATGCATTTTATTTTGACGGCAACATTTCACAAGTTACTGAAGCTTTATTTACACACTCCGTTGCATAAAATAAAAGAATAACATCATGACAGAATAGAAAGAAGAATATTTAAATATATATATATATAAAAAGGAAGCGAAGTTTTTGTTTTGGTTCACTCTGTCCTGGCTCTTAAAAGAGAGAAGAGAGAGAGAAAAGAATAATAAGTAAAAATAAAAAAAAGTAGAGTAGAAGTGTTTTCACCGATAGTAACCATTTCACTTCGAATCGATTATGGTACCGTTTTGATTATTTTTTCCTGAAGGTTCTCTTCTGATATTCTTTCATCGAAGATATTCTCTGATATTCTTTCATCGTCTGTGTAGTATGTGTGACGGAGCTCTCACATTCTGCCATTGCCGATTTCTTTACATAACCAGAAGACCGTTCCACTAGCATGGAATGAGCTTCAGGGTGCTCTTCGGTATTGCTTGCACTGGGGTATAAAAATCGAGATCTTCCCATTTCTCAGCTGCATTTCTTTTTCCGCTCTACCCTTTCACACTTCCTATCGCAAAAGCGCTACTCAGTATGTTTAGAGCCACAGGGAATTATGTCTCATGCCGTAGGGCACGTCAGAGACAATTTGGTTGTACAATAAGCGCAATGCATTCCGTCTCAATTGTGTAGCTTTCAGGGAATTTGCGGAAGGAATATGCGGATATTTTCTGTGTGTATTTGTATGCGCCGTGTCTTACTGCTTTCGGAAGATCTGGTAAATTAATCAAGCTTTGTTGTCAGTTTATTCTATATTGGTAGAACTCTCACATATAGTAATGTACGTTGAGAAAATAATGATATTTCACATTAAAAAAGAAAAGGAAGGTAAAATAAAAGAAAAAAAAATCTGTCTAATTTTAAAAATAAGAACAATTGAAAGGCAAGAAATTATAAACTAAACATAATATATTATTTTTTAATATTGTAATTGTACGTGGTATTGTATTGTACTGTTTTTTTTGAATATGCAAATTCGTGAATAAAGAACATATTGTGCTATCTTGGTAAATCAATACAAATTTAACATAAACTTATATATGCATATGCAGAATTATATTAAAATCTTTAATTGCCGTTATTTTTGAAGAAAAAATTAAATTATTTTACAATTTTATTGCCTGTTAACCAATGGCGAAAAATCATCTGTTTCTCTTAATTAGATATACGATTTTAGTTTCAGTTAGTTCGATCAAAACAGATGTTACAGATATATATATATAGAGAGAGATAGAGATTTTATATACATATACATATACATATGCTTTTTTTGTTTAATATATAATTGAAAATTTTGAAGTTCCGGTTATCAACGAAACACAGTAAGAAAGTTAAATGAAAACTAAATTCATTTAATTCGTTGTTATCCTGTGTAGGTAGTTAGAATTACATTTATTTTACTGATACGATCAACATTATTAAAGCACATTTATTTCACCAAACATTGTAAAAAAAATTTCAAGAATTATTTATATTATCACAAAAATTAATATTAATATTTAGAACCATTACATGCTTCATCATTTTATAATAGTCCTATTTTAAAGTATTGGCAATAAATAAATTTTTGATATAAAGCATGCAAGCATGGTATTAATTTCTCTCTAACATTACTTGAACATTATTTAACCATTTAGTATCAAATAGAATTTTCTTATCTAAATTACCTAACATAACGACCCCTGAAATAAATCCACAAACACTAAATTCATTTAGTTTGATACTTATTGAAATTGTCGTAAGCAATCCACCGGAACATGATATGCCATATCAAACTCCTAAATAATTCAATTCAAATTGCCATTTACGAAAATAAGATGTCCTTATGAAAAAAAATAATAAAACACCTACTACACAAGTTACTTAAGCTTTATTTACACCGTCCGTTGCATAAAATAAAAGAATAACAACAACATCAAGAGAGAATAGAAAGAAGAACCTTTCTTTTAAAAAAAAAAAATATATAAAAAAAAAAGAAGCGAAGTTTATATTTTGATTCATTCGGTCTTGGCTCTTAAAAAAAGTGTGAGAGAGAAAGAATAATAAGTACAAATAAAAAAAAAGGTAAAGTAGAAGTATTTTTGCTGATAGTAACCATTTCACTTCGAATCGAATCTGTTTTGATTATTTTTCCTGGAGGTTCTCTTCTGACATTCTTTCATCGAAGATCGGATCCTTTTTTTTTTTTTTTCGTTTGTGTAATATGTGTGACGGAGCTCTCACATTCTGTCATTGCCGAATTCTTTACATAACCAGAAGACCGTTCCACTAGCATGGAATGAGCTACAGGGTGCTCTTCGGTATTGCTTGCACTGGGGTATAAAAATCGAGATCTTCCCATTTCTCAGCTGCATTTCTTTTTCTGCTCTACCCTTTCACACTTCCTACCCGATAAGCCCTACTCAGTATTTACAGAGCCACAGGAAATTATGTCTGTTGCCATAGGGCACTGCGGAGAGAATTTGATTGTACAACAAACCCAAAGCTTTCCGATTCAGTTGTGTAGATTTCAGGAATTGCGGAAGAAATATGCGGATGTTTTCTGTGTGTATTTGCATGTGCCATGTCTTACTTCTTTTGGTAGATTTGGTAAATTATTCAACATCTGTTGTCCATATAGTCCAGATTAGAACATCGTCACATATAGGAATGTACGTTGAGAAAATGGTGATATTTCAAATTAGAATAAAAGAAATAAAATATAATTAAATAAAAGAAAAATTAGTTCAATTTTATCAATAAGAAATTTGAAAGACAAGAATTTAGAAATAAAAATTCTTCCAAAAGGCATAGAAATTCTATTTTTGAATATTGAAAGAATTATATATGTTATTGTATTGTATTACTTTTTCTTACTAAATGAACTAAGAACATTTTGTGCTTTCTCAGCAAATCTATACAATATTAGTAATAACACAATAAGAATGTTTAATTTCGATTATTTTTGAATGAAAACTTAAATTATTTCTTATATTATTGTTTTAGTAATTGATTGGTAATCAATTTAGTTTCAGAAGATCTAAACTTTATATATATATATGTATGTGTGTGTGTCTGTGTGTGTGTGTGTATATGCATTTATATACATACATGTATATACATATGGTTTTATTTGTTTAATATATTTTGGGAAATTTAGTTCCTATTATCGACGAAGAAAAGCAAGAAAATTAAATGAAAATAAAAATAGTTGGTTCGTTTATTTGCTGCTTAGGTAGTCAGAACTACATTTATTTTTCAGATACGATCAACCATATTAAATTAGTTTTATTTCAATGCCATTTCCAAACATTATAAAAGATTTTCAAGAATTATTTATATTATTCAAAAAAATGAATATTAATATTTAAGACCATCACACGCTTTATCATTTTGATAATAGTCCCATTTTAAAATATTGACAATAAAGAAATTGTTTTTATAAAAGATGTAAGTTCGGTATTCATTTCTCTTTATTATTACCTGAACATTATTTAACCATTTAGTATCAAATAGCATTTTCTGAACTAAATTACCTAACATAACGTCCCCTTAAATAAATGAACAAATACTGAAGTCATTTAGTTTTATATTTATTGAAATGATCGTAAGCAATCCACCGGAACATGCTATGCATTATCAAGCTCCTAAATAATTCAATTCAAATTGCCATTTACCAAAAAAATACATGTCTTTAAATTTAAAAAAAAAATCTTTTTTTCCCTGTAAAAAAAATAATAATAGTAAAACACGCACTGCATTTTATTTTGACGGCAACATTTCACAAGTTACTGCCGCTTTCTTTACACACTCCATTGCATAAAATAAAAGAATAACAACAACATTATCACAGAATAGAAAGAAGAATATTTTAAAAAATAAATATATATAAAAGAAAAGTAGCGAAGTTGATGTCTTGGTTTACTTTGTCCTGTCTTTTAAAAAAAAAGAGAGAGAAAGAAAAGAATAATAAGTAAAATTTTTAAAAAAAGTAAAGTAAAAGCATTTTCGCCTATAGTAACCATTTCACTTCGAATCGATCTTGGTACCGTTTCGATTATTTTTTCTTAACGTTCTCTTCTGACATTCTTTCATCGAAGATCGGATCCAACATTTTTTTTTTTTCGTATGTGTAGTATGTGTGACGGAGCTCTTACCTTCTGCCATTGCCGAATTCTTTACATAACCAGAAGACCGTTCCACTAGCATGGAAAGAGCATCATGGTGCTCTTCGTTATTGCTTGCACTGGGGTATAAAAATCGAGATCTTCCCATTTCTCGGCAGCATTTCTTTTTCTGCACCACCCTTTCACACTTCCTACCCGATATGGCCTACTCAGTATTTTTAGAGCCACAGGGAATTGTGTATGTGGCCATAGGGAACTACTGTGAGAATTTGGTTGTACAACAAACGCAATGCGTTCAGATTCAAATGTGTAGCTTTCAGGGAATTTGCGGATGTTTTCTGTATAGTATTTGTGTGTGCCATGTCTTACTGCTTTTGTTAGATATGATAAATTATTCAAGCTCTGCTGTCAATCTCTAGATTAGTACAACTGTCATAAATAGGAATGTACGTTTTGAAATGAATGCTATTTCATATTAAAAAGAAAAGGAACTTAAAATAAAAGGACAAATACACCGTTCAATTTTGTCAATAAGAAAAACTGAAAATCAGGAATTTATAAACTAAACATTCAAAACGATTATATTGTTTTAATATTATAAAAGTTTTTTATGGTATTTTATTGCGGTATTTTTTTAAATATGCAAATTTGTGAAAAAAAAATGGAACATTCACAAAATGGCCATATTTCACTATGGCCATTTTGTGCTGCGTTGACAAATCAATATAATAGAGCTAATAATGCTAAAACATTTTTATATAATAAACTTAACAAATATTGAATTTATCTAAAAGTCGAAATGAATAAAGTAATTATTCCTTAAATTATACATATAAAGTATACAAAAGAAAAGAAAATAAAACTTAAATTCAATTTTTTGCAGATTACAGATTACAGCAGCAGAAATGTGGAAGCAGCAACTAATCTGAAACTAGATCTAAATTCACGTTTCTGAACACGGCTCTCTTTTATTCAACTAGTATTCATGTCTTTCGTAGAATTTACTGGAAAGCTATCGAACGGCTTAAAGCACTACTTCTGAGAATGTGCTTCGTTTGGAGTTGGAGATGCAAGCGCGATTTGTCAAATATGCCATAAAATGCAGTGTGAGTAATTTATGTGCACCTTCAACGGAACCTTCAAAGTAAACTAGTCGTCGATTTGAAGTTGATTTCTCTCTTCTGTAGAATTGAGGAACTTGAGATTGTATTTAGCTGCAGCTCATTTTCTGCTTTGAGGGCTTACATATACAAAGCGCATGTATTGGACAACTTATTTCAAAATTAAATGCATATTCTTAGCATACTATATACTTGTTTCTCGATCATATATTTTCAAATTATTTAGTAACACTTAGTTACTTTCAATGTGTACAATATTGTTAAACAGTTTCCTTTTAGTTGATTTTAATATAACTAGTTTCTTAGATACTTAAAAAAGTCATTAATTATTTGAAAGTCTTTTTAATACTGGTTTTGATTTAAATATGAGATCCTGTTATACAATGAATACTATTATGATACTGTGAATTTAATTATTAATTAGGATATTTTTGTAAATAAAATTTTTGTTCAATTTGTAATGTTAAATTAATATACTTTCCCATAATTCCATAGATAAATAGAAACCAATATATTTTCAAAATAATAATATTTTCACAATTACATTAATATATTTTGTAAAAAGAAACTTTAATCTGAATTATTTTCGAAATGGCATTTTTGTTTTATAAATTAAAATGCTATTTATAAAAAATCTGACAACATAATATTATATTATGGTAAATTTAATTATTAATTATAATATTTTTGTAAATTAAATATTGCAAAATTATTTCTAAAGTAAAACTAATAAATTGGAGAAATAAAATAATTGCAATAAAAGATTGTTTAAAATAAAGTAATAAAGTAAAATTTAGATATTTTATAGCAATTCAATATATCTAATTTTTAATATTAATGCTTTTATATTCTTAATTGAATATATAATACAATGAATATTTTAATTTAATAATTTACATATTTTTTAATTGAATTTTGAGAAATTTTGTGAATTTAAGATTATTATGAATTTTTATAACGCATTTTAATGAACAAAAAGTTATTTTTTCATTAAAATTCATTATAAAAACTCATAATAATATTAAAGTGACATAATTTCCAATAATTGCATAGATAAGCAGAAACCATCCATATAATAACATTTTTTTTTCAATAAAATTTTTTTTTTCAATAACATTTTCAAAATTTCGTTAATATATTTTGTATTAAGAAAACTTTTTCTTAATTATTTTCGAAATGTCATTTTGGTTTTATAGATAAAAATGTTATTTACAGAAAACTAAAACTTTTTTAGCCTGGCTTTATATTGCCTTCATTGATCTTAAAATAAAGAAAAAAAGTGCATCTTAGAATAGAAACTACAAAAGTTATTTTTTTCATTATACGATTATACGATGATACGATTATACGATTGAATACGGCATTATACGATTGAAATTTCTTTAGCAAACTAAAAATGCAATTTTGTAAAAAGCATTTTATTTTCAAATATATTTATAGAAAACTAAGGTGGTCCTTTACTTTCCTTTTACAATATTTTTGACAATTCTAATTTTCTTTTTGTACCAAGACGTTTTTTTAAGATAAAATAAATAAAAAAATTCATTAAATGTTTTAACTGTGTATTTTTTCTTTAAATGTTCCGTAATTCAGGAATAAAAAAACTTTCCGGGTACACTTTAAAAATAATTATTTTGGTTCCTAGTAAAATGTTTCACAAATAAACATTTAACACTATTTTCTAATTTAGTTTAATAAATAAAATAATAATTAAATAAATAATCCAATGTGAGCTCAAGCAATATTTAAAAAATTATTGAATGTCCAAGATTAATGATGGGTTTAAAATCAGTTATTTAATGTAGAAAACATAATCACCAAAAAACATAGATTTGTAAGCTTCAGTTACAATGCAATGTTGTACAAATTCATTTGCTAATCTTTTGAAATTAATAATCAAACAAAAATATTATTAATAATCAAACAAAAATAAATTATATTTCGAAATCAAAAAAATTTGAAGACGAATTGTAGTTTAAAAAAATCAGAATTAGTAAGCATATTATTTAGATGTTTTATTTTCAAAGGATTTTATTTTTTATTTTTATTTAGATGATTTATTCTCAAAATATAAATTTGAGCAAAATATTTCCACTATTCCTTAAAATTTTAAATTATTTTAAGTTTCGTTGTATAAATCTTATTTTAATTTGATGTATTTTTTTTTCTAATATGGTAAGTAATCCATCTGGATATTTTTCGTAAAATGATATATTTTAAGATTAATATCATCTTGAAATTAATTTTCGGTTAAAGCACTTTTTTTATATTCATTAATTAAAAATAATTTGACCTGTTTGTTATTTGCAAATTTCTCGATAAACAAATTTGTTATTCTGAAGTGTTTACTTATACATTAAACAGTTTTTATGCAATTTCCATAACCGATTCATAGACTTTTTTTATAACTCCTACATAACCAAAATCCATCATAACGAATTTCTTTATTTAACGAAACAGTATATTCAAATAAACATATTTGAAAAATTTAATTGAACAATACAAGAAAACAAAAAGCATGTGATTATTTTTCTGAGAATTATTGCGAGTTAATATATTATTGATAAACACTAATTACTAAAAAATTAATTTAGATCTATATGCATATGTATGAAATATATAATATATACACTCATGTCCATCAGTTAAGGATAATGAAGTTCAGGCAAAGAAAGAGACAGAAGCCAAACAAATTTGTAATTTATTTGTATAGTCTATTTATTAAACAAAAGGTAAAGAGCAAAAAATATGCTATATGTTTGACATAAATAATATAAACTCCCTGGAGCAAATTTCAAAAAAGAACCTATTTACAAAAAACAGTATAACATGGTTAGTATGATGGTTAATATGGAGTATGTCTCCCGGAAAATGCAATACAGGCCTTACAACGTCTAGGCATGCTGAGTATCAAATTATTAATCTGATCTTGGGGAATATTACACCACTCATCAAGCAATGATCTCCGAAATTCCGGTTGACAGGTGGGACGGGGTAAACGGGCTACAATTCGTCGGCCAAGCATATCCCACACATGCTCTATTGGATTCAAGTCCGGTGAGTATGCTGGCCTATCCATACGGGTGATATCCTCCAATTGAAGGCATTCGTCTACAATGTTTGCACGGTGAGGACGGGCGTTTTCATCCATAAACAGAAATTCAGCACCCATGGCACCCCGAAACAAACGTACATGTTGTTCCAGAATGACATCCCGATAGATGTGGCCTGTCATCGTTACACTCTGAACATGCAGGTCAGTTCTGGAACCAAGAATAATTCCTCCCCAAACGAGCCATCCTGCACCACCGTAACGGTGTCGCTCAATGGTGTTCTCTCGGTGGTAACGGGTACCTGGCACTCTCCATATGAAAGTCCGGCGAGAATCAGACTGCAAACTAAATCTGGACTCGCCGGAAAACATCACACCAGACCACTGTTGCGGTGTCCCCAATGCATGCTCTCTACTCCAGGTTAATCGCTGGCGACAGTGAATTGCGGTAAGTGGAACACATCTGACAGGCCTACGAGCATATAGACCAATGTGCCCTAAGCATCTGTACACGGTCTGCCTTGAAACTCTCGTACCGGTAGCTGAAGAGAGCTGACGATACAGCTAAATACCGGTCCACATTCGGCGTTGTAACTGGGGGGCGACCTGTGCTGTAACATCTACTGACATTACCATCATCTTGGAATTGTTGCCAAAGCCTGGAGATGACACTCTGGACGATTCCAAGTTCCTCGGGTACTTCCAGCTGGGTACGTCCACATTCCAGTCGTCCGATAATTGTACCACGTAAAAAATCCTCCAAATGCTTCCTTTGTGCCATAACTATGCGGTTATTGCACTGAAAGGCTTTTAAAGCGCTTGTGAACAATTTTACTTCTTTGCCACCATTCCTTATATACCCCTCTCTTACATTCTCGTCATTGTGACGTACTATCCGCAAATCTGGTGCTTTCCTGTAATTTGCATATTCTTCTTCAAGATGTGTGTGATAATTCTACAGGTGAAATTTTTATTTTAGAGTTCACTTTCTGTGTAATTCTGAATTATCCTTAATTTATGGACATGAGTGTATATAAATCTATTATGAAAATTGCATAAACGTTAATGTATATATATATATATATTTATATATATATATATGTGTGTGTGTGTGTGTGTAATTTTTTTGCTTAATATACTTTGGAAAATTTTGAAATTACTGTTATCAATGAAGGACAGCGTAAAAGTTATATTAAAATATGGGCAGTTGGTGCGTTTATATCATTTAGGTAGACAGAACTACATTGCGATCAGCATTTTTAAAGCACTTTTATTTCAATACATTTTCCAAACACTATAAAAAATTTCAAAAATTATTTATATTATCACAAAAATGAATATTAATATTTAGAACCATCACACGCTTCATCATTTTTAAAATAGTCCGATTTTAAAGTATTAGCAACAAAAGAAATTGTTTATATAAAGCATGCGATCTCAGTAATCATTTCTCTCTAACAATTAACTGCACGTTATTTAACAATTTATTATCAAATAGCATTTCCTTATATAAATTACCTAACATAACGTCGCCTGAAATAAATCAACAAAAACAGGAAAGCATTTAGTTTGATACTTACTGAAATGATCTTAAGCAATCCACCGGAACATGCTGTGCAGTATCAAGCTCGTAAATAATTCAATTCAAATTGGCATTTACAAAAAAATACATGTCTTTAAAGAATATAAAAAATCCTACTTTTATCTGTGAAAAAAAAAAAATAAAGCAATCTTTGCTTATTATTTTGACGGCAACATTTCGCAAGTTACTGAAGCTTTATTTACACACATCGTTGCATAAAATAAAAGAATAACAACATCATGACAGAATAGAAAGAAGAATATTCTTTTTATAAAAAATATAACAGAAAAGAAGCGAAATTTATGTTTTCGTTTAATCTGTCCTAGCTCTTAAAAAAAGAGAGAGAGAGAAAGAATCATAAGTAAAAATAAAAAAAAAGGTAAAGTAGAAGTATTTTCGCAGATAGTAACCATTTCGTTTCGAATCGATTATGGTACCGTTTTGATTATTTTTCCTGAAGGTTCTCTTCTGACATTCTTTCATCGGAGATCGGATCCGAACTTCTTTTTTTTCCGTTTGTGTAGTATGTGTGACGGTGCTCTTATATTCTGCCATTCCAGATTTTTATACATAACCAGAAGACCGTACCACTAGCATGGAATGAGCTTCAGGGTGCTCTTCGTTATTGCTTGCACTGGGGTATAAAAATCGAGATCTGTCCATTTCTCGGTTGCATTTCTTTCTCGGCTCTACCTTTTCACACCCGATAAACCCTACTCAGTATTTTTAGAGCCACAGAGAATTGTGCCTGTTGCCATAGGGCACTGCGGAGAGAATTTTGTAGTACAACAAACGCAATGAATTCCGTTTCAATGGTGTAGAATTCAGGAATTTGCAGAATAAATATGCGGATGTTTTCTGCATGTATTTGTATGTGCTATGTTATACTACTTTCGTTAGATCTCGTAAATTATTCAAGCTCTGCTGTCAATCTGCTCTAGATTAGTATAACTATCACATATAAGAATGTACGTTGAGAAAATAGCGATATTTCACCTTATAAAGAAAAGGAAGTTAAAATAAAACAAAAAAATCAGTTAATTTTTAATTAATCTTACTTTTTAATTAATTAATAATCAGTTAATTAAAAAATAAACATAAATATACTTATTTTTTTAATACTGTAAGTTTTGCAGGTCGTATATTTTATAGCGATATTTTTTATAACGTACAAAATAATAAAAATAAGAATATTTTTTGCTAACTTAGCGAATCAATACAAATTTAGTACAAAATTATGTATGAAACTGGTATATCAGTATATATATATATATACTGATAAAAAATGTTTGTTTAATTCCCTTTCTTTGTATGTGTCCCTTTTCTTTGTATGGAAAAGTTAAATTATTTTATATATTGCTGTCTGTTAATCGATAGCAATATATATATATATTTATATATTATATTATTTATTGCTTGATAGACATTGGAAATTTTGAAGTTCTTAATATCAACGAAGGACTACAAGAAAAATTAAATAGACATAATGGAAACCGATCAGTTGCTGTTCTGTTTTGGTTGTCTGAATATATTTAGTTTTTTAATACCATCAACATTACAAAAACAATTTTATTTCAATGCATTTTCCAACCATTGTGCAAAATTTCTAGAATTATTTATATGACTACAAAAATGAATATTAATATTTAGAACCATCGCACGCTTCCTCATTTTAATAATAGTCCCCTTTTGCATTGGCAATAAAGACATTGTTTACATAAAACATGCAAGCACGGTAGTCATTTCTCTCTAACATTACCTGAACATTATTTAACCATTTATTATCAAACAGCATTTTCAAACAGCATTTTCTTATCTAAATTACCTAACGTAACATCCCCCGAAATAAATCAAGAAAAACTGAAGGCATTTAGTTTGATACTTACTGAAATGATCGTAAGCAATCCTCCGAAACATGCTATGGAATATCAAGCTGGTAAATAATTCAATTCAAATTGCCATTTACGAAAAAATACATGTCTTTAAATATAAAAAAATTCCTCTATTCCTATGAGAAAAAAAATAATAAATCAGACAATGCATTTTATTTCGACGGCAACATTTCACAAGTTACTAAATCTTTATTTACACACTCCGTTGCATAAAATAAACGAACAACAACAGCATCATGACAGAATAGATAGAAGAATATTTAAAAAAAAAGAAAAGAAAGGAAGCAAAGTTTATGTTTTGGTTCATTATGTCCTGACTCTTCAAAAAAAAGTAAGAGAGAAAGAGAGAGAGAGAGAAAGAATAAGTAAAAATAAAAAAAATATTAAAGCAGAAGTATTTTCGCCGGTAGTAACCATTTCACTTCGAATTGATTATGGTACCGTTTTGATTATTTTTCCTGAAGGTTCTCTTCTGAGATTTTTTCATCAAAGATCGGATAAGACATTCTTTTTTTTTCGTATGTGTGACGGAGCATTCACATTCTGCCATTGCCGATTTCTTTACATAACCAGAAGATCGTTCCACCAGCATGATCTGAGCTTCAGGGTGCTCTTCGTTTATTGCCTGCACTGAGGTATAAAAATCGAGATCTTCCCATTTCTCAGCTGCATTTCATTTTCTGCTCTACCCTTTCACGCTTCCTACCCGATAAGCCCTACTCAGTATTTTTAGAGTCACAGGAATTTATGTCTGTTGCCATAGGGCACTGCGGAGAAAATTCGGTTGTACAACAAACGCAATTCATTCCGATTCAATTGTGTAGCTTTTAAGGAATTTGCGGAAGAAATATGCGGATGTTTTCTGTGCGCATTTGTATCCGCCAAAATTATATATATATATATATATATAATTGGTATTCATCTCCCTCTAACATCACCTGAACATTATTTAACCATTTAGAATCAAATGGCATTTTCTTATCTAAATTACCTAACATAACCTCCCCGGAAATAAATCGACAAACACAAGAAAGTACCTAAAAGCAAAGCATTTTATTTATTTTCACTGAAGGCATTTAGTTTAACACTTACTGAAATGACCGTAAACAATCCACCGGAACATGCTATGCTATATCAAACTCGTAAATAATTCAATTCAAATTGCCATTTACAAAAAAAAAAAAAAAAAAAAAAATACATGTCTTTAAATATCAAATAAAAAAAATCCTCTTTTTCTCTGTAAAGAAAAAAATACTAAAACACGCACTGCATTTTATTTTGACGGCAGCATTTCACAAGTTACTGAAGCTTTATTTACACACTGCGTTGCATAAAATAAAAGAATAACAACAACATCATCACAGAATAGAAAGAGGAATATTTAAAAAAAAAAAAAAAAGAAAAAAGAAAGGAACGGAAGTTTATGTTTTGGGTCAATCTGTACTGGCTCTTAAAATAAAAGAAGAGTGACAGAGAAAGAATAATAAGTAAAAATAGAAAAAAGGTAAAGTAGCAGTATTTTCGCCGATAGTAATCATTTCACTTCGAATCGATTATGGTACCGTCTCGATTATTTTTTCCTGAATGTTCTCTTCTGGTATTCTTTCATCGAAGATCGGAACAGAAATTCTTTTTTTTTTTTTTCGTTTGTGTAGTATGTATGACGGAGCTCTCGCATTATGCCATTGCCGATTTCTTTACATAACCAGAAGATCGTTCCACTAGCATGGAATGAGCTTCAGGGTGCTCTTCGTTATTGTTGCACTGGGACATAAAAATCGAGATCTTCCCATTTCTTTTTCTGCTCGACCCTTTTCACACATCCTACCCGATAAGCCCTACTCAGTATTTTTTGAGCCACAGGGTATTATGTCTGTTGTCATAGGGGACTGCGGAAAGAATTTGGTTGTATAATAACAAACGTAATGCATTCCGATTCAATTGTGTAGCTTTCAGGGAATTTGCGGAAGAGATATGCGGATGTTTTCTATGTGTATTTCTATGCATCATATCTTACTACTTTCGGTAGATCCGGTAAATTATTCAAGTTCTGTTGTCAATCTGCTCTAGATTAGTACAACTGTCACATGATGTCACAACTGTCACATGTAGTGATATTTCACATTAAAAAGAAATGGAAGTTAAAATAAAAGAAAGAAATGCAGTTAAATTTTGTTAATAGAAAGACAAGAATTTAAAAATTAAACAAAGAAATTTTATTAATTTATAAGTTACAAAAATGCAACAAGTTAAAAAATGAGTACAATGTTATATATTGTGATTATAATGTTATTAAAATTGATACACAGATACATAGATAGAGATTCCATATGTAAGTAAGTGATTTTGCCAACAAGAAAAATTGAAAGAAAGAATTTAAAAAGTAAACGTAGGAAATATATATTGATTTTTTTAATATTGTAAGAGTTGTGTGTAGTACTGTATTGTGGTTTTTTTTGTATATGCAAATTGGTGAAATAAGAACATTTTGTGCTGCCTTGGAAAATCAATTCAAATTCAGCACAGAATAATATACATGAAATGCATATATATTCATAAAAAGTATTTAATTTCAATTTTTTTTGTTTGAAAAAGTTAAATAATTTTTTTTATTTTATCATCTGGTAACTAAGAGAGTTACCAGATTATAAGTATACTTGTCACATTATGTGTGTTTCGTCTCAGAAGATCAAAACAGATATATATATATATATATATAACAGTAAAATTGTAACTGATACAATACAATTGATACTTCCAGCAATTTTTCTTTAATTACGCCGAGGATTGGGTCATATTGACCATTTCCCTGTGAGGAGTCCAATACACACTAGCCTTAAGAAGTCATGTCGTGTGGGCTGACCCGACAAACACTGTTACTCAATTAGCAGAACACATGAGGCACGTGTAGCTTAAGGATGTGCTACAGACTCGAGTAACAGTACCTCGACAACGCTCTATGATTATGTTGCACCGGGACCTACGATTTTAATGTTCGCCGCGACTCTAACCCGACACCTGTGCCACAAAGCGCCAGAGTGCTAGTCACTCGGCCATCAAGTCCATATATATACATATATATATATATATATATATATGCCCTGATGTCCGATGATGTATATATATATGTATGGGTTTTATTGCTTAATATATTTTGGAATATTAATTTCCTTTTATCAAAAAAAGACAGCAAGACAGTTAAATTAAAATAAGAGTAGTTGGTTCGTTTATATTCTGTTTAGTTAGTCAGAACAACATTTATTATTCTAACGCGATCAACATTGTTAAAACACTATTATTTCCACGCATTTTCCAGACGTAACACAAATTTTCCAAAATTATTTATATGAACACTAAAACGAATATTAATATTTAGGGCCACCGCACGCTTCGTAATTTTTTAATAGTTCATTTTAAAGTATTGGCAATAAAGAAATTGTTTATATAAAACATGCAAGCTCAGTATTCATTTCTCTCTAACATTACCTGTAATTTATTTAACCATTTAGTAGCAAATAGCATTTTCGTATCTAAATTACCTACCATAATGTCCCCTGAAATAAATCAACAAAAACTGAAGGCATTTAGTTTGATACTGAAATGATCGTAAGCAATCCACGTGAACATGCTATGCAATATCAAGCTCGTAAATAATTCAATTCAAATTGCCATTTACGAAAAAATACACGTCTTTAAATAAAAAAAATACCCTGAAATGAAAAACACGTATTGCCTTTTATTTTGAGAATTTGCTTGTACAATAAACGCAATATATTCCGATTCAATTGTGTAGCTTTCAGAGAATTTGTGGAAGAAATATACGGCTGTTTTCTGCGTGTATTTGTATGTGCCATGTCTTTCTACTTTCGGTAGATCCGGTAAATTATTCAAACCCTGCTGTCGATCTACTACAGATTAGTACAACTGTCACATATAGGTATGTACGTTGAAAAAATTGTGACATTTCACATTAAAAAGGAAAGGAAGTATTTGATTCATATCAGAAATAAAAAAATATGTCAAATATTTAAAAAATGTTGATTGTTGATGAAAACATGTTTTTTCAAAAAATTTTAATTTAAAAAATGTTTTTTAAAATTCATGTAATTGCTTTAAATAGTATTTGCAATTTATTTTCCATATTCACATCATTTTATCTAAAAAATTAATAAGTATAGAAATATTTGAAATCATTTTGAAATATTTTTAATGTATACATGTTGACCGTAAATATTCAGACAATAATGTTGAAAAGGAGATTAAATCCAAAAAAAATTTTTTATCCTTTCAACATTCAAAAAGTATTTTTTTTCTTTTTGAATATTTACTAATCCAAAGTCAAAGAATTCAATTTTGAACTTCCAATTTTGAAAACTATTAATGCTAAAAATTAAGTATTTTTGTATATATTATACGGAATTTATCTAAAAATCGAAATGAATAAAGCAGTTATTCCTTAAATTATATGTATAATATATACAAAAGGAGATTAAAATAAAATTTAAATTCAATTCCTTTGCTTCAGATTATAGCAGCATAAATGTAAGAGCAACTAATCTGAAACTAGATCTAAATTCACGTTTCTGAACGGCTCTCTTTTATTCAACTAGTATTCATGTCTTTCGTAGATTTTACTGGAAAGCTATCGAACGGCTTAAAGCACTACTTCTGAGAATGTGCTTCGTTAGGAGTTGGAGATGCAAGCGCGATTTGTCAAATATGCCGTAAAATGCAGTATGAGTAATTTATGTGCAACTTCAACGGAACCTTCAAAGTAAACTAGTCGTCGATTTGAAGTTGATTTTCTCCCTTCTGTAGAACTGAGGAACTTGAGATTGTATTTAGCTGCAGCTCATTTTCTGTTTTGGCGCTTGTATATATAAAGCGTATGTTTCGGACAACTTATTTTCAAAGTAATTGCATATTCTTAACATATTGTATGTTGTTTCTTGATAAGTATATATTTTTAAATTATTTAGCAAACCTTAGTTACTGTTATGGTGTACAAATATTGTTACATAGTTTTATTCTAATTTGTTTTAATGTAACTAGATTTCTTAGGTATTTGAAGAAGCCACGAATTATTTAAAAAACCTACTGGTTTTTAACTACTGGTTTTTAAAAAATATGAGATCATGTTATACAATGAATAATATAATGATATTTTAAATTTAATTATCAATTTTGATATTTTTGTAAATTATATATTGTACAATGATTTTGAAGAAAAACTACTAAATTGGAAAAATAAAGTAATTATAAGAGATTGTTTAATATAAAATGATCGCTTAAATAATAAATTTTATAGATATTTCAAAGCAATATTTAATTTTAATAATTTTATATTGTGAATTGGATATGCAGTGTAGTGAATATTTTAATTTAATAATTTACCCAATTTTTAATATTTTTAAGAGAATTATGGGAAATTTCATCCATTTAAGATTATTCTGAATTTTTATAATGAATTTTTATGAAAAAATTATATTTTCATTAAAATTCATAATAATGATAAGTTGATAAAACTTCCCATAATTCCATACATAAATAGAAACCAACAGATTTTCAAAATAATTAAATTTTTTTCAATAACATCTTCAAAATTACATTAATATATTTTGCAATAAAAAAACCTTTTTCTTAATTGTTTTCGAAATGGCATTTTGGTTTTATAAATGAAAATGCTATTTATAAAAAATCATATAAAATCATATTATATTATGGTAAATTTAATTATTAATTATGATATTTTTGTGAATTAAATATTGTACAATTTTTAAAGTAAAACTAATGAATTGGGGAAATAAAATAATTGCAATAAAATATTATTTAAAATAAAGTGATTACTTATATAATAAAGGATTTAGATATTTTATAGCAATTGCCAATATGTAATTTTTAATCTTAATAATTTTATGCTGTGAATTGAATATGCAGTGTAGTGAATATTTTAATTTAATAATTTACACATTTTTTTAATTTTTTTAATGGAATCATGGGAAATGTTTTTGTCAATTTAATATTATTATGAGTTTTAATGAACAAAAATTTATTTTTCATTAAAAATTCATTATGAAAATTCATAATAATGTTAAATTGACCTAATTTCCGTAATTCCATAGGTAAGCAGAAACCAATATATTTTCAAAATAATAACTTATAGGAATGTGCGTTGGGGAAACAGCGATATTTCACAATAAAAAGAAAAGGAAGTATTTGATTCATATCAGAAATAAAAAATATGTCAAATATTTAAAATATGTTGGTTGTTGATCTAAACATGTTTTTTTTTTAAAAATGTTAATTTAAAAAATGTTTTTTTAAATTCATGTAATTGTTTAAATAGTATTTGCAATTTATTTTCCATTATTTTATCTAAAAAAATTAATAAGTATAGAATATTTGAAATCATTTTGAAATATTTTAATGTATACGTATTGACTGTAAATATTCAAGCATAAAATAATGTTGAAAAGGAGAACAAAGGACAAACAAACTTTTTTGAATTCAAACATTAAAAAGGGGTTTTTTTACTTTTTGAATTTTTACTAATCCAAAGTCATTCAATTAATGCATATTGAAAGAAATCAATTTTAAACTTCCAATTTTAAAAAGCTCTTAATGCTGAAAACTTATTAATGAACTTATTATAAAACAAGGATTAAATGTAACAAATACTAAATTTATCTAAAAATCGAAATGAATAAAGCAGTTATTCATTAAATTATACATGTAATATATGCAAAAGAAGTAAATAATAAAATTTAAATTCAATTCCTTTGCTTCAGATTACAGCAGCATAAAGGTGGGGGCAACTAATCTGAAACTAGATCTAAATTCACTTTTCTGAACAGCTCTCTTTTATTCAACCAGTATTCATGTCTTTCGTAGAATTTACTGGAAAGCTATCGAACGGCTTAAAGCACTACTTCTGAGAATGTGCTTCGTTAGGAGTTGGAGATGCAAGCGCGATTTGTCAAATATGCCATAAAATTCAGTATGAGTAATTTATGTGAAACTTCAACTGAACCTTCAAAGCAAACTGGTCGTCAATTTGAAGTTGATTTCTCCTTTTTGCAGAACTGAGGAACTTCAGATTGTATTTAGATGCAGCTCATTTTCTGCTTTGACTCTCATATACACAAAGCGCATGTTTCGGACAACTTATTTTCAAAGTAATTGCATATTCTTAACCTATTCTGTTGTTGTCTCTTGATGAGTATATATTTTCAAATTATTTAGTAAACCTTAGTTGCCGTTACGGTGTATACACATTGTTGCACTAGTTGGTTTTAATCAAACTAGTTTTCTTAGATACTTAAAAAAACCATGAATTATTTGATTTATCTACTTTATTTTAATAAATACGAGAACCTATGATGTAATTAATATTATAATATTGTGACATATAATTGTATATATTACATGTTACAATATTATATTTATTTTCAAAATAATCAGTAAACCGCTCTAATGTAAGCAAATTCATGTTGTGCAAATATTTTAACTAAATTAAGATGTGGAGGTATTGTGGTTCTTAAAACCACCTAGGAACTCCGTAACCGGTACGCCCGTTGCCCAATAATCAATAAACCTTAGTTACTTTTACGGTGTACAAATATTGTTGCTTGGTTTAATTCTAGTTTGTTTTAATAAAACTAGTTTTTTTTTAAATATTTAACAAAGTCAAGAATTATTTGAAAGTCCTTTTAACTATTAGTTTTGAATGAAATATGAGAGATCCTGTTATACGCTTATATTTTAATAAAATACGAGATCCTATTATGCAATGAATAATATTATAATATTGAAACGTGTAATTGTATATATTACAACTTACTTTTAAAGTAATTGCATATTCTAAACATATTGTATGTTTGTTTCTCGATCATATATTTTATAATTATTTAGTAAAACTTAGTTACTTTCATTGTGCACAAATATTGTTGCACAGTTTCATTTTAGTATGTTTTACTATAACTAGTTTTCTTAAATACTTAAAAAAGCCATGAATTATTTGAAAGTCCTTTTAACTACTTTATTTTAATAAAATGCGTGATAGTATTATGCAATGAATAATATTATAATATTGTAACTTGTAATTGTATATATTACAACTTATTTTCAAAGTAATTACATATTCTTAACATATTGTATGTTAGCTACTTGATAAGTATATATTTAAATTATTTAGTAAACTTTAGTTGTTATGGTGTATAATTATGGTTACATAGTTTTATTTTAGTTTGTTTTAATCAAACTAGTTTTTTAGATACTTAAAAAAGCCGTGAATTATTTGAAAGGCCTTTTAAATACTGGTTTTTAATAAAATATGAGATCCTGTATTACAATGAATAATATTATGATAGTGTGACGTGTAATTGCATATATTACAACTTATTTTCAAAGTAATTAGTAGTTAGTTTCGGTGTACAAATATTGTTATTAGTTACGGTACCTTAGTTATTGTTACGGTGTACAAATATTGTTGCATGTTTTATACTGTTATTGTTTTAATGTAACTAGATTTCTTAGGTACTTAAAAAAGCCACGCATTGTTTGAAAATCCTTTTAACTACTTTATTTTATTAAAATACGAGATCCTATTATGCAATGAATAATATTATAATATTGTAACTTGTAATTGTATATATTACAACTTATTTTCAAAGTAATTGCATATTCGTAACATAATGTATGTTGGTTTCTGAATATTTTCAAATTATTTAGTAAAACTTAGTCACTTTCAATGTGTACAAATATTGTTAAACGGTTTCATTTTAGTTAGTTTTAATGTAACTAGATTTCTCAGGTACTTAAAAAAGCCATAAATTTTTTGCTAGGCCTTTTAACTACAAGTTTTAAATAAAATATGGGACCCTATTATATAATGAATATATTGTAACGTGCAATTGTATATATTAAAACTTATTTTCAAAGTAATTGCATATTCTTAACATACTGTATGTTTGTTTCATGATAAGTATATATTTTCCTATTATTTAATAACCTTACCTTAGTTACAGTTATGGTATACAAATATTGTTGCACAGTTTTTCTAGCTTGTTTTATTCAAAATAGTTTTCTTAGATATTTAAAAAAGTCTTGAATTATTTGAAAGTCCTTTTAACTACTGGTTTTGAGATCCTGTTATACAATGAATAATATTGTGATCTTGTAAATTTAATTATTAATTGTGATATTTTTGAAAATTATATATTGCACAATGATTTCTAAAGGAAGATTAGTAAATTGGAGAAATAAAGTAATTGCGATAGGAGATTGTTTAATATAAAATGATTGCTTAAATCAGGAGTGGCCAACCCAAATGATCTTGAGGGCCACTTTTCAAAAGCATCATAACTCCGCGGGCTGCATATGAAATTATATATCCCCATATTAATAGATTTAGACCAACTATAGACATTTTTAGAGTGAAAAATTTAAACATAAGGATTTATTGTTATAGTGTTTACTATTATTCTTACATGTAGATAATATAAAAATAATGATACTAAACGAACATTGTATAAGGAAATATATAACACTAAAAATAAAATATAAAAAATGTATCAATATAAATTTAAAAAGAATTGAAATCATGAAAAACTACTTATTTTACTAGTGCGATATTTGTTTGCGCAAGGATAGTATTTTAAAATCAAAGTTAATATTTTCTCATAATTTCGACGGTTAATTTTTGTGTATATGGAAACACAAACGATGTATTTTTAATACATTGGTTTTCACTACTTTGGCCATTATAAAAATATTTTGTAAAAGTGTAATAAATCACACTGGCTGAAAACAATTTACAAACCTAGCTATAACCCTGGCTTAAATAATAAAGGATATAGATATTTTATAGCAATCCCCAATATGCAATTTTTAATCTTAATAATTTTATATTGTGAAATGAATATATAGTGTAATGAATATTTTAATTTAATAATTTACACAATTTTTAATTTTTTAAATGGAAAAAAATTTAAATTATGGAATTATGGGAAATTATGTCGATTTAACGTTATTATGAATTTTTATAATGAATTTTAATGAACAAAAATTTATTTTTTTATTAAAATTCAATATAAAAATTCATAATAATTTTAAATTGGCATAATTTCCCATAATTCCATACGTAAGTAGAAACCAATATATTTTCCTTTCAATAACATTTTCAAAATTCCATTAATATATTTTGTAACAAGAAACCTTTTTCTTAATTATTTTCGAAATGGTATTTTGGTTTTATATGTGAAAATGCTATTTACAGAAAATCAAAACTTTTCAACGTTTATAAAAACCAAAACCCCAGAATACCAAAACATTTTACTGTCTCCATTGATCTTAAAATAAAAGATAAATAGTGCATCTTAGAATAGAAAAAATTTTTTTGACATTTTAGGATTGAAATTTCTTTAGCAAACTAAAAATGCAATTTTGTAAAAAGCATTTTATTTTGAAATATATTTATATACAGAAAACTAAAATTTACTTTTTTTGTATGTGAATAATATTTTTGACAATTCTAATTACTTTTTTGCACTAAGACGTTTTTAAGATATAAAATAATTAAATGTTTTAAATGTGTATTTTATTCTTTGAATGGTTCCATGTTTAGGAATTAAAAACGTTTTCAAGAATATTTTTAAAATAATTATTTTGATTCCGACTAAAAGTTTTTGACAAGTAAACATTTAAAATTATTTTGCAATTTATTTTTTTAAACAAATTTTTCGATGGCAATTCGAGCAGTATTTAAGAACTTACTGAATGTCTAAAATTACTTAAGGGTTTAAAATTACAGTATTTAACATATTAGAAAAAATAATCACAAAAAAATTTGAAATACAATGTCTGAGTATATACATACAAATACATATCGTACAAATTCATTTAATAAACTTTTCGAATTTATCAATGCTGTTATTAATATTAAAACAAAAAAAAATTATTTTTTGAAATAAAAAAATTTGAAGAATTACAATTTTAAAAAATCAGAATAAGTAAAGAGAACATGATTTTTTTCATGATATATATTTTCACAAAATGTCTCCAATATTCACTAAGTCTTAATTTATTTGAAGCTTCGCTGTTTAAGTATTGAATTTTAATTTCATGTACATTTTTAATCTGATAAACTATTTGGATATTTTTCGTTAAATGATATATTTCAAGATTAACATGATCTTGAAATTAATTATCGATTAAAACACTTGTCTTGTGATCTTACATTGAAGAATATTTTGAATTGTTTGTTATTTAAAACTTTCTCGACAAAGCAAATTTTCTATAATGCTAAAGGGTTATAAGTATAAATTAAACGGTTTTCCCACAATTATCATAAAAGATACATTAAATTTTTGTATAATTCGTACATAATCAAGATCCATCGTAGCAAACTTAATACTAATTAAATAAAGATTGGAATAGTTTAACTGAATAATGTAAGAAAACCAAAAACATGTTATTAATTTTCTGAGAATTAATAAAAATTACTAATAAATAATAAATACTAATAAATTTATGTGTGTATATATATATATATTCCTATAATCAACGAAGGAAAAAAAATAAGGGTTAAATGAAAATAAGGGTAGTTGGTTTCGTTGATGTCCTGTTTAGGTAGTCAGAACTACATGTATTTCGCTGATACAATTGAAGCCTTTTTATTTCAATACCTTTTTTAAATATTATAAAAATTACTGTCACAAAAAAAAATATATATATATATGCATATATATATTCCGACATTTTGTTTTCGCTTGTGTAGTATGTGTGACGGAGCTCTCACATTCTGACATTGCCGATTTCCTTACATAACCAGAAGACCTTCTACTAACATGGAATGAGTTTCAGGGTGCTCTTCGTTATTGCTTGCACTGGGGTATAAAAATCGAGATCTTCCCATTTCTCTGCTGCATTTCTTTTACTGTTCTACCCTTTCACACTTCCTACCCGATAAGCCCTACTCAGTATTTTTATAGCCACAGGGAATTGTGTCTGTTGCCACAGGGCACTGCAGAGAGAATTTGGTTGCACAACAAACGCAATGCATTTCGATTCAATTGTGTAGCTTTCAGGAATTTGCGGAAAAAATATGCGAATATTTTCTGTTTGTATTTGTATGTGCCATGTCTTACTACTTTCGGTATATCTAGTAAATTATTCTAGCTGTGTTGTCAATCTGCTCTGGATTAGTACAGCTGTCGTATATAAGAATGTACGTTGACAAAATAGTGATATTTCACATTGAAAAATAAAAAATAAAATAAAATAAATACAGGTAAATTTTGTCAATAGAAAAAACTGAATGCAAATAATTGAAACACTGAACATAAGAATTCTATTAATTTTTTTTTTAATATTGTAAGAGTTGTATGCAGTATGTATTGCGATTTTTTTAAATATGAAAATTAGTGAAATAAACTTTTTTCTGTCTTGGCAAATCAGTACAAAATTAGTGCAAAATATTATATATAAATGAATTATATCTATATTGATAAAATAAATTTTGGTTTCCATTAAATTTATAGGAGACAGTTTACATTATTTTTTTATACTATTGTCGATCGATGGGAAACAAGCATCTGTTTTCTCTTAATAAGGCAATTTAATTTCAGAAGATCAAAACGTTATATATATATATATTTTTGTTGCTTAATATGCTTTGGAAAATTTCTATTATCAACGAGGACTTCAAGCAAGTTAAATGGAAATAAGGTAAACGATCTGTTGATATCATGTTTAGGTAATCAGAACTACATTTACTTTGCTGATCCTATCAACATTATTAAAAGACTTGTACTTCAATGCCTTTTCCAAACATAGCAAAAAAATTTCCAGAATTATTTATATTATCAAAAAAATGAATATTAATATTTAGAACCATCACACACTTCATCATTTTTATAATATTCCCATTTTAAATTATTGCCTATAAAGAAATTGTTTATATAAAACATGCAAGCTCCGCATTCATTTCTCTCCAACATTACCTGAACATAATTTAACCATTTAGTATCAAATAGAATTTTCTTATCTAAATTACCTAACACAACGATCCCTGAAAAAAAAAATACAAACTGAAGGCATTTATTTTGATACTTAAGCAATATACTGATCGTAAGCAATCCACCGGAACATGCAATACAATATCAACTCGCAAATAATTCAATTCAAATTGCCATTTGCGAAAAAATACATGTCTTTAAATAATATAAAAAAAATCCTCTTTTTCTCTGTGAAAAAAAATAAATAAAGCAATCTTTGCTAATTATTTTGACGGCAGCATTTCACAAGTCACTGATGCTTTATTTACACACTCCGTTGCATAAAATAAAAGAATAACAACAACATCATGAGAGAATAGAAAAAAGAATATTTTAAAAAAATGTAACAGAAAAGAAGCGAAGTTTATGTATTGGCTCACTCTCTCCTGGCTCTTAAAAAAGTGTGTGTGTGAGAGAGAGAGAAAGAATAGTAAGTAAAAATGAAAGAAAGGTAAAGTAGAAGTATTTTTGTCGATAGTAACCATTTCACTTTGAATCGATTAGGGTACCGTTTTGATTATTTTTCCTGAAGGTTCTCTTCTGACATTCTTTCATCGAAGATCGGATCCGAATTTTTTTTTTTTTTTTTTTTTTTTTTTCGTTTCTGTAGTATGTGTGACGGAGCTCTCACATTCTGTCATTGCCGATTTCTTTACATAACCAGAAGACCGTTCCACTAGCATGGAATGAGCTTCAGGGTGCTCTTCGTTATTGCTTGCACTGGGGTATAAAAATCGAGATCTTCCCATTTCTCGGCTGCATTTCTTTTTCCTGCTCTCCCTTTCACACTTCCTACCGGATAAACCCTACTCAGTTTTTTTTTTGAGCCACAGGGAATTATGTCCGTTGCCATAGGGCACTGGTGAGAGAATTTTGTTGTACAACAAACGCACTGCATTCCGATTCAATTGTGTAGCTTTCAGGAATTTGCGGAAGACATATGCGGATGTTTTCTGTGTGTTTTTGTGTATGCCATGTCTTACTACTTTCGGCAGATCTGGTAAATTATTCAAGCTATGTTGTCAATCTGCTCTAGATTAGTACAACTGTCACATATAAGAATGTACGTTGAGGAAATTGTGATATTTCACATTAAACAAGAGTAATTTAAAATAAAAGAAAAATAAAACACAGTTCAATTTTACTAATAGAGAAAATTGAAATACAAGATTTAAAAAAGTAAAAATAAAAATTCTATTATTTTTTTTTAATATTGTAAGAATGGTATGTGGTATTTTTTTAAAAATATGAAAATTAGGAAATAAGGTCATTTTGTGCTGTGTTGACAAATCAATATAAAATTAGTAAAATATTATATATGTTTCCAACATAAACTCATGTTTGTGAAAATTGCAACACCATCAAGGAATCGTCATAATTGAATGAAATTTAATACACAGTTGAGTGGTAGTGGTACAAATAAATGATTAAATGTTAAAAGCAAACAAACTATAACAAGAGATCGGAATCAGTATTTTGTGTAGCCCCCACACGCCGCAATAAGTGCTGCTACACGACGTGGCATGGAGTCAAACAAATTTTGAATGTCTGCCTGAGGAAGAGCATTCCATATTGTTTGTATGCGCACCCAAAGTTCGTCTGCAAAAGCAACAGGATGAGGATCACGACCGGGACGCCGACCAGCGTAATTCCACACATGTTCAATCGGCGACATATCCGGGGAATACGCAGGCCAAGGAAGATGTACCTGCCGCGTTGCAAAGAAGGATTGAACAGTCCTAGCGATATGAGGGCGGGTATTGTCCTGTTGAAATACAGCGCCTGGCAAGCTTTGAAGGAAGAGAACAGCTTGGGACTGTAGAACTTCACTGATGAACCGGTTGCTGTTCAGATTGCCCACAATTCTTAGCAATTGAGATCGTCCATGATATGCTATGGCACCCCAGACCATAACTCTGGGTGTTCGTCCACTGTAGCGTTTGATAATGCACTCCGGAAGGTAGCGTTCACCGGCATAGCGTCTGACACAAATCCGGCCATCATGGTACCACAAATTAAAGAGGGATTCGTCAGAAAACACGACATGCTGCCAATCAGCACGCTAGTCTCTATGCTGAGCTGCCCATTGTAGCCGCAGGCGGCGATGGTTTGGCGTGAGAGGGATCCTGTATAAAGGAGTCCTTGCGCGCAGTCCACGCTGCAGCAGACGTCTACGAATTGATGAAGCACACAATGAAACACCTGTAGCTATTGACCACTGTGCTGCCAATTGTCTAGAGGAAGCTGTACGGTCCGTCAGGGCCATGCAGATCAGGTGTCTATCATCACGAGCTGACGTCACATTTCGGGGTCCACTCCCGGATTTCCGAGTTGTCCGACACTCGTCCGTCCACTGCTTCCAAAGAAGCATCACTGTGCTGCGGTTACGCTGCACACGAGCGGCTACTGCACTATAAGACAATCCAGCTTCACGAAGGCCGATGATTCTCCCCCGTTCAAACTCTGTAAGTTTTTCAAATCTCGCTCTCTTTCGTCGAAGAGGCATAAGTAACGATTGAGCTAACGTTTACCACTAGCACATAACCACCGATAACCATACAGGCCTCGCTACAGCTGTCTATTTATTCGGATCCATCCGCCGTTCAGGGGGCGCTGCTGAGCATACGCATGAACTACGGATTTGAAATTCTAATCATTTGCATATCATGAGCTAATTTGCATTTCCTGAAAACTTCAGCTCAGTCGCGTAAGTCCTTCATGGTGTTGCAATTTTCACAAACATGAGTTTATATATATAGATAAAAATGCTTACCTATATTTTATATTTTCATGAAAAAGTAAAATTGTATGAAACTTTAAATTTTTGTATTAACACTTTTTTTAATATAAAAACTAAAGTAAAATTATTTTTTATGAAGAAGTAAAAGTATTTTTTTATATTATCGCCTGGTAATCAACAACCAAAAAAGTCGGTTTCTTTATATACACTCCATTGAATAAAATAAAAGAATAACAACAACATCAAGACAGAACAGAGAGAAGAATATATATACATATATATTTTTAATATAAAAGAAAGGAAGCGAAGTTTATGTTTTGGTTCACTCTGTCCTGGCTCTTTAAATAGAGAGAGAGAGAGAGAGAAAGAATAATAAGTAAAAATAAAAATAAAAATAAAGTAGAAGTATTTTCGCCGATAGCAACCATTTCACATCGAATCGATTATGGTACCCTTTTGATTATTTTTCCTGAAGGTTCTCTTCTTACATTCTTTTACAGGAGATCGGATCCGACATACTTTTTTTTTTTCGTTTCTACAGTATGTGTGACGGAGCTCTCACATTCTGCCATTGCCGATTTCTTTACATAACCAGAAGACCGTTCCACTAGCATGGAATGAGCTTCAGGGTGCTGTTCGTTATTGCTTGCACTGCAGTATAAAAATCGAGATCGTCCCATTTCTCAGCTGCACTTCTTTTTCTGCTCTACCCTTTCTCACTTCCTACCCGAAAAACCCTACTCAGTATTTTTAGAGTGACAGGGAATTATGTCTCTTGCCATAGGGCACTGCGGAGACAGTTTGGCTGTACAATAAGCGCAATACATTCCGACTCAATTGTGTAGCTTTCAGGGAATTTGCGGAAGGAATATGCGAATATTTTCTGTGTGTATTTGTATGCGCCATGTCTTACTGCTTTCGGAAGTTCTGGTAAATTATTCAAGTTCTGTTGCCAATTTATTCTAGATTAGTACAACTGTCACATATGGGAATGTACGTTGAAAAAATAATGAAAAAAGAAGGTAAAATAAACGAAAAAAAAATCAGTCTAATTTTAAAAATAAGAAAAATTAAAAGTCAAGAAATTATAAATTAAACATAATATATTACTTTTTTAATCTTGTAATTGCATGTGGTATTGTATTGTAGTGTTTTTTCAAATATGCAAATTCGTGAATAAAGAACATATTGTGCTATCTTGGTAAATCATTACAAATTTAATATAGAATTATATATTCATATACAGAATTATATTAAAATGTTTAATTTCCGTTATATTTTAAGAAATAATTAAATTATTTTACATATTATTGGCTGTTAACCAATGGCTAAAAATGATCTGTTTCTCTTAATTAGATATACGATTTTAGTTTCAGTTAGCTAGATCAAAACAGATGTTACAGATATATATATAGAGAGAGAGAGAAAGAGATTTTATATACATATACATATACATATGCTTTTTTTAAAATATATAATTGAAAATTTTGAAGTTCCGCTTATCAACGAAACACAGCAAGAAAGTTAAAGAAAAATAAATTCATTTAGTTCGTTGTTATTCTGTGTAGGTAGTTAGAACTACATTTATTTTACTAATACGATCAACATTATTAAAGCACATTTATTTCAGTGCCTTTTTAAAACATAGTAAAAAAAATATTTCAAGAATTATTTATATTATCACAAAAATTAATATTAATATTTAGAACCATCACACGCTTCACCATTTTTATGATAGTCCCATTTTAAAGTATTGGCAATAAAGAAATTGTTTGCATAAAACATGCATGCTCAGTATTCTCTTCTCTCCACGATTACCTGAACATTTTTTTACAATTTAGTTTCAAATACCATTTTCTTATCTAAATTTCCTAAAGTAACGTCCCCTGAAATAAATCAAATAAAACTGAAAGCATTTAGTTTGATACATACTGAAATGGTCGTAAGCAATCCACCGGAACATGCTGTGCTATATCAAATCGTAAATAATTCAATTCAAATTGCTATTTACAAAAAAAAATACATGTCTTTAAATATCAAAAGAAAAATCCTCTTTTTCTCTGTGAAAAAAAAATACTAAAACACGCACTGCATTTTTATTTTGACGGCAGCATTTCACAAGTTACTGAAGCTTTATTTACGCACTCCGTTGCATAAAATAAAATAAAAACAAAATCATGACAGAATAGAAAGAATAATATTTTAAAAAATATATATATATAAAAGAAAGGAAGCGGAATTTTTTATGTCGGTTCACTCAGTGCTGGCTCTTAAAAAAGGGAGAGAGAGAAAGAATAAAAAGTAAAAATAAAAAAGTAAAATAGAAGTGTTTCGCCGATAGTAACCATTTCACTTCGAATCGATTATGGTACCGTTTTGATTATTTCTCCTGAAGGTTCGCTTCTGATATTCTTTCATCGAAGATATTCTCTGATATTCTTTCATCGAAGATATTCTCTGATATTCTTTCATCGAAGATATTCTCTGATATTCTTTCATCGTCTGTGTAGTATGTGTGACGGAGCTCTCACATTCTGCCATTGCCGATTTCTTTATACAACCAGAAGACCGTTCCACTAGCATGGAATGAGCTTCAGGTTGTTCTTCGTTATTGCTTGCACTGGGTATAAAAATCGAGATCTTCCCATTTCTCGGCTGCGTTTCTTTTTCTGCTCTATCCTTTCACACTTCCTGCCCGATAAGCCCTACTCAGTATTTTTAGAGCCACAGGGAATTGTGTCTGTTGCCATAGGGCACTGCGGTGAGAATTTGGTTGTACAACAAACGCAATGCATTCCGACTCAATTGTGTAGCTTTCAGGGAATTTGCGGAAGGAATATGCGAATATTTTCTGTGTGTATTTGTATGTGCCAAGTTCTTACTACTTTCCGTAGATCTGGTGAATTATTCAAGCTTTGTTGTCAGTTTACTCCATATTGGTACAACTGTCACATATAAGAATGTACGTTGACAATTCCTACGCTGTATAGGTACGATTGTTTTTCTAATGATTCTTGATAGCATATTTCAAAACAAAGTAAACGAAAATACCATTCAGTTTCTGTGAATGCTATGATAGCTAGGGATTCACATATTAAGAAAGTGTTTTAATAATCAATTTGTATAAATATATCATATTTCCTGTTTAATTAGTTAAGTTTTAAAAATATGCTAAATAATCGTCAAGAAACTTAAAAAAAATATAAGAATCTATAAGTCAATATAGAAAAGCAAATATGCCATGGAATTCTATCTATATTCAAAATTATATGCTTCATAAGTTATCATTTGAAAAACTAAAATGATCATAGAGATTCTAATAAATCAAAACTTTTATGTATTTTAAGGGTTTAAATTTGTTTACGTAATGGTAGGGGTTTATTGAATAGATTGTGGAATATATTTCAAATATTATACATTTCGAAATCGTTTGTCCTATTGAAGTAACAAATAATAAATAGTATTAGAGTATGCATACTCCAAAATAAAATAAAAGACACGTTGAAAATAGTACACATTTTTATTTACCAAAAAATAATTAAAATTTAAAATTTTACATTAAAGTAAAAACTCAAAACATTTTACAACACACTGAGGTTTCTTCAGATAAATGGAAAGGTACATTTAAATGATGGTTTTTATATTTAATTAATCAAACAAAAAGGTAAATTACATATTTTGTCAGAACATTTCTCGTCCCTAAAGTTATCTTTGTTTAATAAATCATACCGAATAGATGGGAAATATTTTTACAAAAATAACAGCAATTCCAAGACAATTTGAAAAAGTATCCCAAATAACAGTAAGAGCTCAGATTTCTGTGGAATAAAACAAATGTGGTGAGGATATTCAAAAATGAAACGCTCTTGAAGATATATGTTTCTATGATGAGACGTTTCCGCAATTTTTGAAACGCCCAAAGTTGTGAAAGATAGCATAATTCTTCGGCTATATGATGAATTGAGAATGCTTTATATCACAGTGAAGGTAAATAGCAATTTAAGATTCCTGAAGCATTTCGATATTTTCAATACATCATCTGAATTTTTTTTAACCGTATAACACCGCATCTTCAATTTTCTTTATGTAATTAATCTTATTTCGTATTTCCTTACTTATAGAAAGATATTATTGTGTATTTATCGCTATTTAAACTTATGCATTTACAATTATCACACAAAAACGAATATCAGGAAAAAGATGAACAAATTTAATTCAAATATTTTTTCTCAATTCAGTAAACACATTATCTGTTAACATAATGCGGTTTTTGTTGAAATTTATGTTAGAAAGAAATTTCAAATATTATTAAATTGTAAAATAAACAAAAAACACGATTGTAATAAAATAAAATGTCATAATAAAAAGATAACATTTCATCTCAAAACAGTTTCGATTTATTTTATATGAATATAAACAAATTTTAAATAACTACTTTATTATTAATTATATAACGGAAAAAGAAACTAATAATAACTCTCATGTAATATTTTATAATTTATAAAAATACAATTTTATGAAATCAACATTAGATTAAACATTTTTTCTACATAATTATTTTTAAAGTATTTTTTACATAAATATTTTAATTTTTTATATATTACTGTATTGTGCAACCAGATTGTAACTGGGTGTGATTGAGTGCTGGCACTTGTGGTATAGGTGGGGGAACTTTTTTCACTCTTTACTCACAGCTTTATTTGCTTACGCACAAACACCACACACATGGAATTAGAGATATACAATATTTAACACATTTAAAGACATATAATTATAGATTCATTGTAGTATTCCACTTCTAAGCCGAAAATGTGCGCAGAGTGAGCAAAATATATTTCCTCTCTTTATTCTTTTTCTTTTGAACGGCACAGGGGAAGCTTCTACCAATGTGTAGAATAAGCATCATTACATCTTCTCATTAAAACTTAAGCAAAATAATTAATAGAATACAAAAATAATTTGAATTAATTAAATTTAAAACTTCTTGAAAGGCAATTTTATCTTATTATTAAATTTTTCGATAAAAAATATTCAACTAAATATATATGAAATTAATAAAAATATACTTAATTTTTGACTACATGCATAATAAATAATAAATAGTTTTGTCTACATTTAATAAAAATATATTATATCAATTTGGATTTCTCCTCATCAGAATTATCTTGTAATTTCATTATAGTTGAACTATGCCAATATTGTATCAAAAAATATTAAATTATTTATGCATAAGAAGAACAATACGAAATTGCGAATACTACAATACAATTATTTTTATAATATCTTACTTGGCCTCAACGCAAACCAACATCCTCGTTTATAGTAAAGACAATACACATACTCGTCTATAGTACAGAACAAAATTTTGTATCAGTACTCTGACTTTTATAAACCTTTTAAATGAAGAATAATACAGTTTAAGTAATACATCTTTGCATCATCTTCATATCAAACTTTAATTATGCCCTTTTCAAAGTACTTGAAATAGGGAATTTCTATTATTCAAGATTTTCTATGAGATTAATAAATTTAAACTATGCAAAGATGGATAAATACAAACAGGACAATTTGAATAATGATTCAACTTACATTGGGAAATCTTACATATATCTTACATACATATTCATTTGTTAATAATTCGTCTACGGTTCTTCTAATCCAACAACTATATCGTAGCGTCTAAGAGTTTTGATTAAATTTACTTGAAATTAAAATACAAAATTTATATTCACGAATCTTTATCATACTTCAAAAACCCATTGATGTTCAAATTTTAAATTATTTTCTCATGAAAAGAGTCTGACTTTTGATATAGAAAAACAAATATTATATTTAAGTCAAAGGGATTTAAATATTCATTATAAGATAAATGTATTAATTATAATACATTATTATATTATATATTAATTTGATTTATTACATTAGTTGGCATTTTTAATGAATTAACCCCTTAGTTAAATCAGCAAGAATAAATACCTCAAAAACGCTGGCTAAGTTGTACTTGGTTTTGGTTTTCATGCTTCGAATAGCAAAATGGTTTTTTTTTTTTGTTATTTCTTAACCTGCGGGAAGATATAATACATCAAAACAAAATAAAAAATTCATTTACCAACATTTGCAGACTCTTGGATTTCCTTTTTGACACAAGGCTACATATCTCGTGGTTAAATTCCTGCCAGTTATCCCAAGCAAAAATATACTTATTAATAAGATCAAATAAATGAGTTTGGTGATAGAATGTGCTTCATGTTATAATAGTCGAGAAAAATATTATTAATTAGACTGGTTTCATTGCAAATTAAGACAACTCTCTAAATGACTACCGTATATTAATGCTATGTAATGCCTCTTTATATCGTATTCTTCATATCAAACTTTAGTTATGAAATTTTAAAAGTACTTGAAATAAGGAATTTTGATTATTTTAGATTTTCTGTGCGATTTCTAAATTTAAAGTATGGAACGGTGAATAAATACAAATAGGACAAATGGAATAATGATTCAACTTACATTGTAATTTTAAATATTCATTTGTTAATCATTCGTGTATGGTTTTTATAATCCAATAGCTACAGCTCAAAGTCTAAGAGTTTTGACTACTTTAACTTGCAGTTAAAATACAAAATCTATACTCACAAATAGGTAAACTTTACCATACTGCAAAAAAAAAAAAAAAAAAAAATTTCTAAATTTTAAATTATTTTGTGAAAGAGTCTGACTTTGAAATTGAAAAAAAAAAATATCAAATTTAAAAATATACATTATAAGATAAATATATGATTTATAATACATTATTACATTACATAATAATTTGTATTATTACATTAGGTTGTATTTTAATGAATTAATTCCTAAGTTAAATCAGCAAGATTAAATACCTCAAAAAAGCTAAGTTGTACTTGGTTTTGGCTTTCATGCTTTGAATGGCAAAATGTTTTTTTGTTCTTTCTTAACCTGCGGAAAGATATAATACATCAAAACAAAATAAAAATTTCATTTACCAAAGCAAGAAGATTCTGGGATTCCCTTTTTGACCCAAGAGTCGTAACTCTTGGAGTTGATCCTGCTTACCTTAGAGCTATGAACGTATCTTTTTTTTTTCGTTTTCTTCTCAAACCACGTTTTCAATCTAATGGGAATTTCCAAATAGTTATTTTGTTTATTTTCGAAACATTTTTCTTCCTTTTCAAATAAATGAGCTGAATACCTGAGGCCTAGTGTGTCTAATGCCAACAACTCGACTATTCGTTATTTCTATTTTTGCTACTTCTTATCTATATTTTAAAGCAAAATAGTTTTTCTTCTTAAATTCGTGAGTTTCTATTGATTCTGTAAGGATTTCTATTTAAGATTTATCAAATAAATTTAGAGTACGTAATTTCTGCTGGCATTTTAAATGTTTATACAATTTCGAATTTTTCAGCTGAAAGAGATGGTGATTGTCTGATGTCTTTCCGAAATTTATTTAAAAAGCCAAATGGTAATTGTTTTGAAAATACCGTTCCAGATTTTTCATTTATAAATTCTTTCTCTATTATTTTTACTTCTATTTGTTTATACATTATAAATAAATATTGGGTAAACTAATCTAATTTTTTCAACAAATTTTATTTATCACAAATTGGTATGAAAACATTATAAGGAAGAAAGAAATATATCTTAATAGAAATAATATTTTGTTGAACTATGCATGAAAATAAAAGCTATATAAATATTTATTCTTTGAATGAATGGTAAAAATTGTATTAAGATTATTGTATTTTATTCGAACTTATTTAACATCAAATTTTTCTACTGTCTTTTCCATCGCTTAAAATCATAGATCAATTTGTTTAATATAATTTTTGATATATTTTTTTCAGAGAGAATGTATGATTTTTTTGTATGCTAACAACAGATTTTTTCTGTTGCAATTTTTTTAATAAAAAATTAAATTCAAGAAATATGAATTCCACAATCTTCTTTATTGTAGAAAATGTTTTTAATTGGGTTTCATCTTCGTAAAATCTTTGTATCTTATCTTGTAATAATCTTTATATTAATCTTGGTATACTTAGAATTTAAATAACCTGAAACTTTCCATCCACACTTTGTCTGTATGTTGGGATTAAATATAAATTTGTGTAAGTGTTTGATGTAATTTAATGTTTTTTTTCTGGAAAATCCTTTATAATAGAAAGATTGAAAATTGAGGTCATTTTGGAAATTCGGAGGCCTTGTTCTAAAGTTTTATTTAAAAATGATATAAAATCAGGAAATGTGACGAGTATCAAAGAGTAATATAAATTGCACTTTGTGAAAAGATATTGCGAGAGAAAGGCCCTACATGTTAAAGTGAAAAATGTCTGGAAAACATATTAAAGTGAAGCAAAGAAGTCTAGAAATTATCTGCAAGTTGTTTTTGCAGGCAAAACTCCGAAATTCTATAATATTTCAGTCTATGTTAGTGGACAGAATATACAATACTTTACTAACATTATTAAAATTTGTATAAATTTTACTATTTATTTGTCATTCTATGACTTTATCATAGGTGTACCTAAATAATTCCAAAGCTTATTCCACAAGAATCCTATATAAACGAATGATTATAAAATTATGAAATTATGAAATGATTATGAAATTCGTTTATATATATTAAATATATATATAAACGAATGATTAAAAACATATGAAGAGATATAAAAAAAAATTAAAATCTGTTATTTCTTATTTTGCAGATGTCTAAGTCAAGTCCAAACACTGTGTATCTGAGGAATCTGACATTGAAGAGCGAGGGACAGTACACCTGTCAAGTTTCAGCTGATGAACCATACTTTGGATGCGTTCAAGTGCACAGAGATGTCGTTGTTTACAGTGAGTTTAAGTTTCCTTATTGTTAGTCTTTTAAACTATTTATTTTGTAAAACACACAAAAATCAATTTATTTTGTGGTACTTAAAAAAGAATGCCAACTTAATTTAATAAACGAATGAAATACAACGCCAATTTAATTTAATCTTCTATATATTTCTCCAATGCTGATTGATATAATGTCTTCATTTCCTTCAGCGAATTTTCCCTTTTGACCACAATCGTGGGAAATGCCTTCCACGAAGTGGTTATTTCAAATTTTTTTGTACAGAAAAAAGTCTCATGGTGCCATGTAAAGTGAATATGGTGCTTATTCGATGACAGCCATTGATTTCTTTGCAAAAATAAACTCTTGTATAGTTTCTCTTGGTTATACTTTCAATGCTTTTTTTGAACAAAATTGAGCTCATTCGAAATCAATTTTAGGCCTCGCGTCTCATTCCCTAAATGGGGCATCATGTTATAAACAAATCTTTAAAATATAATAATTTTCTCTCCAATATAATAATTTTTGATCACCACTCGATGTTTTCGTCGTTTGTGGCAGTTGAAGAGCCGAAAGAATCAATCCGAATTACCGCTACTAAGGCCTTATTTGAATGTTTATGCCATCCATATAGTTGTATTTTTTCATGTTAACGATCAACTGTTTATTTTCTACAAGAGTTTTAGCAATTCGTCACATGCAATTTCGTAATAAATACAAAATTTAAGCCAACTCTGTAATTAAAATAATTTCAATGTTCAAATATTTTCTTTAAATTGTAGCCATATCTTACTTTTAAAACTTTTATATAACATATATATATATATATATATATATATATATATATATATATATATATATATATATATATATATATATATATATATATACACATATATAGAATATATATATTATATTAATATTTATGATGTCGACTATTGCATTTAATTTTTTACTAGCATTTTTACTAGTAAAATTTAGCCTTGGCTAGAAGTTCCTGGTAGGATTTTCTTCTCTTTTAACATGTGTTCTTCTTTTAACATGACATTAAAATGTTTAAAGTCTTCATAAAATGCACAAGTCTTTTCTTTATGAGCAAACACAATGATGAAACACCGAAGTAGTATTCTTCTTAACAAAATTATCTACAAATTTACTGTTTAATTGGGTGAATTAGCTAATGAAACAAATATCCCTTTATTGAAAAAAGATTATTAAATTAATAGAACTATTTCTGTTTATATATTAAGATGATCTGTCTTTATAACACATATAGATAATTATTTAATAACTAACACATGCAACCTGATAAATTCGACACTTGCTAATTATTCCATAACACATGGATAATTAAAACTGATTATTAGTTTGTACAACTTTTTTATCCCTGTAATTAACTTTTCAACCTTTATAATTGATATCCGTGCTTCCAACTAGTATGAAATCACCTAACTATGCATTATTAAATTAGTACAAGCAAAACTGACTTTCACTTCAGATACTACTAGCATTTTTAAAATTCATTACGAAAGCTGAATTAAGCAGATAATTCGCCTGTTATGTTACCTAGGTAACGAAAGGGAAGTCTGTCTGCAGTTTATTGAATCTAAATGTTTAAAAAGCACCAAAGTGTAAATTGGAAAAAATTAGTGGGCGATCATTTGAATAATTCATTTCCTTCATTTAAAATAAACAAGGTCACTTATTAATTTTGCAACTAATAACGAAAATGGTATTTTTAAAAAAAAAATGGTATTGGTAATGCCTTTCCCTTAAATATCAATTCACCGGGAGAAATGCACAATCTGTTAATTAAACAACATTAATATACTTGCCATATTCGCTGCGTACCAATTAGCACTTCAATTAGAGTATTCATTCAGAAATGAAACAAGCCTTTCATTGTTTATTTTGAAATCCCTATCTACACTACAAGTTAAAAAAATCGGATATTTAGAAAACTAACGATATTTTCCATTTTACATTAGGAAATTAGTTTTAATTACGATTACTCCAGGCTAAATGAAGTTATTATTTTGGCCCCCTTACGAATTAAATTGTAAATTAATTCCTTTTTTTTTTTACTTGGTTTTGAAATAAGTCTGTGTATTTTAATGATTTAATCCTTTTTTTATTATTCGTAATATTTCGTTGGTAAAATTAAATGAATAAAGTTTTGTATAAGCTAATGGATGAATTTTATGAATCTATACTTTTAAAAATGAGAGCAATTTTTGCAATTAACTTTTGTAATGATTCGTTAAGACTGCAGAATATTATTTTAATTATTATCCCTCTTTTATAGACAAAATTCATAAAAAAGGCATTATTTTGTATTCATTATAAAAAATACAAATATTATTTAATAACTTGAAAGATTATTATAATTGATTGACATAATGTTATTTTAACTCTGCATATAAAAAGCATCTTTCTGTACCAATAACTTTCATACTTAAAAATGCCTGAAAAAAGCATAAATCAAGTTTAAAATATATATCCAATTTTAAATAATATTTTGTCAAATTTGTTTATGCCAAGTATTAAATAAATATCAAATTCTTCAACGTATAGTTTCATTTATGTTTATTTTAAATTGTTGTACGATTTGAAATAAATTATTCAAATTTATTGAATTAATTGAATTAAATAATGAAAACTTAATTTTAGTTTAATGTAAGCAAGTATTTTCTGTAACTACAGTCATTGTCTTGAAAACTAGTAGACAAAGTTATGATTGAGACAATGAGTATACCTTTGGCTAGAACTTCTTGGTAAGAGTTTTTTTTTCTTGTAATGGTATTTAAATACTTAAAGTCACATATCTTTACCTTTTGAGCAGAAAAAAATGATAAAAAAGTACGAAATGATGAAATGATAAATGATTCGAAGTAGTATTCTTCTTAACCAAATAATCACAAATATAATATTTAATTCAGCAAATTTGATAATAAAGCAAATATCCCTTTATTGGAAAAAGTTTATTAAGTTAATAGAAATATTTATATTTATATGTTAAATCATCCGTCTTTATAACATACATAGCTAATTATTTAATAACTAACACACGCATCCTGATAAATTCGATACTTGCTAATTATTCCATAAAACATGGATAATTAAAACTCATTATTAGTTTGTACAACTTTTATATCCCCGTAATTAAATTTTCAACGCTTATAATTGCCAACAATTTCCAACTAGTATTAAACCACCAAACTATGCATTATTAAATTAGTACAAGCAAAACTGACTTTCACTTCAGATACTACCAGAATTTTTCAAATTCATTACTAAAGCTGAATTAAGCAGATAATATTCGTTTGTTATGTTACCTGGGTAACGAAACGGAAATCTGTCTGCAGTTTATTGAATCTAAATGTTTGAAAAGCACCAAAGTGTAAATTGGAAAAAAATTAGTGGGTGAGGATTTGAATAATTCATTTGCTTCCTTTAAAATAAATAAGGGCACTTATTAATTTTGCAATTAATAAGGAAAATTGCTTTTAATAGAAAAAATGGTATTGCTAATGCCTTTTTCTTAAATACCAATTCACTGGGAGAAATGCACAATTTGTTAATTAAATAATATTAATACACTTGCCATATTCGTTACGTATCAATTAGCACTTCAAATTAGAGTATTCATTCAGAAATGAAATATACCTTTTATTGTTTACTTTGAAATTCTTATCTATACTCGGTAAAAAAAAAATGGATATTTAGAAAACTAATGATATTTTCTATTTTACAGTAGGAAATTAATTTTAATTGAGATTACTTGAGGCTAAATGTAGTTATTATTCCGCACCTTTAGAATGAAATTGTAAATTAATCCCTTTTTTTTTCATTTGATTTTGCAGTAAGTCTGTCGAATTGGAATTTTTTTAACCTTTTTTTTATTATTATCCGTAATGTTTCATGGGTAAAATTAAATAAAAAAAAGTCTTGTATAATCTAACGGATGAATTCTATTATTTTAAAAATGAGATTTTTTTTGCAATTAACTTTGTAACGCTTCATTAAGGCTGCAGAATATTATTTTAATTATTATCACTTTTTTATAGATAAAATTCTAACTAACTTTTAACTAATTCTAACTAATAATATCTGTCTTTTTATGAGGGGTACTAAATAATGTCTTTATTATTATTTAGTACCCCTCATAAAAAGACAGATATTATTTAATAAATTGTAAGAAACACTCAATGCTACTTTTAACTTAGAAAAAGCATCTTTCTATACCAATATCTTTGATAGCTTCTTTGCTAAAACCTTTTAGTGAATGCAGAAAAGAGTATTTTAATGCTTTTAGAAACCAAAAAAAGCGGAAATTGAAGACTTAAAGAAAAGGCCATTCACTAAAATTTATGCACTGTAAAACATAAAAAGTAATGACAACTGGTTTTTGAAAAGTGTAGGAACATAAGGCAAAATACTAATTACGATAATAAGGACAAAATGACTTTTAATGAAATTTATTTAAAAATTTAGAACATTCATTTAGAAATTTATTTAAAGTGAAATAAAATGTGTTGTTTAATTATTTAATTGGCATTTATTTAATTATTGTTTTTTAATTTTTAAATGAAGTTTATTGTTATTCTATAAATTTAAAATAAATTCATATTAAAATTTAAAAAATTAACTGCATGTAATAAGCTTAAAAGTATAATTATTGAAAAGTCCTGATAAGTCATCCAAGTCTTCTCGCTTTTAAACTGAAAAAAATGATGAAACGTCAAAAGTAGTATTCTTCTTAACAAAATTATCACAAATTTACTGTGTAATTCAGCAAATCTGCTAATAAAGCAAATATCCCTTTATTGGAAAAAGATTATTAAATTAATAGAACTATTTCTGTTTATATGTTAAGATGATCTGCCTTTATAACACATATAGCTAATTATTTAATAACTAACACAAGCACCCTAATAAATTCGACACTTGCTAATTATTCCATAAAACATGAATAATTAAAACTGATTATTAGTTTGTACAAATTTTATATCCCTGTAATTAAATTTTCAACCTTTATAATTGATATCCGTGCTTCCAACTAGAATTAAATCACCTAACTATGCATTATTAAATTAGTACAAGCAAAACTGACTTTCCCTTCAGATACTACTAGCATTTTTAAAATTCATTACTATAGCTGAATTAAGCAGATAATTCGCCTCTTATGTTACCTAGGTAACGAAAGGGAAGTCTGTCTGCAGTTTATTGAATCTAAATGTTTGAAAAGCACCAAAGTGTAAATTGGAAAAAATTAGTGGGTGATCATTTGAATAATTCATTTCCTTCCTTTAAAATAAACAAGGTCACTTATTAATTTTGCAACTAATAACGGAAATGGTATTGTAATAAAAAAAATATCGTATTGATAATGCCTTTCCCTTAAATATCAATTCACCGGGAGAAATGCACAATCTGTTAATTAAACAACATTAATATACTAGCCATATTCGCTGCTTACCAATTAGCACTGCAAATTAGAGTATTCATTCAGAAATGAAACAAGCCTTACATTGTTTATTTTGAAATCCTTATCTACACTACCCGTTAAAAAAATCAGATATTTAGAAAACTAATGATATTTTCTATTTTACATTAGGAAATTAATTTTAATTACGATTACTTCAGGCTAAATGAAGTTATTATTCTGCCCCTTTAGAACTAAATTTTTAATTAATCGCTTCTTTTACTTCGTTTTGCAGTAAGTCTGCGAATTGGAATAATGAATATTTTTTTTTTATTATTCGCAATGTTTCATGGGTAAAATTGTATAAATAAAGTTTTGTATAAGCTAACGTATGAATTTTATAAATATGTTCTTTTAAAAATGAGAGCAGTTTTTGCAATTAATTTTTGTAATGCTTCATTAAGACTGCAGAATATAATTTTAATTATTAACCATTTTTTATAGATAAAATTCATAACAAAGGCATTATATTGTATTCATTAAAAAAAAGACAAACATTATTTAATAAATTGAAAGAAATATAATGTTAATGTTAATGTTAATAACATTAACATTATAACTGTAATATTAATGTAATGTTATTTACGTACATAATTTTATTTTAACTCAGTGTATAAAAATCATCTTTCTGTACCAATATCTTGCAAAGTTAAATATGCCTTAAAAAGCATCAATCAAATTCAAAATATATGTCAAATTTTAAATAATATTTTGTCATATAATATTTAAATGTATAATTTGTTTTGTCAAATTTTAAATAAATATCAAATTCTGCATTGTATAGTTTCATTTATGTTAATTTAATATTGTTGTCAGATTTAAAACGAAAACTTAATTTTAATTCCTTTCATTTAATGTAAGCAAGTATTTCCTGTAACTACAGTTATTGTCATGAAAACTAGTAACCTCAGTTAAGATTGAGACAATGAGTATACTCTTGGCTAAAACTTCTTGGTAAGATTTTTTTTTTTCTTGTAATGGTATTTAAATACTTAAAGTCACATTATAAAATCACAAATCCTTTCCTTTTCAGCAGAAAAAAATGATGAAAGACCAAAGTAGTATTCTACTTGATAAAATTATCACACATTTACTGTTTAATTGAGCAAATGCTAATAAAATAAGTATCCCTTTATTGCAAAAAGATTATTAAAATAATAGAAATATTTATGTTTATTTGGTAAGATCATCTGTCTTTATAAGACACATAGATAATTATTTAATATCTAATGCATGCAAAATGATAAATTTGACACTTGCTAATTAATCCATAAAACATGAATAATTAAAACTGATTATTAGCTTGTACAGCTTATATATTCCTGTAATTAAATTTTCAACATTTATAATTGATATCCGTGCTTCCAACTAGTATTAAATCACCAAACTATACGTTATTAAATTAGTACAAGCAAAACTGACTTTCAACTTCAGATACTACCAATATTTTTAAAATTCATTAATAAAGCTGAATTAAGCAGATAATTCGTCTGTTATGTTGCCTAGGTAACGAAAGGGAAGTCAGCTTACAGTTTATTGAATCTAAATGTCTGAAAAGCACAAAAGTGTAAATTGGAAAAAATTAGTGGGCGATCATTTGAATAATTCATTTCCTTCCTTTAAAATAAACAAGGTCACTTATTTATTTTGCAACTAATAACGAAAATGGTATTTTTAATAAAAAAATGGTATTGGTAATGCCTTTTGCTTAAATATCAATTCACTGGGAGAAATGCACAATCTGTTAATTAAACAATATTAACATACTTGCCATTTTAGCTGCGTGCCAATTAGCACTTCAAATTAGAGTATTCATTCAGAAATGAAACATGCCTTTCATTGTTTATTTTGGATATTTAGAAAACTAATGATATTTTCTATTTTACATTAGGAAATTAATTTTAATTACGATTACTTCGGGCTAAATGAAGTTATTATTCTGCCCCTTTAGAATTAAATTGTAAATTAATCCCTTATTTTCCCACTTCATAAGTCTGCGAATTGGAAATATTTAATCTTTTTTTTTATTATTCCTAATCTATCACTGGTAAAATTAAATAAATAAAGTTTTGTATAAGCTAACGGATGAATTTTATGAATTTATCATTTTAAAAATGAGAGCATTTTTTGCAATTAACTTTTGTAATGCTTAATTAATACTGAAGAATATTATTTTATTTATTATCCCTTTTTTATAGATAAAATTCATAATAATGTCATTATTTTGTAGCCATTAGAAAAAGGCCAATATTATTTAATAAATTGAAAGAAACAAGTAATGTTATTTTAACTCACTATATAAAAAAACATCTTTCTGTACCAATATCTTTCATAGCTTCTTTGTTTAATTTTTTAATTGAATGCACAACAAGAAACCAAAAAAAAAAGAGGAAATTGAAAGTTTATAGAAAAGCACATTCGTTAAAATTTACGCGCTGCAAAACATAAAAAGTAATGATGACTAGTTTGTTAAAATTGTATGAACATAAGGCAAAATAATAATTACAATAAATAAGGAAAAAATGTATTTTAATGAAATTTTTTTTAAAAATTAGGATATTTATTTAAAAATTATATTTATAATTATTAAACAATTTTTTTTTAAATTTTTTAAATGAAGTTTACTATCTTCTATATATTTAAAATAAATTCCTATTGAAATTGCTGTTTTAATTATTTGAAAAAACTCAGTCATAGTAGATTACGTATTGCAACAGGATGAAATGTGGTTCACTGGTAAATAATGAATAACTAATCAAAAATAAGGCATTCTGCTTTGATTTCTCCATAATATTTTTAAATTACAACATTTGTTAAGTTTAGGATAATCCTTTGATGGAATTACTTTTGTAGGAAATATTAGGGGGTTAGTAAGATTTCCTAATAAATGTACATTTATATTGCTAAAATGGAAGTCGATAAACATTTGATTCACTATATTAGGTGTCCTGAAAAAATTTTAGGTTTTCTGAACTTATATTTGGCAGATAGGCATCTTCGATTATATTGGCAGGAATGATGAATGATATGATATAAAACACAGCTCCATGAAAGCAGCAATAAATCTAAAGAGAAGACAAGACGTGAGGACAGAGAGATCATCAAAGCGGCTCTCATATATTCGTCATTATCAACGTTTCGTGTGTTCAACGTTTGAGCACAAGAACTATTGACAGAAGATTCAGAGAACTAAGTCTCAGCTCTTAGGCTTCATTGTTCCTATTGTCACTCGTGTTCAATGACAAACATGTCAGCAGCGGTACATGGTGCTGACTCTTATCCTATTTATGGTGGTTAAATCTGTGCTAACACTAATTGGATTAAATTGATTCCTGTTTTTAATTGTGTTGCTGAACAGTTGCAGTTGCAGCATACAAATTTTGTACCGCGTATGCAGAACTATTTTTAATTGTTTTTAACGTATGGTTAATGCAGACATGTCGGCGTTTAATCTTAAGCTGATTGTCACCACCACACAACTTTCGGCAGTTCAAAAAACGGATTCAGAACGCCATTTCTTTTGATTACCAGAACCTCTGCCTATGTTCATTACACCTTTACAGCACAATCGCACATGATAATGCGATTTGTCTATCATTCGTCTTTATCAACGTTCTGTATACTCAAAGAAGTGTAGATGGAAAACCGTTGACCATAAGAACTATTGACAAAAGGTTTCAGACAGAATTATTCACAAGGGTCAAGTCTCAGCTCACGCGGCACATTGTTCCTAATATTATTCGCATGCAGTAACAAACAAATTTGTAGTGGTACTTGGATTTGACTCTTATCCTATTTGTAATGGTTTAACTTGTAATAACACTAATTGGATTAAAATGATTATTGTTTTCAATGAACTCCAGGTTTTAATTGTATTATTGAACAGTTGCAGTTCCACCATACATATGTTGTACTACGTATGCATACCTGATTTTAATTAAAGGTTACTGCAGGCATATCGTTGTTTAGTCTTAACTGATTATTACCACCACACAATTGCCAACAGTTGAAAAAATGATTCAGGGTGCTATTTCTTTTCATTATCAGAACCTTTGACTAATATTCGTGACACCTTTACAACACAACCGTACATGATAATTCTATTAATCTATTAAACTTTTCTTATTTTCACTGTATCCCTGGTATAGATTTTAACACAATATAATCTGATAGAAATATTTACGCGCTGTAATTGTTTCTATAGATTGTCTTGCTGCTTGTCCAACACTTCTGTGTCCAGCGAAATTTCTAGGTCGCTTTCCAATAATGGACGATAGAATTCTGATGAGCAAGCATCCAGCAGGTATTAGAAAGCCCGGTTTTTGGGCTTGGTAATAAATCCTACAATACATCCATATTCCCAATTTTACGAATCAGTGTCAAACCAGCAAACAACTCGCCGGTGAGGCAATGCCTTTTCAATTTATTCTATGCGAGTAGCTATGTCTAAAGAATAATTCATTTAATTCCTTTTAAAATGTAACTTCTCTTCCACTACTTATTATACAACCTATCTATCAATTTAAAACCCTTTAACACTTTCGTAATGTGTCTCTTTTCCCCTCAACTTAATTAACCAAGAAATTATTTTTCCTTTCTCCGGAATGGTATACGACAAACATAATGGACTGTACCATTTCCAGGATAAAACATACCAAAACACATCGTATATAAGAGAGAAAATGAGGCATTTGTTTCATGAGTTTCTAAGGCCAAAACAATAAATTAAATCTAATCTAATTGGAGGGATTAATAATACGAATTTCACTTTTATTCATATAACTTTAATTAAAAAACAGCATGTTTTAAATTTTTTCAACATAATTGTTATTTTTATTAGACACCATTATGACGTGCTGTTGAATAGAAGCAAAATCATTTATATTTTTTGAAGAAACCGTTAATGGATCATGTACTATACCAAAGACTATATGCTGTTAATTTAATTTCGTTTTTGTAACGCATCGGCTTATAGTAGACAACGGCTTCAGGAAGAGGGCCACATTCAGGTTCATGGGAACATTTTAAATTTTATTTACAAATATTATATATATATATATATATAGAACTCTATTTACAAAAATAAAATTATAAATCACTAGAAAAGAAGAAAACACTAATTGCACGTCATATAACTACCCACAGTAAAGATCGTGTGCTGTCAAATTGAATGATGGGTTTATTATGTATTTGTCAAAGTATATATAGTACGTTCCTCTCTCCTGGGAATGAAATGCCAAAACTCTTCTCGTGAGAAAAAATGCAACATTTTGTATTTCTTTTACTTTGATATAAATATATATAAATATAAATTTTGATTTGGTGATGTTTGCATAATTTATAGTTATACGGATCACAACAGCCAATTATATCTCAGCTTTTAACGCAAACTAGTTTTATAATTTTTTTTCAAAATATTTATCTTTAAAAAATGTTATTTCTATTAAAAAATAATCATGAACTTTTCTTTTTCTATAGGATATGTCTACTAATAATATTTCTTCGCAATTAATATTATTTTCAATTTCAATTTTTTTTCAATTTTTAATTTTGTTTTTAAATATTTTTTAGCCCATTGTTCTACTTATGTATGTAATGAACACCCCCTACGCCGGGTGTGAGAATAGGACTTAATAGTAACAACCCCATGGCTTTTTTTATATTTTTATTTGCATTTCGTATGGGATGAAATTCAGAAAAGTTCCTACTTGGTAGATTAATTATCAATGAGAGAAGCTTTTTATACGTTAATACTATTTTTGTCGAGTCTTCTAGTTACTGAAAGTAGTTACTGTAATGAACGCTGTCAATATATTTGAATCTAAATACCTTAAACACTTGCTGAGCACAATACCATTATGCCACGAGTTAGGATTTGTATTTATTTGTACATCTAACCAGTTTATTTGAGTGTTCTTTTCGAATATGTGTTTGTAGTAAAAAAAATTCCAATTTACAGCACATTTTAAGATTTTTATAGAATTGTATTTGCAATGAGGCATGTAGATTCTATTGCACAAAAATGTGACGTGTTATGAATAATGGAAGATGAATGTACTGTAATGAATCTACTTGAAATACAGTAACTTAACTACCATCTTGAAAAGAAGCCTATTATCTAGCAATTAATTTCAATTAGTAATTGCTCTATAACTTGAAAACAAAATATATAGCATATTATTAAATTTAATGTATATTAAGTATTCTTCATAAACATACCTATGTAAAAAAATTTTCATGTAAAAACAAAACACAAAATCTCACATCTATATTAAAAAAAGGTCAAGGAAAAGATATATGAGTTTTACTTTGACTAAATGTTTTACGTTTGTTTAAAAGTATATTGTTAGAGTTTTGCATTTCTTATTATAATAAAGAAATTATTTTCTTTTGAATATATTTATTAAATGTATTTCAATTAGTATAAGCAATTTCAATCAGTAATTGGCCTATAACAAGAAAAAAGTAAATAATTATTATATTTAATGTATATTAAGTATTTTTCGTAAATATTATCTTAAAAAAACACACACAAAAATTCTCATCTATATAAGAAAATGTCAAAGATAAGAAATAAGAGTTTTACTTTTGTTAAAAACTTTACATGTATTTAAAAGTAAAACTCAATATTATTAAAGTTTTGTTTTCTTATTAAAATAAAGTAGTTGTTTTCCTTTGTATGTATTTATTAAAAGCATGCCAAGTTTCACAATATATTATTTTATATATATTTTCATATGTATTATTTTAAAACCTGTATAGTTGTATAGTTAATAATTTATGAAATCCTTCATCATTTTCAAAAACCGATGTTTCTATAATTTTTTTACCAATAAGTCGAATCATTTGCTAACTTCAAAGATACTTGATCCACAAGACATTGATTTTGTTAGTACTTTCCTTCAAGGGATGATAATTGAATTTGACACGAAAATACATTAGATCCCTTAACACTTCCATCCTAACTTTTTTTTTATATACAAAACATAATATTCTCTTCTTTCCTTACTTCAAGTAAGTTCTTGTCAGTATAATGGCGAAAAAAAGTATTGAGTGTTGGAGATAATGTCTGGGATTTATGGGAGTGAAAGTTCTTGAGAAATGTATGACGATTTAGCTATTTTCTCTTTCAGCCATATTTCCCCCCTTTTCTTTCGTTCAGGATTTAAAAGGAAGAACGGATGGTGGGGAAATATTTGTTTTGTCATCCCTTTTCCGACGTTGTTTGTGACATGCGGAAGTTGGAGATAGAGAACGGTTTTGTTCAAAGGGATCATTGTCCCTTTTTTCTGTATTTGCAGTATGAGTAAAATAAATCACAAATATATGTTCTTTTTTGAAACTTTAATAAAGGAACTGCAAATAAAGTGACATAATGGTCTTACATTTTATATAGATCCAGTGGATTCACCTTTAATAACGCTGGACAGAAAAACATATTTTTTTGTATGTTGCTGAGCACACTACAATTCAACACTTATTTATTACAATGGAATGCTATTTACAATGTAACACTTATTTTATTTTTAGCTTGAAACATGTAATTTCATTTAATTATATTTGTACCCTACTTACATAAATCTGTACTGCTATTTTAAAAATGCGTATCGTATTAAAAGACAAAGTGGTTTTAAGGAACTAGGAAATAGTAGGATTTAAGGAACTAGGAAATTAATAAATTATTTTTCGTGTTATATTCATTTCAATTGTTACATTTAATGTCAAAAAATATATTATTTATCAAAAGAATCCATTTATTTATATTAGGATTAAATCCTTTTTTAAAGGATTTAAGAAGAGTTTTTAATTGATTTTAAGCATATTCAGAAGATTGAGCATTTCACCATTAATAATTCAGGACAGAAAGATGTTGCTGGGCACATTTCACAATGTAACACTCGTTTTATTGTTAGCTTGAGACATTTAATTTCATTTAATTCTGCTTGGAAGACACTTACATAAATATGTGCTGCTATTTTAAAATTGCTTAAGTGCTCTTATTAAAAAAACATAGTGGTTATTAAAGAACTAGAAAATAGTAGAAATTAAGGTGCTAGAAAATTAAATTTTTTATAGATTTATTAGATTTAACACTTCACCATTAATAATGCTGGATAGAAGGATGTAGCTGGGCACAATTTACAATGTAACACGTTTTGCATTGTTAGCTTGAAATATGTTATTTTCTTTAATTCTTTGTACCATACTTACTTAAATCTGTACTGCTATTTCAAAAATTCTTAAGTGCTCTTATTAAAATAAAGTAGTTGTTTCCTTTTATATGTATTCATTAACTGTATGCTCTCTATCTATTTTTATATCTATATCAATCTAACCAAGTATGTCATAGCATATTATTATATTATTAAGTATTTTTCATAAAGAGTATTTAAAAAAAACACAAATTCATATCTATATTAGAAACTGTCAAAGGTAAGAAATAAAAGATTCATGATTATTTAAATGTATAGTATTAGAGGGTTGCTTTTCCTATTAAAATAAAGTAGTAGTTTTCTATTGTCTGTATTTATTAACAGAATATGTATACCAATCTAGCCAAGCATGCCAAAGCGTATTATGATATGTAATGTATATTAAGTACTTTTAATATAACATATTTCAAAATAATAAAAATATTCACATCTATATTAGAAAATGTCAAAGATAAGAAATAAGAGTTTGACTTCTGTATAAGGTTTTACGTTTATTTAAAAAACTATATATTATTATAGTTTTGCTTTCCTTATTAAAATAAAGTAGTTGTTTTGAAAGTAGTTTTCTTATGTATTAATTTTTTTTTATTTTAAACCTATATAGTTAATAATTTATGAAATGCTTCACCATTTTCAAAAATCGATGGTTCTATAATTTTGCTACCAATAAGTCGTATCCGTTGTTAACCGCAAAGATACTTGATCCACAATACATTGATTTTGTTAGTACTTTCCTTCAAGGGATGATAATTGAATTTGACACGAAAATACATTAGATCCTTTAACACTCTCATCCAAACATTTTTTTCTATATATGAAACATAATATTCTCTACTTTCCTTACTTCAAGTCAAGTTCTTGTAAGCATAATGGAAGAAAAGAAAGTATTGAGGATCGCAGATAATGTCTGGGATTTATGGGAGTGAAAGTTCTTGAGAAATGTATGACGCTTTAGCTATTTTCTCTTTCAGCCATATTTCCCCGCTTTTTTCGTCGTTCAGGATTTAAAAAAGAGAACGGATAGGGGGGATATCTGTTTTGTCATCCCTTTTCCGACGTTATTTGTGACATGCGGAAGTTGGAGATAGAGAACGGTTTTGTTCAAAGGGATCATTATCCCTTTTTTCTGTATTTGCAGTCTGAGTAAAATAAATCACAAACATATGTTCTTTTTTGTAACTTTAATAAAGGAACTATAAATAAAGTGGCATAATGGCCCTACATTTGATGTAAATTCAATGAATTCAGCACTTAACCATTAATAATGCTGACAGAAGGACTAATTTACAATGTAACACTCATTTTATTGTTAGCTTGATACGTGTAATTTCATTTAATTATATTTGTACCCCACTTACATAAATATGTACTGCTATTTTAAAAATGCTTGTCTTATTAAAAGACAAAGTGGTTTTAAAGAACTAGGAAATAGTAGGATTTAAGGAACTAGGAAATTATTAAATTATATTTCTGAGACAGTAATTTTCGTTTATAAAGATAAAAAGATTTTGCGGTATTATTTCTACAAATTAGAAAAATTATTTTCCGTGTTATAATCATTTCAATTGTTACATTTAATGTCAAATAATTTATTATTTATTCAAAAGAATACATTTATTTAGTTTTAAACCTACAGCAAACGAAGATTCTTAAAATTATATTAAAATATATGACTCAAAGGAATCATTGATCTTTTTTCTGTATTTGCATTCTGAGTAAAATAAATCACATACGTATGTTCTTTTTTTAAACTTTAATAAAAGAACTGTAAATAAAGTGGCGTAATGGCCCGACATTTTATTAAGATTCAGTAGATTCAGCACTTCACCATTAATAATGCAAGAAAGAAGGATTATTTTTTTATATTACTAGGCATAATTTACAATGTAACACTCCTTTTATTGTTAGCTAAAAACATGTAATTTCATTTAATTCTGTTTGTACCAGACTTACATAAATCCGTACTGCTATTTTAAAAATTCTTAAGTGCCCTTATTAAAATAAATTAGTTGTTTTATTTTGTATGTAGTTATTAGCAGTATACTATGTATACCAATCTAGCCAAGCATGCCATAGTATATTATTATTTTTTATAAACATCGCCTTAAACAAAAATTCACTATATTGGGAAATATCAAACATAAGAAATAAAAGTTTTACTTTTGTTAAAAATGTTACGTTAGTTTAAAAGTAAAACACTATATTATTAAAGTATTCCTTTCTTCTTAAAATAAAGCAGTCGTTTCATTTGTATGTATTTGTCAAAATTATGCAATGCATGCCAATTCCAAGAATAATAATTATGCATAGTAAAAATTTCAATTTTAAATATTTAATAGTTAATAATTTCCAGAATCCGTCACCATTTTCAAAAATCAATGTTTCTATAATTTTTTTTTATCAATAAGTCGTATCCTTTGCTGACCTCAAAGACACTTGATACACAAGACGTTTATTTTGTTAGTACTTTCCTTCTAGGGATGATAGTTGAATTTGGCACTAAAATATATTAGATATTTTAACACTTCCATTCTAACATTTTTTTTCTATATTTCTAAAACATAATATTCTCTACTTTCCTTACTTCAAGTCAAGTTCTTGTAAGTATAATGGGAAAAAAATTGAGGATCGGAGATAATATCTGGAATTTTTGGAAGTGAAAGTTCTTGAGAAATGTATGGCGATTTAGCTGTTTTCTCTTTCAACCATATTTCCCTCTTTTTCCCCTTTTTTCTTCGCTCAGTATTTAAAAGGAAGAACGGATGGTGGGGAAATATTTGTTTTGTCATCCCTTTTCCGACGTTATTTGTGACATGCGGAAGTTGGAAATAGAGAATGGTTTTGTTCAAAGGGATCATTGTGCCTTTTTTCTGTATTTGCCGTCTGAGTAAAATAAATCACAAGCATATGTTCTTTTTTAAAACTTTAATACAGGAACTGTAAATAAAATGGTATAATGGCCCTTCTTTTTATATAGATTCAGCACTTCACCATTAATAATGCTGGACAGAAGGATGTTGGTGGACACAATTTACAATGTAACACTCATTTTATTGTTAGTTTGAAACATGTAATTTCATTTAATTCTATTTGTAACATACGTACATAAATCTGTACTGCTATTTTAGAAAGGCTTAAGTTTTTTTATTAAATACTTTTTATTCAAATGAAATATGTTTGTCCCTTTTTCCGCATTTGCAGTCTCAGTAAAATAAATCTCAAACATAGGTTCTTTTTGTGAAACTTTAATAAAGGAACTGTGAATAAAGTGGCATAATGGCACTACATTTTATATACAGTCAGTAGATTCAGCACTGCACCATTAATAATGCTGGACAGAAGGACTAATTTATTTTGCTGTGTTGCTAGGTACAATTTGCAGTGTAACGCTCATTGTATTGTTAGCTCAAAACATG
>BPLQ01011437.1:0-10386 GCA_021605075.1 Caerostris darwini
TAATAAAAAATCTAGAAAATGAAGCAGTTTTTTCAATGCTAAGTGTGTTTGACGAGTTTAGGCCCTCGCCAGGGCACGAAGTTTTCAAATCCATAAAAAAAGGATTTTAAATTCGGATCTCAGACCGCACCGCCCATCGTAGAGCCCAACAAGGGAAAGCAGATTCCTGCAATGGTGCTAGTTAGGACCTATACGATCAGGACACCTTCCCTAAGGCGACCTCCCCCCTTAACGTGGTGCCCGAGAAGCGGTCCATCACTTGTATCCTTAAGCAGCTCCAGACCCTAGAGTCTGGTAACCACCAGCCGAATGATACACCAGGAAACGAGATGTACCTCCCGTCTACCTGAAGCGGAGGCCAAAGAGACGTGTTGCCCATACAAGAGCCTCAACACTTGCTAGACTCAATCTCCAGGATCCTCTTTTCCCGGGACACGGGTCGCCACGCACGGCAAACACGTGGGTCAGCGAACTGACGTTGTTAAAGAACTCAAATTGAACTTAAAAACGGCAGAAACAAAATAACCTGAATTAAACATAATTTAACCAAAAAGAGAAAAAAAAAATTTCTAAAAAGAAAAAAAAAATCAAAAACATGGATGAAGATAACGCAATGGATAAAGCACAACAATGCAAAACATAAGAGGTTTACAAAATTATAATTTAGAAATAAAACGCAGATGGTTATAAGGCACAATAATTTGTGCTACAACAAGATGGGCTGTGGTCTTGACAATAAAGATAAAAATAAAAAAGACAAAAATAATGAAGAAAAAGATCACTGGGTAACCCCGGGGTCGTGACACCCGTACACATCTAAAGAAGATGCGCCCCTGGGGGGATTTATTTGCTGGAGGATGGCTTTTTCTTTTTGGGTCTCTTCTTGAAACCTCTCGCGCTGACGCGTCGCCATTTTCTTTTCGCCCGTTGTTGCTCGCGCCTGTTGTTTTGAATTGGAACAACTTGTTGGGTGTTTTACACTTAGTGCTTTTTTCTATGGACTCATTCCCCTTTGGGGGCCGTATATGTGTTGCAATTTTTGTTTACTTGTGTTTTGCTTGCTTTTGGAGTGTCTCCCTTTGATGATTACTTCCTGTATTGTTGTTTTTGGGGCTTCCCAGAGTATTTTGTGCGGTGTGTGTTTTGATTTTTAATTCAGTTTTGGTATTTTCTGCTAGTGTTCTGTAAATTTTGTAGTCCTCCTGTGATTACTCTTTGTGGCGATTTGTGCCATTTTTGCATTTTCACTGACTCGGATTTCTGGTCTTTTTATCTTTTCATGTGTTTCCTTTCTTACAGTTTCCTTTTGATCTGTTTTGTGTACCTATTATTGTATCTGTATTGTGCTCTGTATTATTGTGTATATTGCTCTGTATTATTGTACCACATGTGTATTAACTCTGGTTGGCGAACTGTGCCAGCTTCTTTTTTACACTTACTCTTTTTGCTTTTGTATATAGTTTTGTATTCATGTTCTTTTTACATGTGTTTACACTATGGCGGCCTGTGCCTACACTGACACATCACACCTACACTCTTTGCATTGTTGTACTATTTTGTATTTTCGACTTTTGACACTTGTCTTTTTCTTGTATTTTGCTATTGTATATTGTTTTTTTGTATTTTCATTTTGCTATTTTGTATATTGTTCTTTTACATGTGTCTACACTTATAGCGAACTGTGCTTTCACTTTCACACCACACCTACACCCTTTGCTTTGTATTGCTTTTTGTTTCTGCTCTTTGATTTGTATTCTATTGTGTGGGGAGCTGAACCGGCGGTAGTTTTGCACCACTATTTTTCTCTGATTCCTACTTGTGTGTTTTACTTTACTACGTTCTTCTTTGTGACTTCGTTTTGCATCGTCCACTTAATGGCTACTCTTTATAACAGACTTCTATTTTCTTTTGTGTTTTCTTAAGTTTGAGCATGGCAGATGATTCAGAGTTAGACTCTTCAATCCTGCCTAATGAGGAGGGTATTATGGTATAACAGAGCATGGACCTGGACTGCGAGTGCATGCTCCAGGCACTCGCATTCTACGATAACATTGTCGAGCATTCAGGCTCTAAAGACATTAAAAAGAAGATTAAAAAATCTATCCGTATCAACGCGCTGGCCATAGTCAAGATTGTGGCCAGTCAAAACACTTACATCGCCCACCTGGAGGGCAGAATCCAGGAACTGGAGAAAGCTCCTTCAGTAAAAATCACCTCTCAGAGAGAAGAGTTTGCCCAACTGGAAGGCAGACTTATTGAACTTGAAAAGGCCCAAAAATTCAAAATATAGGACAAGACTGCATCCTATGCAACCATGGCGAAAAATATGGCCAAGAGTGGGACTAAACCACAGGAAAGACAACGAAGTAGAAGCCGGCCAAACATCAAAAACAAATTCGAGACCACCATCAAACCGGCGGACATAAATCCGGAGAATACTTCTCTCAAAACAAGGAGAGCTGTTCAAGCAAAAATCGATGTGAAGAGAATAAATGTGGCTATAAACAGTCCGGCCAATACAGAATGGAGGTATTCTAATCGAGACTACCTCAGAAGAAGATCTAGATAAACTCATCAATGAGTTTAAGGCCAAGGATGAGCTTACGAAGGAGTTCCAGATTGGGAAACCGACAACCAGGAACCCGCACATTATTTGTTTTGACGTTTCTTCGGACACGAAGGAGGAAGTACTCAGGGAAAGCCTGAGAAATCAATTCCTGGAAGATAAAGAGGAAATTGAAAATGACTTCCTCATTAGGCACCATTACCCAACGAAGAGAGGTACCAACTGGATAATCGAGGTCCACCCTTCATTGTTTTCAAGGCTCGAAAAAGCGAAACGGTTAAACCTAGGATGGGAAAGAATCAACTTCCGTGAGTACCTCCGGCCCACACTCTGCTTTAAATGCGGGAAGTTGGGACATGTGGCCAAGAAATGTTTACAAGAAAAAGAAACCTGTACAAATTGCGGTGGCTCCGACCACAGTTGGCGGAATTGCAAAAACAAGCCGAAGTTCATTAACTGCGATGCTTTCAACTCAATATTCAAGTCCAGCCACCCAACCAGTCATAGCTGTACCGACAGAAACTGCCACATGCAGGAAAAGGAGGAAAAGAAAATCCAAATAAGGACAAATTATGGATCGTAATTCTACGCATACACAAATTAAAGGGGCCCACATCAATCTTGGCCGCTCCAGAGCGGCAAACACACAACTCAACCATACTATGGCTCAACACAATTTTGACTTTCTTTCCTTAAATGAGCCTTACACCTTCGAGGACAACATCACCTGCATCCCGAAGGATTACAAAATAATGGCGGATTTAAAGTCTCCCAAGGCAGCCCTTCTTCTTCACAGAGATTATGACATACGCAAGAATACCTCCTGATCTCTACCTACTGCCCGCCCGGCACGAACATTGATGAGAACTTGAACATCATTCAGCGGTGGGTTGTTCACTTTTCTCAGCACCAAATTATTATTCTTGGCGACTTTAATGCCGAATCTCTAGTATGAGGAAAGAGAAATTTGGACAGCAGAGGGACGCAAGTGCTACACTTCTGTGACACTAATGACATTAATGTGGAAAACACTCCAAACCTACCTCCAACTTTTGACTGCAGTAGAGGTCAAAGTTGGATAGATCTTATCCTGACAAAAAATTTGACAAACGACTTTACTCTTGAGGTTGTCGATGACATCACCAATAGTGACCACAGGCTACTTCAGGTAACCTGGTCCCTTGAAATTACTCATTGCCCAAGTAATCACAAGATCAAATTCAATCACTCAAACTGGCTTGATCTTAAAAGCAAAATTTTCAATATCATAAGCAGAAATATTGCTATCACTAGTAATGATCCTCTTAAGCAGATTGCGAATATCCAGAAAGAAGTCTTAGACAGTGCCGGCAAACACCTCCGTCATAATAACACTAAGAGGAAAAGGAACGCCATATGGTGGACCCAGGAACTTCGAATAAAGAGGAGTAAAACGAGAGCTTTACGTCGCCTTTATCAAAAAGATCAGAACGAAGCCACCAGAAAAATAAGCTTTTAAGAAAGCCAGGGAGAGTACAAAAAACTCATTTTAGTCACTAAAACTGCTAAGTTCAAACTGTTCATTGACTCCATCACTACTAACAACTGTTTTGGAAAAAATTTCAATATTTTAACTGATAAGAAGAAAAGAACCGAAGCTCTCAAGCCAATTTTTAAGGAGGTTGGTACCCGTACAGATTCATTACAGGACACGTACGGCGCCATTCTCAACTTTCACTTCCCGCTACTGGCTTCTGAGGAAGACACAATAATAAACATCACACCGGACCCAAACATGGTGGACATCTCCACAGGGGAAATAGCAGCCGTCATTGACAACCTTAAACCTAAGAAAGCTGCTGGCCTTGATGGTATCCCAGGGGAGATCATCAAGGAATTTTTCTATGCTAATCCGGAGTGGTTTACGGAACTCCTCAATCAACTTCTAAGGAGGGGAAATTTTCCGGAAATTTGGAAGGTTGCACGGGTCGTTTTAATTCCAAAAGAAGACAGAGACTTGACCCACGCAAAAGATTACAGGCCTATCTGCATTCTACCATGCTGGGGCAAAGAATTTGACAAGATACTTTCGGAAAGACTCTCCTTCCATCTGGAAAACAACAACCTACTTCACCCATTGCAGTTTGGGTTTCGCAAGAAACGATCGACGATTCATGCACTCCATAACATCATGAAGTACATACAGGAGGCGCAGGATAGGGGCATGTTACCTGCATCGTCTCATTAGACATTGCCAACGCCTTTAATGGAATAAAAATGATAGATGGAGGATAAGATCAACAACACCAACATCCCGGTCTACCTCAAAAACACTATCTTCAGTTTCTTGCGGGACCGACGGGTGAACCTAGGAAGTGTTGAACAACCCTACAATCAGGGAATTCCACAGGGTTCTTGCCTTGGACCGATTCTGTGGAATATCTATATCAACGACATCTTGGAGATTGACAAAGATCAGACCACCACCATACAAGCATTCGCGGATGATATCATAGTGATGTTCAGTGCACCAGCAACATATCATTTTTCTAACAAATGTTCCAGACTTCTAGACAAAATTGATGATTGGATTTCTTTAAATAAGCTCAAAATTAACCACTCCAAAAGTACTTTTTCTATTATCTCTAAGACTAACTACTCTCATATCCCTTCTATATTCATGGGAGGAAATAAAATCAAATACAGCAAGCAAATCAAATACCTGGGAGTTATTCTGGACAAGAAGTTAAACTGGAACCCTCACCTTCAATTTGTGTCGAATAAGGTCCACAAATTAATGCATAAGCTTAACAGAATTACAAGGGTCTACTGGGGACTCTCCCCCTGGTAAAGTAGGAGATCTATAAAAGAGTCATAGAAAAGATAATTTTCTATGGCTTTGAAGTCTGGTTTACGGATACAGCAAAACAAGCTATTCAACTCAACAAATTGCAGAGATTGGGGCTACTGAACATCACGAAATGCTATAGAACAGTCTCCACGGAGGCTCTTCAGGTCCTTGCTGGCGTGCCACCAATCATTCTCTCTCTAAGGAACTTGATGAAGATCTTCAGGCTCAGGACCCTTGGAGAAGATATTCAAATTGGAGACAGGAACCTTAGGGCAGAAGACCTTGAAGCCAACAAAAGCATCTTGGCCCCGTGGGAAAAACTAAAATTTGGTTGACGGTACCTCCAACCACAGGAAGGCTCCAACCACAGGAAGGAGGCTATTGTATTTTCACGGATGGTTCCAAAAAAGACGGCAGGGTTGGATGTGCAATTGTGATCTTTAACGAAGGCCTGCAAATTCTACAACAAAACTGGAGACTAAATGATGAAGCCTCTGTCTTCATGGCAGAGCTTCATGCTATTAAGATGGCGATCTCCCACATTAGGGATTTCTCTGTCAAGAAGGCTAAGATTATCACGGACTCTCGTTCAGTTCTCCAAGCACTTAACAACACTAACCCTTCTGTTCTTGCGCTGAAAGAGCTTCTTAGATATGCTCCATCGATTGAGTTAATCTGGACAAGAGCACACATTGGGGTAGCGGGAAATGAGTCGGCCGACATCCACGCAAAACTGGGTACGGAGAGGCCTAACATCGACTCGTTCTATAGTATGCCCCTCAGCCTCCTGAAGAGTCTGCTTCTGACGGAGAATTTGAGAACTTGGCAACAGCTTTGGTCTACGTCCCTAAAGGGACGAGATGTTTTCCAGCTCTGTCCTATGATCAACCTCAGGCGTATCCATGGAAACTTCTTCATAAATCAGGTGATCACAGGCCATGGAGCCATCGCAAAACATCAAGCAAGATTTTTCGGCGCCAATCCTGTTTGCTTTTGCGGAACAGCAGATGAAGACAGAGACCACATCGTATTTCACTGCCCACAATGGGCAGAAATCAGGAAAGAATTTTTCTCCCGCAACTTCGTAAGACTCTCGCTCCTTCGCATTCTGTCAAACAAGAAGGCCAGGACAGGAGTTGAGGCAATTATGAAGAGGAAGCTAGAGACGATATTTGAAACAATCCAAGCATAGTGCTTGGGGGTCCTTCGCTGTACTTGCTTTTGTACTTTCGTTTTTGTTTTATTTCTTGGTTTTGGGATTGTTTTGTGTATGTTCTGTAAGTTTTTGATTTTGTTGTGTACCTTTTGTCAATGTTATGGCAACTGTTTTTATGGTAGCTCTTGTGTGTTGTTACTTTGTAGTTGCTTTGTTTTACCTTTTCTGCACCCTCTGTATCTTGCATTTTGTCCCAGTTCTTCCTGTTAAGGGTCTTCTATACTTGTAGGGGTCTTCTTCTACACTTGTAATGGTCTTCTTCTACACTTGCATTTTTGTGGTGGTCTTCTTCTACACTTGCGTTGTTTTGATGCACCACCTGTACAAGCTGTATTTATGATCGGTTCTTCTGTACTTTTAGTATTGTTTTTTCTTTGTTTTGGGTTTGTTTTGTGTATGCTCTGTATGTTTATGCTTTTATTGTGTCTTTTTGCTTTTGTAACCGCTTGTATACTGTGACTTGTATTTTTGATTTGTATGTGCATTGTTTTAATAAATGGTTTGGTCAGTCCCGTGGAGGCAGTCTAGCACCGCTTTGCTCGGCCGGCATGGGTGCGGGCCGTTTGGGCCGGGTTCTTTTCGTCGATGGGTCGGGGTTGCTGTTGCGGCGCCGATCGTCAGTTTGTGAGAGCCTTCGGGCAGGTCGCTCAAAACTTCTTGAACTTACCTGTGCACTAGAGGAGACCAGTTTGAGATTCCGCAGCGAGCGGACGTGTTTTCTACTGCTCCCCGCTCCGATAATAGGGAGAAAGCCTCCGCGTTCCAAGGCCCTCTTCTTTTCCGCGATTGTTTAGACCATCGCCATCGACTCCTTCGTGCATCAGTGATCTGTGTTTTTCGATGTTTTTTCTATAAGCGTGGTGTACCCGCTTGGATAATTCATCTGTTTTGTGATCTACATTAGTGTGTGCATCGTATTGTGATCTTTTTGTGTTTTTTCTGTGATTTTCTACAAAGATTTCTCGCATTTCATAGTGTTTTGAAATTCGTATCATGAGTGGCTAAAAGCACTAAAACTACTCTGGTGAGTCCCTCCACAATATTATATTATGAAGCTACATTTCCTGATGATTATTTGTATATAATTTGATTTTATGTGTCATTTTTAGTATTAATTTTATAGCGAATCTTAAATTCGCCACGTTCTGCGTAACTTCTTTGTTTACCTTTTGTATTGCTTTTTAATGGTACTTATTTTTGATTTTTTGATTATTTCTGTTGTTTTTATTAATTGCCATTGTATATTATTTTATATTTTACTCTCTTTTTAATTTTCCGATTTGTATTTTGTGTTTTTTAAACGTTTTTTTTTTGTTTCTTGCGGGAGTTTTATTATTTTCTTTTTTCACTCATTGTGTTCTCTCCCGCGGATCGCATAGTTAAATTGCTATTATTTTCTAAATATACTAGCTTTCGTCTTTAATAAGACATCTTGTTTTTGTAATTGTGATTATTTTTTCATATATTATGAGTATTTTAGTATTTACGGATATTGAGGTTTGGGAGGGTGGGATTCTTTCTACTTTTCCCTTTCCTCATTCATACATACTTTATTTTTATTGCTAAGTCTTTTATTTTTTAACTACTTATAGAGAATCGCCTTGGGATCATTTCCCTATTTTGTTTTTTAATGTGCTACAATTTGATGATTTTTTATGAATTTTTGAATTTGATGTTTTCTCTGGAGAAGGGGGAAAAGTGAGGAATTTTCCTTCCACTTTCTCCTTCTACAGCCATTCCTCTTTTAGTTTCTATCATTTTCCCTGATTTTTGAATATGTTATTCCTCAATGTTTTATCTTTCACATGATGCCTCCATTCTTTTTCTGTGACTATTAGTTACGAATGGATGGCATTTTAAAATTATGGTTTTTTCGGCAACCCGCGTGATTCGCGCTGTAGCCATTTTGTTTCTGGTACCTTCTAGAAGCTTTTTTCCGCGCTCTGGGTCGATGACTCAAGGTAGGGGAGCTTTTAGGGGACCATCCTTTGCTTATATTTAGTGCTTCGTCATTCTTACGTCACTTTTGGTAAGGGGCTAGTCACAAATTGAAGCGTTTGCTTACTTTTTGGACTTAAGTCTCTACAAGCGACTTTCGTGGCCCTTCGAGAAACTTCTAGAACTTTCTCGCTCTTGAGGGGCCGTATATGTGTTGCATTTAGTATTGTGTTTTTTTTGATGATTGGGGACCATATACTAATTGCGGATTTTATTTTTATCTTAGTTGTTTTTATGTCTTAGGACATTGTTCTTTCCGGAACTGCGTTAGGGGGTGGTATACCTATTATTTTTGCATTTTTCCTTCTTTTATTTTATTTTTATTTTTTGATCTCTTTTTCTCTGCCTGTGTCTCCTTTTGTACGCGTATGGGGTTGGGGGGTATTTTTCAGGTGGGGTCATCTTACTTCCTGGTTCCAGGTCTTCGCGATTCTCTTCTGTTGGGGGGTATTTTTCAGGGGGCATCATTGCCCATTTTCTTTTTGGGGGTATTTTTCAGGTTTCTTTTGGGCATTACTCTTTGAAGTATTGTGAGAAAATTTTTTATGTCACCATGTAATTTTATTAATTATTGCCTTTATATGCATTGTACTGAGATTATATGTGCAGCGAATACAGTATCTCCATGTGTTCTTTTTAAGTATTTTAGTATCTTGTATATAGTTTTATGTGTGGATTCATGATATGTGTGGAGGGGTAGCTCACCGGAGTGGTTTTTTCGCATTCATTCATTCTTTATAGTACTTTGCTATTTTCACCGAACTTGTGTTAGTGCACGGACTTTTTGTGACTTTTATCTGACTTTCACTTGACTTTTTCTTCCATTATGGAGGAAAACACATCAAACATGGACACACTTCTGGAGGGTCTTCTACCATCAAAAGACCTACTAAGTGGCATCCCAAAAGATGCAAACGGAACTATGAAATTGTCACTTGGCCACTATAAAAACATTGTTAACCTTGCTGATAAAAAAGATATACGAACGGACACGAGAGCGGCGTTCAGAGAGAATGCAATGTCTCTCCTCTCGCTCTTAGTATCACAATCAATCAAAATGGCCCAACTAGAAGGCAGAATATGCGAATTAGAGAAATCCAAAGTTGAAGTGAACAACCTTCAGCAAAAAACACTTATAAATGAGACATTAGCAATAGCTAAGCCATCATTTGCGGCGGTCACCAAAAACAGAGTGCATAAAGAAACGAAGACGGTCAAAAATGATAAACAGACCACACCAGCAATCACACGGAAAATTCCTAACCACCATAAAACCTATATAACAGGACTCCAACTCGTTGGTTACGAAAAAGGTGATCCAAAATTCGATTAACATCAGAAAAATAAAAGTAGCAGTGAAAAATGTTAGAAACATTAACAATGGGGGAATTCTCATTGAGACAGATACCGAAAAAGATCTTGACATTCTTATTGAAGAATTCAAGAAAAAAGATGAACTAACACAGAAATATACAATTGCTAAACCTGTGGCTAGAAAGCCACATATTATCTGCTTTAATGTATCGGCAGAGACGGGAGAGATAGAGCTGGCAGAGTGCCTACGGAATCAGTTCCAAGAGGAAAATGAAGAGTTGGAAGATGCCTTCACCATTAAACATCACTTTGAAACCAAAAGAGGCATCAACTGGATTATCGAGGTAAATCCAAACATATATGCAAGAGAGGCAAAAGCTAAGAAATTGAATATAGGCTGGGAGAGGATCGGCTTTAAGGAGTACTTAAGATCCAGCCAATGCTACAAATGTGGAAAATATG